>JACWFM010000024.1:652313-1128731 GCA_019775565.1 Melanodothis sp. VS III C KN 2 | reverse complement strand
CTACTGTTCCATATCCCCTACAGTGACGTTAAGCATGCTTGGTTTCGAAGGAAGATTAGAGGCGTCGATTTCAGCAGCCCTGTGATGGCTCTGGCTTGGCTGTTCAGCAACAGCTGCAGTTTGTTCACTCGGTCCTGTTGGCCTCTCCACTATATTTCTGAGCCGTACAGAGCTACGGATGTGACTGCAGCGACTACTACTCTCCGCATCAGGCTGACAGACAAGCCACCATTGCTGTTGCTGAGGCTCGCTACTCGCTATAGGGCGCCCTTTGCACTCGCCATTCTGTTCTCAAAGTGTGTCTTAAACGACAGCTTTTGGTTAAGCCAGAAGCCGAGCCACTTCGTCGCTTCTTGCTTGATCGCAAACGCTTGCTCGCCGATACGAATAACGACTTCTCCCACGGCTCGAAGGACTTTTCTGCACCTGCTGAATAGCAAAACTTCGGTCTTGCTGACTTCAAACTCGACCTTATCGTCTGAGCCCCACTGCATAGTGTCCTCCGCGATACGCTCGAGATGCTTAGCACCTTCTTCGAGTTCGTCGCACTCGACTACTAAGCCTATGTCATCCACAAACGAGATGGCTTGCAAGGTTGAATGTCTATCCTCCAGCTACTAGAACAGAGCGCTGACGGATAAGATGAACAGTACCGGTGATACTAGTGACCCTTGCGGCAAACCCGCTTGGATAGCGTGGGTTTGGCCCGTCCGTCCATCGATTACCAGTATAGCTCGTCGATCCGATAAAGAACGAGTCCACCTAGCGTATCATATTGCCCGCTATGCCGATTTGTGTTATTCGCTTTAGCAGTTGCCTTTTGTCCACTCTGTTAAAGGCGCCTCTGATATCAAGGAGTAGTGTAAGAGCGGTGCGCTTCTTTTCCAGGTGTTCTCAACTTTTGCGGCTAACTGCGCTACTGCATCTAACGTGCTTCTGCCTCGACGATAGCCGAACTGCCCTCGATGAAAGACGTTGTTGTTTTCGCAAAAGGAGGCGATCCAAGTTGCTACTACCTTCTCCACTACTTTACTAAAGCAACTGAGAAGGCTGATAACCCGGTATGCTTTTGCAATAGTGTAGGTCGGCTTACCCTGCTTGCGCAAAAGTATACCTTTGGCTGTCTTCTAAGTCCAGGGGTGGTATCCTATTCTGATGCAGCCTTGGATAAGACGTACAACTCGATCTTCGGCCCATTGCTACAGTAGTCTGAGCGCTTTGAAGCCGATGCCATCCACTCCAGGGGCTTTTTTGACAGACTGAGCGAATAATGCTTCACGAACCTCCCTCGCGTTCACATCCGCTACTGAGTCTAGGAAAGCAGTCTCTCTACCAACTCTGCTTTGAGATGGAAACGCTTGTTCCATAAAGATCTTCTCCTTCTCTTCAGCTGTTACTGCTGTTGTGTCCGGCCGCCTATCTAACTAGCTAACTCTGATCGCCGGCGTGTATGATAGTACCTTAGGCTTTGTATATCTTAGCGCTCTCTAACATTTCTCGGGATCGGCTACGAGCTCTACACTCTCTCTAGTCGGAAAGACGCCCTCGAGAAATCGCTCCTAGGCCAGTCGCTTGGCCTTCCGGATATGGCGATAGTACTCGTTCCTTACTCGACAGTACTTATCAAAGCTGATTCGACTGTTCTTGTACGCGCGTCTTGCACATCCGAATACCCTTCTCTCTTGCTTGATCTCCTCTGTCCACCACCTTTTCGAGCGAGCGCAAGCTGACGTTCCGGGCGCGTGTTTGTCCAACACTGCCTTGAGGTTGCCTTGAAGCCAATTCGCCTCTGCTTTGAGCTCCTCTGCTATTGCTGACTGAGCCTCTATCGGCGGTCGGCCTTCGCACAGCATATGCCAACATTCACCAGCCTCTCGTATCGCTTGCTCGTCTACGCAGAGTCTGTCTATGTTCCAGTTCGGGGCTGCCGCTGCTTCCTTAGAGACTGCTATATCGTTCAGCGGTGTCTATGCGAAGACGATCACCTCGTGATCGGAAGTCGTAGCCCGGTCCGAGTCAATCTCCAGGTGGCGAGCGCCCCAACCTTGCGGGTGCTTAGTGTCAAGTCTATAATCGACCGGCAATTCTTCCTAATTCTAGTTGGCTTGCAGTCGTTGTTATTGACAATTAGCTCGTGCCTTTCGATCAGTCGCTCTACGGGCCCTACATTCTGCCTACCTGCGACCTATGGGTCCTACGCAGGGCTGTGGGCGTTAAAGTCACCCGCGAGGATCGTTCTGCCTACGATCAACCGTAACAGGTCGACGTGGTCGATGGTGTGTCCGCCGCCTTTGACTCTGGCTTGGTTGTACACGTTTACCAGTCTCGTGCGTCTGATCTTTCTCCTATGCACTGTTTCCCATACGTCGAGGCACTGCACGTGCGGCCCCTCCGCTAGGTTAGTCCTTTCCTCGAACACGTAGCAGTCTAGCGCATCGTTGCGGATCGCTAGCGCTACTCTCGTATCTCGCTTTACACACTCTGGCCAGCGTATCTGGAAGCCCGGGTGGCTGATCGTGTGTTTCTTTCCGACGTATAGCTCCTGCAAGTACGCCACTTCGGCTCCTCGCTCGATAGCCGCCTCGAGTGCGGCTACCGTTGACACTGCTGTGCCGTTGCAGTTATGCTGAAGCACTATCATTGTCAACGGACATGGGTATCGGGTCACTAGAGCTGATGAGCTGTTTCGCGCCGGCAAAGGACTCGGTCAACGACGTGAGCTCCCTCGTAAACCGAGGCAGCGATTCGTTCCGGCGCAGATTTGAGCCGATGTCTGAAGAAATGATATGTACTTCTGCTAGGTTAGCTTTCTCCGGCTCTGTCTGGCTTGTTTCCATGCCCTCTTGGCCGTTTGAGTCTAGCAGGTCATCCTGCTCCGTCTCTATATCCATCCTGGGCGGGCTGCTGCTGATTTCATTTTGCTCTGGCATACGGGTACGCCGGCTTGTTCTTCTTTCAGGGCACCTTTTCGATGTTACTTGATGTGGTCCCTAGCAGTTGGCGCACTTCGCAGCAAAGTGTTCGCATGGTTCCGAGCGCTTCCTACAGTTCTCGACGCTGCATTCGTGTTTGCTTCCCTCATGTTTGCTAGCGCAGATGAAGCATTTCGCCTCTTCTACGCACTTGCCGAAGTGGTCGCGCCTATAGCAACGCATGCATATGCCGCCTTGACCTCGCTCCCAAAACCTCTCCGCCTCGTGTCGTCTTCCGCTAAAGGACAGTCCTTTGGCTATGATGGTATCTACTGCTTGCTTGCTCTTCACCGTCAATACTAGCGTCGACCTCTTGATCGTTCTGTTCTCGTAACGCTCGCCTAGTATATCTCCCTTGATCCATCGCGGTGCGTACGGGAGCTCTTCACCTGTTATCAGTTCTATTTCCTTCCGTGCCAGTTCTAGCCCGCCCTCGGTCATGTATCTATCTAGTGCTACGCCGTACACACGCAGTTTGCACCACCTTTCCGTCTTGTTCATATACACTACCCCTAGATCTAGCCTTTGCACTGCAGCCATCACGCCCGGTACATACTCGAAAACCTCATCGGCGTATGCATTCTCACCTACTACGCCAGTTAAGTTGCCTTTGTCCGTGTACCCTATCTTGATCAGCCTTACTGTCACGTGAGCCCTCGCGTTTGCAAGAGCTTTGTTGACTTCGAACATGATATCACGAGGGTCACAATTAGAGGACTGCGCATTTCTGACAAATAAAATATGCCTCTGATCCAAAGCGTGTTTCTTCGTTTTCTTCTTACCGTTAGTCACTATAGTCCACCCTGTCATCTTCTGTACCCTAGTGCTAGCAACAGCGGCCCAGGACGGCTGTGCTGCTCGCGTTGATTAGGTCTGTCCCTAACTGCCGTGCATTCGCGTCGAACGTCCTGATGTTAGTTCAGACTCTGAGATAGATGCATCCCTACCGGTATCGTTATTCGGTATGATTTTGAGCATCCGCGTCAGTTTCTAAAGCATCGTCTCTGCCCTTCGCTCCGCCTTCGTCTACAACCTTTCTATCATAGTGTTAACAAGTTGCGTCAGTTCAATCCTTACTTTGGTTATTTTTGCCTCCACTTCGATACGAAGATGTTGTACATCCTCACCTGTACCAGCGGCAGGCGTCGGTGCAACGAAACCTCGTAAGATTCTTGTTATGGTGTCTTCTACTAGGTGGACAAGACCATCTTCAGAGATACTGGTGATTTCGGCTCGTTCTACCTTTCGCTTCTTTAGGCTTGCTAGGTATCTCGTAGCTTTTCGCCACTCTTCCCACTCCTGCGGTCTCACACCTCTAAAGCTCGGTGTAGCTAGCTGGTATTCCGCAAGGCTGCCGAGGCTTCCGATTGGTTCGGAGGTCTTCCCCGGGCTTCCAATTTTTAGAAGTACACTTGAGGGAGTGCCTCCGTCACCTTCACTAGTGGATGACATACCCGCCAGCAAGGCGCTGGAAACGTTGTTGATGTGCACGTGTTCAGCTCGGTCTGCGTTTTCTAGTGGTGTAAACGATGACTTTATCGGTGACAAAGTCGTAAAGAAGTCTTCAAGATATGGTTTGTCAGGACAGGGCACTGCAGGCCGAATCAAAATCTTGCCCGAGGAGGCATAGTAGACAGCGCAAGATGCGAATGCGAAAATGACGAGGGAACTGTCAGACATGTTATTCTGTCGTGTCCGCAATTGGCGGAGGCCCGTAAAGTACTACGGGCAGCTGCGGGAGATAGGTGGGGAGACGTGCCTTACCTCTTAGGAGGGTAGGGTACGAGGAAGGATGTGAGGACTGGGCAGCTACTCGACGGCGCAAGAGAAGAGTGGAAGCCGGATCTAGTAGTTGTCAAGGCGACTATTCGGTTTCTAGAGAAGACTGGCAGACTGTCATTCCAGCAGGAAGCGCGACTGACCAATTGAGGGCAGGGTGGGCAGTGAACGAGCACTGAACAAACAGATGACTGATTACATAGTCGATCGAATGAACAAATATACCTGTTCGTTCAGCATGTTCAGGGTGTTCAGTGTGATGATAAGACAAACCCAACCCTAACCCTCGATCACCGGGACGGGCATCTTGCGCAAAGCAGCCATGGCGAAGCCGGTGCCTCCGCTGCCAAATTGACAGTGCGCAGCAAGTTGTGAGATCACCCGTGAAGGAATATGCGGGGAACGCGACCGTGTCGCGACTGCCCGCGCGTCAGACCACTCTATGTCCCACAAATTACAGCATGGGCGTCCAGTCCGACTCTCAAGGTTTAACAAACCCGCAGCCAAGCCTTCCACACGAAGCTGAGCAAGATGAAAGTACAACAGCCCGGTGTTCACTAACGATCCTATGTGGCGCTAGGTCGCGAGCCACCAATCTTGTGCCGACACCACCAAACAAACAGCCGAAGAGTAGTTAGATCTGGAGGCATGGAGAAGCCGTGACCGATCTGAAGGACGACTTGAACAAATGGCTCTGCCGAATCTGCTACGAGCAGCTATCGCAAAGCTTGGTCGTGTGCTTGCCATGCGAACCTACGAACCAACCAATTCGTCACCTCGTACGATGCCATGGATTCGACAAGTCCGGCGGCAAACATGCGCTGAAGCGCTCGCATGATGGCGCACATCCAGATGGAAATGTGGCGGTCATGATGATCAAACGTCAGAGACGTTCGCAAGAGGAGACATTCGATCGCGAGAGCTGGAAAAGGACGTACGTGGAATGGCTTGTGTGTAGCAATCAGTCGCTACGACAGGCTTCGGGAGACAAACTCAAGGCATTGATTTCGTTCAGGAATCCGATAGTAGAGCCTCTGGTCCCGCAGAGTTACCACACGCCGCGAGACTGGATCGTCGATGCTTTCACTGCCGCGAAACCCGTGGTCATCGAGTCTCTGCAGATGGCAAGAAGCACAATAACTGTCAGTTTCGATCACTGGCTAGCGGATAACGAGCTCGACCTGCTAGGCGTTGTCGCACACTATCTGGACAGCAATCTTGAACTTAAGACCGTTTTGCTCGCGCTGAAGCCATCTTACGGTCACGATGCGCAAGAACTCCAGGACACGTTGCTCTCTGTACTTCGGGAGTACAAGATTAGTGATAAGATCGGATATTTCATCGCAGACAATGCTGCTAACAACGATGCCACTCTGCGCCTTCTGTCCCATCACATCGACGTCAAGCCAGCCAAACAGAGGTTACATTGTAGCGGGCATGTGATCAACCTGGTCGTTAAGGCTATACTATATGGTGTCGACAACGAATGCATGCTCGATGCCGCTCTCTCGGAGGCGGATTACGGGGGCGACAGTGAGCTCTATGACACTTCTACGGTGTCCGAGTTTGAAGCAGCACTGCGCTCCAAGGATAAGGCATCGCGACTCGATGCCTAGAGAAGGAAAGGCCCAATCGGCGAGCTCAACAATCTGATCGTGCACATCAAGAGTGGCTTAGCAAGGCGTCGCTTCTTCGAGGCCAAGCAAGGTGAGACAGATACACGGTTGTATCGGGTGATAGTCAATAGAGGGGTGCGTTAGAACTCCGCTTGTGAGATGGTCGAGCGTGCTTTCCAGGTCAAGGACGCGTTACAACTGTACCAAGAGTACTTTAGGGACAGCAGCACTGACCGCCTTGACAACCGCGACTGTCTATCAGCAGTCGATTGGCAGGAGCTGACAGACTTGCTCAAGCTGCTGCGACCCTTAAAGGAAGCCTCCTTGAAGGTCCAGGCCGTAGCCAAAGACGGACAGAATGGCGCACTATGGCAAAGCCTATCTATTCTGGACTGGCTGCTCTCTACCGTCGAAGGTCTTAAGAGAACACTGCCTAGGAACCACTTCAGAGCATGTGTCAATCTTGGTTGGAAGAAGCTGGACAAGTATTACGCGTTGAGCGATGCTACACCAGCATACCGTCTTGCCATGTTCCTACATCCGTGCTTCAAACGACGTTGGTTCGAACGCCATTAGGCAGGGAAGACATCCTGGCTCGAAGGTGCGGACGAGGTCATGAACAGAGCGTGGCAAGATGCAAAGCGGCGGTGGCGGAATGAAATGACCGTTTTGTCGCCAAAGCAACAAGAGATAGATGCCTTCGATGCTTACAATCATGACATCGACGACGACACAGACAACGATGAGCTGGCTCGCTACTTGCGTGAGGAGCGCGCCCCACAAGGCACTCGTCCGCTTACCTGGTGGCGCGAACATCACCACAGGTTTCCTGTCCTGAGGCATCTCGCTTTTGAGATCCTCGCGGCGCTAGCAAGCTCTTCCGCCGACGAGCGAATCTTTTCGATGGCTGGGGACGTTGTCAACGATGAGCGACCGAACACGATGGAGGAGTTGGCAGAGGCTTACCAGGGTTTACGCAGCTGGTACTCGGAAGGACTACTGTGATAGACATAAGCTTCTTACACTCCCGAGCACCCGGAAGGACCGTACACCGAAGGAACGACGAACATCCGAGTGGACCCTGAACAAATGAACAAAACCTGTCCAAGAAGCTGAACGAACGAGCACTACGCCTGTTCGGTGTTCGTTTGTTCATTGCCCACCCTGATTGAGGGGATGGGACACTTTCTAAGATGATTTTCAGGCGTACAAATGGGTATATGTAAGGCCACTCGTTAGGGACGGCTCATACGGTTATCGTGAATAGCCTGACAGGATCAATCAATCAATCAATCAATCTATTATTAGTCTGATGCATCGGTCTCAACCACAGAAGGCTTCTTCGGGTCGAAGATTATAAGAATCGGTTTGGTAGAGAAGCGAGTTTTCAATTCTTGAGACGCTTCCTCGGCCTCAGCCGACCACTCGAACTCTTTGTCCTTCTTGGTGAGTTCTGCAAGAGGGGCTGCGATTTTCGAGTAGTCCTTGATGGACTGTCGATAAAAATTCGCGAATCCTAAGAACGATTGAACTTCCCTGACAGTGCCTGGCTTCGGCCGCTCAGAGGTCTCTACCCTAGGTCGTGGCCCGTGCCCTACGTCTGTTGTCATGGCGCAGAACTTCCGTTCTTTCAAGCATACTACTCAGGAAAGACATGTGTGACGCTTTCGACGTTGTAGTGAAGTCGCGCAGTCTGACGTCCGGAGCTATTGTTGATCCCAGCTCTCTGGATCGCCGTCTAGTGTCCTTAGTCCAGTCGATCTGTCGACGCTTTTTGGGACAGAGAACGTCGTCGGGGCTAACTGCCGAGATTCGTAGAGAGATCCCCGTTGGTCATCAAGATCCAGCCATCAGCACTTTGCTCTACAAGTCCGCTGCCGTCGAGTCTCGTGAGAACGGATTCATTACGAAGCTTTCCTTACATAACTGGAACGAAAGCTTTCCTACAAGATCAGTAAGCTCCTTGTTTGTGGCATCACCATCATCTGATATGAACTTTGTAGCTATTCGATAGCTAGTAGGAAGAAATCACATGATCGAAAGCACAACTCACCAGGTATAGTCGGGTTTAATTTCTGTGTTAGTCCAAGATCGCCTTCACTGTTGTCTGATCCTTCGGAGATGGAAGGTTGGAAATCATCGCTCGATTCTCTACTGTCTGAAGAGTCGAAAGTCTTTCGCTGCATCTCAGCATGAGATGTTGTGGCACTTTTGTCGAACATTTCCCTATCGCTCTGGCTTCCATGGAAATCCTCGTCCAGAGAACTTGAATCGTCATCTAGTGCCGGACGGTAATCAGGGGCATTCGCCAGAGCGGTCAGGTCTGTCGCATTCTCATCCGCGGACAAAAATGTCCAAAGCTCTTGAATAGCTTCGCTCTGCTTTGTGGAAAGTCTAAGTCCCAACTTCTTCTTTCTCACGGCGTCGTCCAGGCGCTAAAGCCGCAGCACGAAGTACATCATACTCTTCCAAAACCACCTGTAGCGTTTGCGGGTGTTGCATCGCCCTGGCAGCTGAAAGGCTGCTTTATAGGGCCGGCCTTGGACATGGTTTCTCAGCCAGCAACGTATAGAGTGATCGGTGTTCCTTGCAGTATCTTCGCATCGGTCAAAGAAATGGTCCACCGCTTTGCCTAAGTTTGAGAGCTTCGACTCGTCCTCGATGCTGCTCTGCGTCGGACTTCCGACATCATCTGCTAGAAGCAGAGGGAAGCCCTCTCGAGCAGGGGCACTAGCAAGACGTGAAAGCAGTTGACGGTCGACTCCAGCAAATGTTTCGAGCTATCCTGTCCGTCTTATCTAATTACTTGTCAGTGCCGGATCAGAGGCCAATGAATCTTTCCCTTGCTGTCGAGCTTCCTCGTTACGGGCACGTTAAATTGCGCGCTCGTGTAGCGCGGTTAACCTTTGTCTTCGTTGTGGCGAGGCTTGCGGTGTATCAAGGTGGGCTCCTAAATTATTTTCCCCGTTCAGACCAACAATCCAGTAGGTAGACCTATTCTGTGTCCAGCTCTGGAGGAGTAGATCGTTCCGAATATGGTCACGCAGCCAGGTCTTACGACCACCTTTCTTACCGTGAGTCTTTGCAAGGTGTCGTTAGACGAGGTCTAGGCTAGTAGACCGATATTCGCACTGCCCGCAGGCTACACCAGACTTCGTAGCGAGGTTCGGATGCGATACACAGCCGTCAGGCCGTGCTTCTAGCCTGCTTAGATCCGGCAGCTGGAGCTGTTTCACAAAGGCACTCAGACCTTGACGTGCTTTGGCACTTATGTCGTGTCTATCCCCGAGGTGTTTAGAAACTGCATCCGAAGGCTTGAGTGCATATTGACATTTCGTACAGATGATGATTTTCTCTTCTCTATCGATAACAAGACCAAGAGATGTCAATCTTTGAGGGAGTTCCTGACCTGACAGACTTTTCTAACTACGAACAGCCGGGGTTAAAGAAGAATGCTCGGCTATCTATAGGAAACGCGCTGATGGGCGAGATCGCTTGTCAATGCTCTTCGAAGGGAAATGGTAAGATGGTGATGTGCTCATTCGACTACCGAGAGAAGATCATTGTCGCTACTAGATAAGGATTCTAGTAGTGTTGTGATATACCCCTGCAGTTGCTGAAACACGGCACGTTTCGAATCTGCAGCCACAACTCCAAAGGTGCACGTTCAGGGAATGCGATGCGTTCCACACATGCAACCTGCGGCAATTTGGGTGATTTGCGAGAATGCGACGCATTCCGGGGAAGCATAGCTGCGTAGAGATGTCGACGAGAGATAGCAATCGTAACGTGACGGTATACTGGAATTGTCATCGGAGCTTTGAATGCATTGATGGTCTCGCGCTTGAGAATAGTGGACAACCGCTAGCTATTCCAACTTCCCTCCCCGTCGGGCTAGAGGAACGACGAGCCTAGAGGCTTAGAGCCCGGTATGAGTAGATCGAGCTCTCGTAAGAATGGGTGAATGATCCAGAGATAGTATACAACCAGCTCGCTGAGCTCTTTGGGAAGGTATCGATAGATGATCTTGGTCGAACCGGTGCATGTATAGCCCTTACGATATGACGTGACCAATGCGACTAGACTGTCTTCGATGAACACGTTGCGATGGAATGTGGAGTTTGTGTGCTATAGACCTATAATTTCGGTTCCTCGTGCGGGCTGCCCTGACACGATGTGGATCAATAGTAACAGTCGCTCTAGAAACATATCGACTCGTTTGTAGTACTTTCGTACTGCCTGCTTATCCTAAATCAGCTTCTTGAGGTGGTTTGGATATGTAAACTCTTCTCGTAGCTTGTCAATTTGCAAGACTCGACCTAGTAACTATCGCCGTTTACAAGGAAGTATAGCATTGTTTCAGTCGTCTTTGAGGAAATTCCAGCCAGGTTCAGTGATAGTGGGATTGTCACGAATACGATGGAGAGAAATCGCAGGTATCACGTCCTCTCGATTTTCTTCAGGGTCAAGCATAAAGAGATTTGCGAGAAGGTCCTACGCTTGCTTCATCTGCAGTGCAACGAATTTGCGGAACGCATTAATGCGGAGTTCGACATCCTTGTAAAAGACGGTCTGCTCGTCTTTAGACCACTGGATGTAACCTAAAGACGTAATGCTATCCCGGATCTTCTTGCCAAATGATCTTGTCGATACTGCCTGACTAAATGGCGTACAGTTATTGATAGTCATGAATCGCTCCCTTATTTCGTCAAGAGGGTCCAACGCATTCTCGACCATACCACTTTCCACTTCCCGGACAGCTTTCTCGAGAACAAGCATTTGAGCGATCTTGATAAAACTGGATAATTTCGATGTGTAATTCGGTGCCTCGAAGAAAATTGATTTAGCAGTATCGATTCCCGAGACTGCAAGAAATGCGAGCACGACACTTTCAAAATTATCTCCCTTCAGCTGATGATCGAGTGCGGCGATGCAGAACTCTAGACATAGGTTGTCTATCCGTTACGTGAGGTATGGCGCTGCAGCTTCATTTGGATATGCCTTACCTTCTAGGCGTCCGTCAACAAGTTCTCTAGCGACAGCGAGAAGTTTATCGAGTAGGGCCGTCTGCCCGCTTGTTAGTCGATATCGAAGCCGTAGCACCTTATTGACATTACTAGAACGATAGGTAAAGCAAATAAGTCGCTTCTATAGATCTTTGTAGCAGTGATATGTGGATTTCTGAAGCTTCACTATCAGAGGCTGGCTGTACGCTTTCTTATTCGGCAGAAACGAGCTAATGCACTTCTGAGCAAAGAAGTTGATTTTATCCTGCCTGACAGAAGTATAGGCAGCTTCGACTAAACGGTCAATCGATAAAACGACTTCGG
The DNA here is from genome assembly GCA_019775565.1 of Melanodothis sp. VS III C KN 2. Lineage (NCBI taxonomy): Eukaryota > Fungi > Ascomycota > Dothideomycetes > Cladosporiales > Cladosporiaceae > Melanodothis > Melanodothis sp. VS III C KN 2. Next base: position 1,117,034 of record JACWFM010000024.1, on the reverse strand, counting down.
ATAGCACTGGCTCCGTTTTATCGGGCAGTCTTATGAGGCGGGCGGCTTCATGTAGAGACACGCCGTCCAGAAAGCTCGGCCACTGAGTTCTTTCCAACTATAGAGACACTTGCATCTTCGTGGGAGCGTGCTGGAACATGGACTCTCCCTGCGCATGTTCAAGTTCGAGAGCATCGAGAGTCTCGAAAACATCATTCGTGACAGAGTTGCTTCGTTCTATCCTTTGCGTGCCTGTCTTCGTTTGTATCGAGCTTGTGTCCGAAGGCTGTTCCTCAGGCTAGCTGATACGAAATCCAGAACTCCTAGGTCCGGATCGAAAGAAGCGCTGAAACTTGATAGCTTCCTAAGGTGGTTTATCTCCGAAATGCTCGCGCTCTAACTGCTCACGGACGGCGCGGGATCTAGAGCATTTACGCCCGCTACGACTTCTTCTTTCCGGCGCGTGCGCGATATTATAATGGCTACGCATTTTGTCGACCGCTTGCGAGACGACAGAACAGTAACTGCAGCTAAACCTATTGTAGATGCGCAGATAGGGAAGCGGTGTCTGTTCTAGTGCGGGTAAGATTACCGGCTCGTTTCGCGGGTCGAGAAGAGGAGATTCTATAAGTTTAGGGAGCATCTTATTAAGAGATGTCTGAATCTGCGATTTCGAGGCTAGACTGGAGTTATACCGTGCGTGCGAACGCCGAAGATGCGTCCCTACAGCTGAGGGACATATAGCACTCCGGCATAGCTTACACATGACTACCCTAAAATCAGGAAGGAATTCAAAGACTTCCATCTCGGGAAATAGGCGCTTGACGACTCGTGCTGGAAATGAGGGGGATCTCTTCTTAAATCGCGATGGTAATGGTTTCAGAAACAATAGGACGGAGCCTGGTATCTTCACAACTACGCGAGCCCACGCGCTCCTAACGACTCTAAACGGGCGCGTCCTTTTGGCATGTGCCTTGACCATCGCGCCTTCAAGGATTGGTACGCGCAATCAATATATATTGGAATGGCTCAGGGCTAACTATTCCTAGACGGTTCGGCCCGGCTCGCATTAGTCCGAAAAGAGCCTAGCAAAAGACGGAGGGTGGATCATTCGTGGAATAGGTCTGCAGACTTGCACTCGTTCAGAACAGCATCTGCGTCTGTGTCTGCGTCGGGAATATTTGCTTTCCTGTTCTCGTCGAAGTCATCAGTAGAAAGCTTGAAGACCGCCAAATGCAACGCGACGAACATGACCGTGATCACGAAGTTCACAATCACGTTAGTTCCGGAGAAGATTCACGAGGATGCCCTCGAACTGAGACTGGACGCACGAAATCATCTTACCCGTTCACCGCAGGAGTTCTTCGACATCTACGGACAATATTTGATCACCGGCACAGAGAGGCAGTCGACTTTCACATCAATCTCGAAATATCGGTCAGCTAAAAGAGAATCCTTGGACCGTTTACAAGCCAAAATTGGTGTTGGCTTCCAATACAAGCTAGTCGACATTGGCAGTGCCGTCAACATCGCCAAAGAGACACATTCGACAGACTCGAGCATCATACAGAGTCACGATGTATCCCTCTCCGGTTATACAAGCCCGGATTCTGGACCGTCGACCTTTGCCACCATGGACGTAGACAGAATGTTGACCCATTTTCTCGAGCAGCTTTCGCCAATTCCGCACATCGCAGTCTTGACCCATTACTCGACATCGTTACCTGGAAGTCTTCCCCGTCCAGTGGCCACGAGGATTCCGGATGAAGCTGCGAAGCTGCTTCGTGATTGCGTGATGTTGCAGCTTCGGTTCCAGTCCAATGTCCTGGTGCAGGCGCAGCGTGAAGCGACGAAGCTCGAGGGCATCACAGAGCGCCTGTATGCAAACCTGATGCTGTCGAGCAACACCTCTAAAGACGACATCAATACTGCTCGAGAAAACATCGAGGCAATGATGCAAGAATGCAACATATGGCAGGAGCGTGCCGCAAGGCGGTCTCAAATCGATGATGAGGCGAAGAAGGAATTGGAGTATGTTTTTCTGATCAGCACGCAAAGGTTCACTACGTATCCATCAATGGCTGATCGTGACACAGCTCTCAATGGCATAAATGCCGCAAAATGAAGCCTGGCCACCCCGATATCCGGTCCTTTGGTATGAACGCGCACAGCAGATGTTCTTTTCCTGAAGCCGAGATTAGCCAATACTCAGAGGTCTGGGAGGTGGTGAGCGCGAGAAATGGTATGCCGGTCTGCCAATATGGGGAAGTGGAGCTAAAGGTGCCTGGACGAGTCGTCGTAGCAGCAGAAGTCAAGAGCCACTGGACCGATGGGACGAATGGATGGTGGAAGAAGATAAAAGGAGCAGGAGGTATCGGCAAAGACTCTTTTGGTGTGCAGTTCTCTACTGAACACTATCGTGGAGGGCATTGGTCTGCAACAGTCTGGTCTGTGGACGGTGAGCTTTACCAGCGCGAGGAAACTGTAAAGTAATCGTCCCGGGAATCATTATCTGCAATGGAATATTATAGGTTCAGGATCTGGTTTCCAGAATCGACTTCTCATCCTTAGCTACCCAATCATTTGAAGCACATTATCTCCCGTTGTTGCTTTGACTTGTTGGTCACGTGATGGGACGGAACAAACTCGATAGTCACAACGATATACCAGACCAAGTGCGACGATAGCTTTGAACTGAGGCTGATCAACGCGTGAGCCGGTATCAAGATGCGAGGCGTACCACTGTACCATGACGGCCAACGCTACACAAGTAACGTAATTTTTCTTATTGCCAATACCAATTCTAGAGACCGAAATACCGCTCGCATCTGGGAGATTAGATCGCTGCTATCGGCACCGAGACTTCACAGCCTACGAGGATTATAGTGCTAGGGTCAATGGATTGGTGACTCAAAGAGTGAACGATTGTAGATTTATCGCTGGTAGTTATGGAGTAACTGTCGCCCGAGTAGTACGGTGGAACCCAAACCTCGACGTCGACAACTGTGTATTGTAGCAAGGGCTTCGATATTGCGTTGTGCACAAGCAAAGCGACATAAGCGATTGTAAGCCATGTCCCAATTGAAAGAGTCATCACGAGCCTGACTGACACCGCTGAAGCACACTCCACAGGCGGTTCATGTACGTAGGTTGACACTACACTTCCAGGCACTACGTCTACATGCGGTTGCTTCACCGTCGTACATGGCTACGACAACAGCAGTAAGTCAAGTCCCACCAAAGCGTCGGCTTCATATCGGCCTATGTATTGATGACTATTCAGCGTATACCTCTGCAGAAAAGGCAGATGATTACGCTATCACAGTGGATCAGCTCCAAAAGTGAAACACCTGGATTGGGCCCGCCTGTGACACAGGACTCTATGCAAATTCAAACTACACCAATGAGCGAGCCGTCTGCATAGCCGTGAACGGCTTCGCTCCGACTTCGACTGCAGACAAAGGGCTAAGCTCAGTCTCCTCGACGGCAGCCATAGGGTCAACACAAACTGGTATAGTGGCGAACTATGCCCAGTACTACACAGTCCAATCCGGCGACTCGTGCGCTAAGATCGACGCAATTTACGACACTACTTTCCAGACATACTCCGGCTGGAATACAGCAGGTAAGTCCTTCTTCCATCTTCATTACACGCGGATACTGACAGGTACGATCACAGTGGTTGATGATTGCCGAAATCTCTGGGTTGGCTAATCATACTGCGTCTCTGGTCCCTGCTCCACCACTTCTTCCGCCCCGTCTACGGCCACATCGACCGCGCCAACGCGCGAAGGCATCGCATCAGGGTGTTCCGGGTATTACACAGTCGCGAGTGGGGATTCTTGTCAGAAGATCGAAGAACAAATCGACATTAGCTTCACGCAGTCGTACAAGTGGGACACGAATCTTGGCAGCAATGGTGAGAGCTTATGGCCTGGTTATTCAGTGCCTGTAGCAGGCAGACCCATCTAAGGAGTAACGTTCCATTCGCACAGTAGACAACTCATTGGGCTAGAAGACACCTTGCATTTGTTGCACGGATCAAATTGACACATTTGCAAGATCCTAACGATCGTATTCACCGTTTTTCATGCTCCTTCGTCAGGTCTGACGTAGAAAGTATCCCACATCTGGTCATTCACCAGTGTTTCGTAGACATCCGGGACTAAGCCGTCGACTGGAACTTTCAACAAGCCAACGTCATGATAGATGCGGCCCTCAGTCTCCGATTCGACCTCGTCCTGAGGATCCTCCTCTGCACCAGTAGCGCGGGCTTAAGTTGACTCCTTCTCCCAAGCCTCCCAAGCCTCATCAGCGAGGATCAGGTTGACGTAGCTAACGCTACTTGAATCCGGCTCTGCTGGCGGCAGCGGTCCATTAAGGACTGACTATATCGATTCTGCATCAACATGGATGCAGTTCTTGTATCTTGCGTTCTCATGAAGAAGGCCTTCTAACTTGTTCTGATCCTCGGAAGAGGTTAGCATTCCGGCTCGAGCGTCTGTCGCTATCTAAGCCCTCAACCTAGCACAGGCTTCATCTTTCGTCGCATGGTTGAGCGAGAAGTCTTGTCGAATGTTCTAGTCCAGACAATAGGCTAGATGCTCGTGGTCGTATATATCTCTCGGCACAGCATCTTTGCGCGCGTCAAGGCGAGGCATGAATCGGTCCCAGGCGCTATCATCGTCGTATGTACAACGGTAAATGACAAATCCCCACTTCTGAAGGCCATAGTAGCTCAGCACATCATCAACACGTTCGGTCTCTGTCGTCTCTAAATTGTACTGTGGACCCTAGCCTTGGGCGAACTGTGTGATTGGTGAAAGGCACTTTTGAGTGGTTGGAGTTCGGGATTGAGGCTGTGTGGTGAAGTCCGTCGTGCAAAAGACAGTATGGCGTGCGGCCGGAGTAGAGCAGACAAAGGACAGAGCGAAAGAAGAAAGCGATTTGATGTAGAATGAATTCCAATACCCATGCCAAGTCAACTTCCAGTGTCGATCCCTCCGTCATGTCAGCCTGTCTCCAGCAGCATCTTCTTCTGCAGCAATAGACCAAGGAGCAGAGATGCAATGTTGCACACACGTCGGGCGTTTTTCGGACCTTTGCAACCAAGCTACCACGTTCTGCACGCGCTCAAGGATGATCTGTAGGTCGTTCATGAATCTGTCACGCCGGAATACAAGAATGTTGCAGTTGCCGTGAAAAAGCAATATCTAACAAGGCCTTCACTCTAACCTGTAAAGTACAATCGACAGTGATTGTGAGCTTGTTCACAAACACAAGAGGTAAGTGAAGTCAGATCTATATCGTCCTTACATGCATGTTGAGTGTAATTCTGCCAGCGCCGAGCGCCCAGTCGGCGACCGGAAGGCGAACGTTGGAGAGATGGAGTTGGGCTACGTGGAGCGCGCAAGCCGATCATTGGCAGCGCAGCCCTGAGGGAGCAGGGAGGCTAGAACATTCTCAACTCCTTCACGGCTAACACATACAATATTGCGTATATTGTCCTGTGTATCCTGGATCCCGGAATCAACACTACCACCACCGCCCCAGCCATGACTTGAGACCCACACCAGGACATCCACGACCAGCGTCAGCCCAAAGCGGCATTTGATCACCCCGAGCGATCCAAGATAGAGAGCAAGCATGGGCGTCCCCGTCATAATCGAAGACAACCGCTACGCCAACGCGCCCATTCCCTCTTACGATGAGGCCATCTCACAGTCCTCCCGCAGCGGCCCTCCAGAAATCAGCGACGATGCAGAGCGACAAGGCCTCCTCGGCCAGAGCAGCCAAAGCCAGGCTGATACCCGGACCAGAGCTGGCGGCTACCGCGCACCCACCGTCGAGTCGGCAAGATCAAGCATAGACTCAGACTTGAGCGTGCCGGAAATGGTGGAAGACGGCGAAGACGCCCGCAGACAAGTCGAGGAGTTCGACTACCTGGAGCCAGGAGAGAGCGAGGACGGAGCCAGGCGGCAAGCAAGACAATACCACCGCGCGCGGCTACGAAACAAGGTTACGCAAGGACTGGCGAATATAAGCGCAACGCTGTCGGCGATACGGCTGCCTTCGTTCAGATCACTGTATGCGCCTGTTGCGCCGGCGGACGGCGATGCGGCCGAAGCACAGCCCACGACAGCGTCTCGATTCAGCCGCTTTCGAGAACGGATACGAATCCCGGAAAGCATCAATATGGGCGCTGCGAACTACGCACGGCTGTTTGGCCTGTTCACGATCTTTGCGCTTATCTGGGTCCTGTTCGCTATGGATATCTTCCCCTCTGGAATGTCGCGGATGGGCATGCATTTCGATCCCGAATCGGTACGGAGCTACGTGCAGGACCATCTGGACGTGCAGAATATCGAGCAAGCATTGCGGCACATCACGTCCTTCGATCACGTAGCTGGAACTGAAGGCGATCTCTACTTGGCCCGCTGGATGGAGGAGAAGTGGATAGAAGAGGGCATGTTCGATGACATTAAACTATGGCCGTACTATGTATACCTCAACTACCCCACCAGGGATGGACGCAGTTTGGAAATCTTGTATCCGGAAGACCGTAAGTGGAAAGCTATGTTGGAGGAGAACGTCGCGTACCCCATGGACTCAAGCAAGGTGCAGACTTTGGCATGGCATGGACACAGCAAGAGTGGAGAGGTTGAGGGACCTTTGGTCTACGTCAATGCAGGAAGCAGAGAGGATTTCCGGTATTTGAAGACCCACGGCGTGAATATGAACGGCACAATCGCGCTTGTTCGATATCACGCTACGCAGGAAGATCGATCCCTGAAGGTCAAAGCCGCCCAAGACGCTGGCTGCATAGGTGTTATCATGTACTCGGATCCTGCAGATGATGGCGCAGGCAAAGGCGAAACATACCCTAAGGGACAGTGGCGACCAGCTGACGCTGTGGAACGCGGTTCTGTAAGCTTGATGAGCTGGGTCATCGGCGATCCATTGACACCTGGATGGGCGAGCACAGAAGATGCGAAACGTTTAAAGACCGACGCTAGCCCTGGTTTGGTCGGCATCCCCAGCTTGCCCATAGCATGGAGAGATGCGGAGCCGCTGCTGAAATCACTACAAGCCCAAGGTCTCGACATACCACAAGACTGGATAGGTGGTCCTCCTGGATACGAGAACACATGGGGACAAAGAAATGATTCTGCTGGTATACCTATCGTGCATCTCAAGAACATCAACGACGAATCTGAGAAGCAGAAGATCTGGAACCTCCACGGATTAATACAAGGTATCGAGACACCACAGAAGAAGATCATCATTGGCAACCATCGGGACTCGTGGTGTTTTGGTGCTGTCGACTCCGGCTCCGGTTCAGCCGTGATGATGGAGCTGGTCCGAATCTTTGGACAACTGCGCAAGCTTGGCTGGAGACCCTTGCGAACGGTCGAGTTCGTCAGTTGGGACGCCGAAGAGTTCAACATGATGGGAAGCACTGAATACGTCGAAGAGAACATGCCCTACCTGCGTGAAAACGCAATCGCATACCTCAACGTCGGTGCTGGTGTCTTTGGTCCCAACTTCCGCGCCGCAGGAAGCCCGCTTTGGGAGCGCTCGCTCCTCCGCGTGCTTGACCGTGTCACCGACCCCAACACCAACAACTCAGTCAAATCGCTTTGGGAGGACAGCAGAAGCCGCCTCGAAGGCCTCGGCGCAGGCAGCGATTACGTAGCCTTCCAAGACATGGCCGGCACATCAAGTATTGATTTCAGCTTCGACGGTCCAACAAATGGCTACCCAGCACACTCATGCTACGAAACCTTCGAATGGATGCAGACCTTCGGCGACCCCAACGGTCTTCCATATCACCACACACTCGCCCAGATCTGGGCTCTTCTTATTCTCGAAGTCGCCGACCGACCTTTACTTCCCTTTGATCTTACAAAGTACGCCGACGCTCTCTCACAATATGTCGAACGTCTCCGCACCGACGCCAAAATCACTTTCACCGCAGCATCAGGCAAGCCAGGCAGTAAAATCGCCGGCTCAGGCCTAAACCTCAAGCCCCTCGACGACGCCATCGCCAACCTCAAAGCCTCGACCGAAAAATTCCACGAATTCGAAGACACCTGGACGCGCCAGGTCCTTGGGCGTGGTGGCTTAGAACCCAACTCCTACACGTTCCGACGTCTAGACTACAACGACCGCCTGACCAACTTCGAAGCCGACCTTCTCGACATCCCGCGCTCAAGCGAAAAGCAAGAGAAGCGCGAGTACGGCATCCCTGGCCGCACGCAGTTCAAGCACGTGGTCTTCGGACCCAAGGCATGGGGTGGGTATGATGAGGCCTATTTCCCTGCTGTGCGGGATATGCTAGGTCGGAAAGATTTCGAGGGCGCGCAGAGGATGGTGGATATTGCTGCGCGGAGGATACAGCAGGCGGGGGATAATTTAGTGAAGTGATTGTTTGGATCATTTCATTGTATGGTTTTCGTGCTCTTGACGATTGATTTCATTTTTTTTTCCTTCATGTATGTGCATAAGTATCTGGCGCGGCGTTTTGGGCGGATGGGATTTGAGATTTTTGCACAGTAGATTTCGAGGGTCAGACGTTCTCTCGCAGATAAAGTGTAGTCCAGTTGTATTCCACCTTGGACGTGTTCATTTGTCACATCAAATTGATGTTTTGAGATTTGTGACTCCATATCTGATTAGCGTGCGCCATTTCGAAAGTGACACCATCGCAAAAGACTGCGAATGAACCATGCCGTTTTGCAGGGTAAAAGTGTTGTTCAGCTTATCGGACGATATTCCACACTTGGTGATACTTTCAAAATATCCAGCTTCGAAGATGTAAGAGGACTTCTTACCACCCTGATCTGCAATACACAGCACCAATATCCGCGCAAACCTGCGCAACTTGCTCCAACCCCATACATACTCACCACTCCGCTTGTGCACCAGAGGTAGAACGACGCGATACTGCTCCAGAATCTGCCAGAGCGGCGACTGGCCATCGCACAAATAAATCTGCAAGCACCCAACCTCCTCCACTTCCACCTCTGCCCAGAATGAATCTCCGATCCGCTCTCCGTGCCCGCCACAGCGACCTTCGAGACACTGCATCGGCGCACGGCGCAGAAGCATGAGCGCAAGTATAAGGTGTTTCAACTTTTGAAGGATTCGGCGTATAGAGGTAAGTGGGTGGCAAATGCACATGTTCACACGACTTCTTTCTATTGATACTCTAAGATGACAGTCGCAGGACGGGTTGCAGCGACGGAGGATATCACGTGTGTTGACGGGACTGGTCACGGGGTCGGAGAGGATGTGAACCGCGAGGGATGGGTAAAGTCGAAAGCGGCTTGCAGGGCGGCCAATCCTAGCAGCGAGCAGAGGGAGAAGACAGAGTAGTATGAGAAGCAGTGCAACAACCGCGACTGTCACGGCCTAGGAAGAGGAAGGGAGTTCACGTTTGGCAGGAATTTGGTCAATCGTACGTTGTCTTTGGATGATTTGTAGATTGATGTGTGTTGGGCTGCACATGAACAGTTTTCTCGCCCGTCAGGGCAAGCGCGGGTTGCAGTGTGAATGCAACCAGAGTCTTTTGCTGTTGAGTTGATGTTATGTTTCAAGACAGGCCCTTGAAGCTACGGTCAGCACCAGACCGTAAGTGAATGTCCGCACGTAAGTCCCTGGACAACCGCAACTGCAAGCGCCACGTGCCTTCAACGTGTCTCCCCAGGCCGATAGGATGCGAGCAGATGTCTCATTCGTGGCGCAGCAACGTGGAGAAAGCTTTTGGTTTGTGGCTTGGAAGCAACGCGTGGCGGTAGCAACAACAAGGTATGATTGTTGTTAGGCAAACGCTTTCCTTTGGATGTACATATATGCACTTTTGCCACTGCTACTTGATCATCTTGCAAGAGAGTCCCTTGCCATATACCAAACAGCAGCACCGCAAGCAAGAAATCTACAAATAGCGCATCCAAACAATCAACACTTTTGTTTCAAGGGTTTTGTCCAAGCGAAGCGAAACAAACCCTTGCTCTGTCTGCTTTGATCCTCGGCCTCCGCCAACCGCCAGCCAGCGCCAACGTTGCCAACGAACGCCTTTCCTTTGGCCCTGGTCAACAAGCAAAGACCGCGCGCGCGTGAACACCGTCTGCACTGCACCCTTCAGCCCTACATCTCGACCTGACCACTTCACACCCACATACCACCACATCACCACCACCACCACAACGACCACTGTTTGTACAACTCTTGTGACCGCTTGTACACCACAACACACAGCACCATCCTCCTCAACACCTCACATCTTCGCCCGCCATGACGCTCGCCGAAGAGTTCAGATCACGGAACTTCAGTAAGCTGCGCGCTCGCCGGAGCCATTGGCAGAGCACAGTGGTTGACAGCTGCTAACTTGATTCCTCACAGGTATATACGGACAATGGTATGCGCAGGCAACATAGTCGCCATCTCACACTATGCGCGAAAGCTAACACACCCATCACCAGGACCGGCGTGCTCTGCATAATCCTCTGCTTCGCGCTCGGCATAGCGAACATCTTCCACTTTGACATCATCATCCTGTGGAGCGTCATTTGCTTGTACGTCTCCTCCCATACCTCCTGAAGACCACCAAGCGCTTCCCCACTAACCACTCACCTCTCACAGCATCTCCGCTTTCATCCTCATCTTCATCGAAATCCCTCTCCTGCTACGCGTCTGCCCAACTTCCGAATCCTTCGACCGCTTCATCCGCCGCTTCGAGACAAACTACATGCGCGCCGCCATCTACGGCATTATGAGCTTGATCCAATGGCTTTCCTTGATCCGCTATGCGACGAGCTTGATCGCCGCTGCTGTGGTGCTGCTGCTCGCTGCGGCGTTCTACGCGCTGGCTGGGCTGAAGAAACAGGAGTTCGCTGCGAGTAAGACTCTTGGTGGACAAGGCGTTGCGCAGATGATCGTGTAAGAGAAGGTGTCAGATTGGAGATGATGGGATGGAAAGACTGTACGCTCACACGCACGGCACAAGGAGATAGCGATGCTTGTAGGATTTTTGTGAGACAGCCGGACAGACAAGAGGAGTAGAAGAAAGTACGAGATACGATAGGTGTGCAAGTGCTGGACATTGCCTGGCGTTTTTATGTATGTTGAGTTCTTCCTCCATCTTTCGGGAGAACAGTATTAGCGTGGCGTATGGAGATATACTACTGCTTATCAGAACAGGTGTGCATGGCTTTCATTTCCGCTAAACGCTCTTGCGTGGCAAGCTTTCTGTTACACTCCCCTTTTCCGCAAGGTCCTCCAAGTCTGGCAGCTCTTCCAGAGGCTCCCACATATCCTCATTTAAGGCGTTCAAAGACTCGCGGCCATTTCTCACACTGCCACTTACTCACTTGCCACTCCTCACAGCCCCGAGGCGTCAGCATTATAAGTCGCAGCTCCCATAACCATCACATCAAAGTAGCCGAACGTCGTCGATACGACCCCAGCACGGGCAATAGCGAAGGTCGGATCTATGCGTTTCGCTCCAGTGAGCAACGCGTAATGCTGGACCCACAGGGCGTGGACGAGGTAGCGCAGCATCAGCGGAAGAAATCCATCACTCCCGACAACGTTCATCAGTCGTAGTCGGAAATGAGTGATGGCGATGATCGCTGTTATGCTGAGGAGTGATGAGAGGACAAGTGCTGTTTCTTTTGGCTTTGGGCTTCTGAGAGGTCCTCCTCCTGCCAGATTATCCAGAGGTAGCGTGTGAGACTTCTGCATTGAAGACACGGTGAACAGTAGCTGATGTTGTGCAGGATATTCCTTGAGATAGCTTAGAGAAGGCTTGGAGATAGCACTAGTGTCTCTGGGCGTTGAAGTTAACTACCGAACAACTACTAGGCGGTCGTCGAGGTATGGTCATACGTATATCATGGCATGCGCAGCTATCAGATGGTTGCAGTCACACCTCCATGTTCCAACGAAGACGCCAAAGCGCGGATGCGGCACTGTTAACCTTTGCCAATCTTAACCGACTAACTAGTCGAGGCATCTCCGCGGCACTCGGCGCAAGCAACACGACGACTGCGCTACCCGTATCACTCATTCAAATCGTGCGCGACTAGCAGCTATGCCTCCGAAATTCGATAACAACTGCGTCGGTGCGCCCTTCGTTCTCATGGAACACATCCACGGCAACCCCTTGCATAGGATGTGGAGGGACCTGTGTCGAGAGCACAAGTTGGATGTAATCCACTGCTAGACCAGATCGAATGGGGCCGGCCGTTGGGTGAACGTGCCTTCACAAACACCATCGACTACCTCAGCGCCTACATAAGAGAAGGCAACACCGAGCGCACCGAGAGTGTGCGAACTCTACACCCAATCATCAAAGGAAAACTCTCAGCGCATCTCAAGCAAAACACCTTGAACCCAACTCTACAGGCCCCATACCGACTCATCCATCCCGATCTGGGCTCTCAAAATTTGCTGGTCACCCAACAAAATGGCATAGCACCTGGGATCTGCGGAGTCATTGACTGGGACTTAAGCTACATCGGACTCCTCTACTACCTCTGCGACTATCCAGCATGTATCCAGGATTATGATTGAAATACAGATTCGCATGCTGACAGCCGCATCCTCCGGCAGAACTTCGTGTTGGCTATTGCAAATCACTTTCCAAAGGGCTCAGCGGACTTAGAGGCAGTCAAGCAGGGTTTCCGTGAAAAGAACCACATCATGAACTATTTCCAGTGAACTTCCGTGAAACACAAATGGGAGCCAGACGAAGAATTTGATGAGGTAGAGAATCACATGGATGACACTGGGATGGGCGAAGGGCTGGTGGCCAGATCCTGAACCGCACGGAGACGGTGATGCTGAAAGTTGAAGAAGAATTGCCTTGATCGTATTTCAGTGACTGACGGGGCTCACCATGATTGAAGTTCAGTGGCTGCTGAGCATGTGAGATATGTCAAACATGGTCCTCTTGCTGGAGCGTGCTTTAGCCGCCCAGTATAAGATGACTCTCGAATTGAACTTCAATAGAATCATGCTCAGAACGATGGAGAATAGCGTTGCTTCATGCGTTTGCCAGGCAAAGATTGTCTGCAAAACTTGCAACGGAGATGTACACAGAAGAACGTACCAGGCCGCATCGATAGACGACGCGAACATGATAGATCTCAGCATACGGTCACAGGGAACATAGGCAAAATCTGAGAGCCTAGCGGAGGCTGTTATTTTAGTACGGACTTCGCGTTGGACGACTGTTATTATCACTGACGGCATCGGAAGCATTACCAAAGTCACAGACTCAAGTGAGTAGACAAAGAACGATCCCCAGGGGAAGACTTTGAATTACACTGCTAATCTGTCACCTGTTACAAAGATAAACCAAAAGAATGGTTTGATGTTTTGTCTCGGAGAGTTTTGCACTTATGCGTATCCCACTAACGCCTCTCTTTCACGTTTGAGATTTGGCTAGTTTGTCGCAGATACCTGGGACCTCGTGGTACCCTGAAAGCGCTGCAAAGCCTCAATCTTGTCAAGTTCCTGATAGTCGCGCAGGAAATGCAGACTCAGAGGTTCATTGCGCGTGAGACAATATACGCTTTCATCTGCTTTGCTAACAAGACCTGTCCCATCACTTCCTCAACATTTTGGCGGCGACGCTTTGCCACATCCGCCACACGCTTGGCCTAGCATCATGTACCAGCACTGGTCGTCTTTCCCATGGTTCTGGACACCCTTACACTTCCATTGGTGCTTCTTGCAAGGGCCCAAGCCTCTGCTGCTAGCAGGCTGATATCTGCAACCTTTATAACAGCAGCGATGCTGTTTACCTTCGATAGGCATGGACAGACTTTGCCCGGTCATCGTGCGTACAAGATCAGTGAAAGTACTGCTGTGAGATATCGCCTCATAGAGGGAGACACATTGCCACCAGACACAAGTACGACTATGTGATTCAAAGCCACTATGAATAGGGTCACCTCTAAGTCAACACTTTCCAGTACATCTGTTCTACAATAGTGATTCGCAAACAACCTTATCTTATTTTCTAGCAGTACTTCGTGCAAGCCTTAGAGTGTATACTCCACGCGTAAGACAAGAGCGGTCGATGTCTTTGTGTCGGTGTAACGCTCGTGCTGTGTAGCAAGGATCTTTGAGTATTTGACGAAGAGAGAGACAGTGGACTTGGCACACGAGCCACGACCAATCATTTTCTTTGTTCTTCTTCCTATTGTGCTGCTCTATCCTGGCCAGCTGCACGCCATAGCCCATCACCTGCTGGGAACAATGGACTCAATTCTGCCGGGATGTATACCTGTTCGTTGAGGGCCAAAAGGCTTCGGGGCCATAGCCGTATTCCAAAACTCGCGCCTCGGGTCTTCTTGCTCTCAAAGAATCGCGAGGCTTTCAACTGTGCTGATCAGATATCTCAGCGGTTCGCTAGCTCACTCGGCTTTGTTATTGGCGAGCTTTCGAAAGCCCAATGGCAGGTATGGTGTACTGTCTCTCCGCTATCCAACCTGGAAGGGTTTAATGGTGCTCTGCGTCACAACAAAAGGTTTGACGCCCCTAACACTCTCGCTGGTTGTGTCTTGCAGTGGGTGATCACTTCATGTGTAATATGAATGGAGGAAAGGCTGGAGAGAGGAAGGCACTAGGTTGAACTCTGTTTTACCTTTTCCAATTGTAAGATTCATCAAGACACAGCGCTTGCTGGTCCTCCTCGACGTTGAACGAGACACGTCGAGTGACGATTAGAGTTTGTTTTGTGCTTAGATGTGACACATCCATCTGATCAGCAGGTCGGATCATCAGTCTTAATCGAGGCAGGCAAGTAGTCGCCAGAGCAAGGAAGACTTTCGCCTCAGTGATCATCATGACTGAAGCCAGCGTCATCCATCCATCGAAGCCGCTGTACATTCTGCGCATCATGTGCAGGACTAAGATCGAAAAAGGAATGCAAATGACTCTGGCGGCGAACACGATCACTACCACGATCTTTCGACGTTGCTTGATCTGTACAGGATAGACCAGGCACAGAGCACATACCACGATCATAAACTCTGCGCTTATATCCATGGCGATTATCCCTGTCCAGCGACTGGTCTGTGGGAGTAAAAAAATCAGCATGGATCAGACATGTATATGATCTCGAGATACAGTTGACTTACTTGCATGGGGCACAGGGCATTGTCCGCGATAGCTGCGAATGGCTGGGGGCAATTAATGTTGAATAACAGCAGAGATACTGCGATCGGTAGTGTCGCGACTACCACCGAGCACCAGGCCAAGATCCTAGGCCCTAAGGCTCTAGGCTCGAAGAGACGGTAAAGAGCCAATGCCGTTGACAGCTTTGCTCCTCCGTCACAGAGGAAGTAAATGGAGAAGTAAGCGCGTCCATACTGAAATCGGTCAGTGTCGAGAACCGATAGGAAGGGCATGGAGACGTACGTCTTGCACCACCGAATATCGGCTCCCGCTAGCGAGGATGGCGCTTGACGCCTTTCCCAGGCCGTGAGGGAGTCCTGCTAGCACAACGGCGTGAGAGATAAGTGCACATGTGCTGGCAGCCAGGAAGGCCCAGTCCGACGGCGTCCATTGACGGCGAGTAATGCTTGTGACAAGCAGTAAAGTCACGGTGTAGAGCAGGCACAAAAATGTCACCGCAAAGAGCCAGCCAGAGTGGTTGGTGTCGGTGGTCCGGGTGAGGAAGACTGTGCCCGGAATCCAGTCTGCGCCGATCGTGCTGAGCTCATCCATGTCGTGACATGTGGTAAGGGTGATAGGGCTGAGGCCCGGCGAGCGATTGAGGCAAGGCGTTGGCAGATCATGGTCTCAAAGGTCGTGTGCGGCAAGGTTGCTTTATGGTCCCCTGGCTACCACATGGCATGGGAGCCGCGGATGGCGAGATCGACCTTGGATATTGCCTGTCTCGCGTGCCTAGTCATGCGAAGAACGCTACTGTACATCAACGGCGCGAATATTGTCTTCAGGATCGCCGAAACCGCAGGCCCACAGACCTTGTGGGTCCAAATCCTATACCTGACGACGGCGCAGCCCGGCGAATTACCAGTTTCGATGAATTTGTGATCCTTGGAGATAAGTTCGACGAATCACAACGCGGACCGGTACGGAGAAGAATCACAAACTGGGGTCAATTCAACAGCCCTGTCGAAAGGCAAAGCACGAAGCAGATAAGCCACCAGCTAGACGAGATACCCCTGGCATGATCTGCCTTCCATTGGCCCTTCGACCTGGCTATCTGTTCCTGACGGCTTGCGCCAATGCGAGGAAGGCGTCTCCAATCGCAAATTAAATGTCCTTTGCCTCTCGTGTCTCAAGCGAGGTCTGGAAGACGCCACTCCAGAGCTCGGCAAGTGGATAGAGTTGCCTACAAGATGACTCCATGCGCTGCAGTGGACTGCAGGGTCTCTGCGTAGCAGCTCCAGCGGCGCACATATTCAGCACTCACGTGACCTTGTGAAAGACAACAACATGGAGGATGGCAATGGTCATCTACACGACCACAAAGATGCCAGCGCTGCGAAACATGACGACCACGACATGAGGCGTATGGGGAAAACGCCAGAATTGCGTCGGGTGTTCCGCCAAGTCTCGATCATGTCTTTGACTTGTGTCATTATGGCCACGTGGGAGTACTTGTTCACGGCGAACTCGCGTGGTTTACTGAACGGAGGACCAGGAGGCATTATCTGGAGCTACATCTGGACCTTGACTGGATTCGCTTTGATGGTCGCGAGCCTGGCAGAATTGAGTAGCATGGTCAGTTGTTCATACGATCTGCGTGAAGCGTCCTGCTAACAGCGAGTCAAGGCACCGTATGTTTAGATCTTTCAAAGCCGTATTATTTCCCATATTGATACGATCGGCTTAGCACTTCTGGAGGACAATACCATTGGGTTTCGGAGGTGAGTCTCGGCAGTCTTCGTGGACACGAGTCTCAACTACAACGCTTGGTAAGATGTTTCGATGCACCATGAACTGACTCTCCAATGCAGTTTGCTCCAGCAAATCTCCAGAAGCCACTTAGTTATGCCACAGCTTGGCTCTCGATAGTCTCATATCAAGCTGGAAATGCATCAGGCTTTTTTCTCGTCGGCACGATCATCCAATCGCTAGCGACGGCAAACCACCCAGAATATCATTCAACATCATGGCAGAGCACATTATGTGTTATTGCAGCTGTACTCATCTCTGGTGTGTGCAACATCTTCCTGTCGGAGCTTCTACCTATTATCACGAACATCTCTATGGTCGTCCACATTATGGCATTCTTCGCAACGACTGTCGTTATATGGACTTTCGCTCCGCATCCGCCGGCGCAAGCTGTTATACTCGACATCATCAACAGTGGAGGTTGGCCCAACCTTACTGTCAGTCTGTTGGTCGGACAGGTCTGCGCTATCGCGTCGCTTGGTTGTGAGTACGGGCGGATATGTGGTCGGTGATGCCTCTTCGTCCGGAAAACGCTGACAGGTCGTAAAGGCTCCGACTCCGCATCGCATATGTCTGAGGAGGTACTAGACGCTGGTGTCTCGGTTCCACGCGCGATGATGTGGTCTTTGGCCATCAACGGCACCATGGGCCTCATCTTTGTCTTCACTCTCGCATTCTCTATTCCTTCTGTCACCGAAGCACTCGACGATCCATCAGGCTACGCCTTCATGTGGATATTTCGCACAGCTTTGTCGGCTGATAGCGCCGCCGGGAACATCCTAACGACAGCGGTGGTATTCGTTTTGATGGCAGGCAACTTGGCATATACCGCCGTCAGCGCCCGACAAATTTGGAGTTTTGCGCGTGACGAAGGGCTTCCTTGTTCGGCTTGGCTCTGTAAAACTGGCACAAACCACGCAGTGCCCACCAATGCGACGCTGATCACCCTAGGTTGCACGGTGTTGCTTTCCTTAATCAACCTCGTGTCCAATACAGCCCTCAACGCCATCTTGAGCCTCCAGCTATCCGCCATGCTCGCTACATACGCTGTTTGTCTGGCATGTGTCTCTACGGCAAAATGCTTTCGGCCTAGCACTGTACCGCAGGCACGGTGGTCGCTAGGCCGCTACGGGCTCCCGATCAATATCCTCGCAACATTGTACGCTACCTTCGCATGTTTCTGGACTTTCTGGCCCGACCATGCGCAAGTGCGTGTGGACAACATGAACTGGGCGCCTATGATCTTAGGCGTTGTTATGCTCATAGCTTCTGGGCTGTATTTTACAAGAGTACGGAAGGCTTATCATGGTCCAGTCGTGCTTGTAAACAGATAGTCGTTATACTTTGATATCGTACATACCTCATCTGCTACCCGTGTCCTACCGCGGATCATTTTGACTACGAGACAATTGAGCATGGCATGAATAAAAGCCTCAAGTACTTTGACGTGCAGCTGTTTCCTTTTGGACATCTTCTCGACTCTTACCAGACCTGTGCGCCTCGCCGTACGACGGCATGCGAAGATGATCGAGAATCCGTCCGCTCTTGACTCTTCGCACAGTCTGCCAATTCGGTTATCCAGATCCAGCAGGAGTACTAAGACAGCTTCAGTTTTCACAGTTCTGTCAATAATACAGTCGTCGTAGCATCCTTTTCCACACTCATTCATCTCGACTACGCTTGCACCGAGTATGACTGGAGCCTCACAACTTCACAGGTGCCCATCACTCATTTATGTCTCCTGCGAGTAGAACTATCCGACTCGGTCAACAGGTTGTCGATTGCACCCGTAACATAGATTTGATTCGATTGCATTGCTGGTACTCCTTTGCTAATATCGTCATCCAGGGTAGCTACTCAATATCGACCATCGGCCTCCTTTCTTTTCCCCAACACACCACTTCTTTTCCTCTTGGCCCAATCTCGCCTGCAGACGGAAGGACGCAGCGCGACGCCACCCGCGCTTAGCCAGTCCACGTATAAGTCCAAGAGCACCCTGAAACAAGGATGCAAGCAATGCGTTGACACGAAGCCCTCACGAATTCAGAAATGAAGCCAGGAAGCACAAGACGACTCGGATGCAAAATCCAATCAATTCATCTCAATCCCTAAGGTATGCTACTGGATTTGACTACCAGCACGTAATTTTGGACAGTGCCGAAGCACAATTAACAGTTCGAAAGACAAAGACTGGCTTCTGAATACATGTGTAGAGAAGTAGAGCAATCTTTCTGTCTTATTTCAATACATACTCTCAAAAGACCTATCTTTTCGTCAATCATACTGCCTGTGATTTGCACGACTAGGGACCGCAGAGCTTGAGCTGTTGCTCATTGTTGAAGTGATTAGTTAAAGTGGATGGCCTGAATTGCCGTTTCCTACGAATCTTGGAATGAGGTCGCTGCGTACGATATTTATGCTTGACGGGGGGCAAGTAATCGAATACATCAGTGATCTAATTACCTGTGAGAGTGACTCAAATGTGACTACAGTTGAGTTACGATAGCTATGCTGCCGTAGATTGTCCGGAAACTTGGTGATAGAAAAGGAAATGTCATAATTTCTGTCAACGATTCCCTAGTCGTTCGGTGAGCAGCAAGCCGACCTTTCTCAATTTTCTGCGGCATCGATTTGACAGCTCCAACCAAAGATCAATCCGTCCTGTCATGAGGAGTGGTCGGTGAGTGCCACCGGCAGTATGAGCTCTGGTAGCTTGAGGAATGATCTCACGTGTCCCTGATGCGACAAGCATGTGGTCGGCGATGTCGGATGCTCATACTTACGGCCAATCAAAAATTGCAAAAGAACAGTGGTCCCACCGTGAATCGAACACGGGTTAAGCGCGCCACAAGCGCTTGTGATACCTCTACACTATAGAACCAGAATTTGGATTACGTTAAGTTGAAAATGAAATAATATGAATCATCATGAATTGGGCGCCTTGTGAAGTGTTCGCTCTTGTTGCAACACAACCCCTCCAGAAGTAGGAACAGGGTTCATTGAGTAGTTTGCTTCCACAGTTGCCGCGTATGAGCTTCGATCCAGGTTGAGTCCATCTCATGAGCTTCCAGCATGGTGCGGACGAGCACAGTCTCCGACTGGGTTGTGGTTACCATTGGGATACTGCCGCAAGTACCAACGTGCTGTTGTTTGATATGTGCAGGTATTGTCCGCTATGGAGATTCTATGAAGGGTCGCCGTTATTGAATGACGGTCAAGATGATACGAGTTTCATTACGGCTGCTGTACTACTATCATCGTGTACACGCTTGAAAATTTTCGCCTCACTACCGAGATACTATCAAGGCTAGCTCCGTATTCTAGTGCTCAATATGCTAGTACTGGTAAACATAGGCCCAGCGATGACCGTGGATGCCATTTGGACACGATAAATGGAGCTGCACGGAATTATGTACGTAAAGACTGTATGTCACTCATTTCATTCTACAAACTTCAAAACTATTCTTAAATCTTTCGGCTCCCTGGTCAAAATGCAAGGATCGCTTCAAATAAGGAACTCACCACCATCAATGGGCATGTCTCCAGCCCCACGCATCAATCTCTCGAAAAATGCCGTATCCGTTCCCAAGAATGCCCAATCGTCTAGGCTCGCAGCGCCGCCAAGGAGATCGTAGTCGCCTTGCATGACGAAGTCGTCTGATACCGCTTGTGCAACGCGTGATACGCTGAACTGCTTTCCTGGAGCATCCAAAGCAGAATGCGTCGGGTCGGTCTCCGCCGGACGCGAATTGTTGACATGGATGGCTCCAATCTCACCAATGTTGGTGCTCTCTGGAATACTGTTGTCTCGATCTGCCTTCGACGTAACCGTTGCGGCGATGCCGTCTTTGGACAGCCTAATAGCTTCCAAGAATGGTGCTCTCGCGATAAGCATATTGCGGCCATGCTCGCGTGCTTCGGCTCCATGCTGGGGTTGCTCAACAGAGCTTCGGTGCTGCTGTGCAGCATCTTCCTCAATTGTCAGCAATTCTGTAAGCAGTCTGGCGCATTTGACCAGGAGCGTGTCTGAATGAAGTGCAGAAACGAACTCCATGTTCTCGAGAGTGCGCTCTACCGTCGCACGGTCACTCGCACGTTGGTGTGCAAACATGTTCTCTGATTTGTCGCCGCAGTGGCTGATCGCATGCGCCAGCATTAGTGCCATGCCAGCGATCAGCGCTGGAAAGTCGTTCATCCGGCAGCGAGATACCACAGGTTGGAACGACTGCAGGTCAATATGGCGGCGGAGGATCTCCCGGCCGGTATTGACGCAAGCAGTTTTTGAGTAGGCTCTCTGGTAGGCATGGGTTGGGCATAGCATGTGAGGTAAGTGTAGTTGAATGATCAAACTATAGTAGCGACCATGATCTAAGGCTCGTCGTATCTCTACGAAGGCCTCCTGAGAGTCTCGTGCGAGTCGCGCAAAATCCAAAGGTTTCCAAAATGCTGATGGCATCTGGTCCGCAATGTTGATGAGTTCTTGGTCAATATCCTTGGTCAAATCCAGTGCTTGCTGTGGGGCTTCGATCCGATTTCGGTCAAGGATCCTTCCTGCAACATTCCCAAGACGAACGATAAAATCACTCCCCGTAGTCGGTGGCGTCAAGATCACATCTGCAACACTTGTAGGAAGACCGAGTAGTAAGGAAGACACACGTTCCATACACACAACACTGGTCCACATAGCTTCAGGGTTGAGGTCGGCCTGACCGTTGATGATTTTAAAACGATGATGACCAGGTCGATGCAGGCTAAGCAGCTGTGCAATACCGATAGCGCGGCGATTAGTAAGCCAAGCTCTCCGAGCGTCACCACAGTCCATGTGGTAGAAGCCCTCCAGGATTATCAGTTCGGGGCTTTCCAGCGTTCATAGAAGTGCATCGTTTGTGGTAACATTGCTGATGGCCGATTTCACAAGATCTTCTATGATGTCGTGGTGATGTTTACTGATACCATCAATCGAATCCCTTCGAGGAATCTGCCTCAACGATGCGGCAAAGAGAAACATTTGTCTTGCCAGCAGAATGGGGTGAGTCTCTGGCTGTCTGAGATCTGGGATCATCACCTGTTGCTCTGGCATGTCACCGAAGGACGAACAGCAAGATTTGTAGTCAAATTGATAGTACATCGAAGGCGGACTTACCGTTGTCGATAGAAGAAGTGCGATGTCTGCATGAGATGGTATGGCACGGAGAAGTTCCTTGGTAATTGTAGAGTAGCTCTGTGTTTCCGTATCCCCAGGCGAAGCCTTGCTGGAAGGTGGAGTCAGTGATATAGGCAGGCATGAGATGTGGCCCATCGATGTTGTGTATGAATCAGCAATTGCGGTGTTGGTAAGCCGATCGGACGGAGTGCTATCCGCAGTGAATGTGGCACCAGCATGTGTTGTACTTTGTGACAGGGGTATCGCATTCGTCTCGGAGGTGTCCCACTGGCTGATGCAGGGAGACCCTCGCTTCTTTCACATATCACAGAGAACGTCCGATGGAGACGCGAAAATACATTTGACCTTTCTCCGTTTGCATTCGCGGCAACTGTGCGTGCCCTTTCTCACTTTGCTCTGCTTCGCGGAAATTTGGGCTTCCATCTTCGCATTGGTATTGAAACCAAGATATTGCACCACAAAGATATGTTCAGTAGTCCTCGTTGCGTGCAGACGACATGTGTGTCATAGCGAATGGCGCACTGTTCGTGTCTCTTCACGTACAAGTGTTTTGTCTTGTCAGGCTCTCCGTATCGTGGCAAGAGGACCGCAGTGTTGCTGACAAAGCGCCGAACCATCGGGCGAAATATTCGCGGAGGGAAGGGAATGCGCATAGGTTTGCGTACGGCTCCGGCAGCTCTCATGAGCCATATCTCAGAGGCCAGTAAAGTCGCTTTGGATACGAACTCAAATCGTACTGCTACACGAGATGCTGAGATACGAGCTCGGTACTCGTAGTATCTCAATGGCCGGCTCGACCGGGAAAGATACTACACTAATTCGAAATACCTCAATGACTAACGGGATGTAGACTTATGCGCCACTTGCTGTCTTGCTCTCTCCGCCCCGAGTCCCACTACGGTCGAGCTCCGAAATCGACCTGGAAGGACGAGACTGTTGAGCACAACTCCAATAAAGCCATGCTTGCCATCGAGAGCCAACGGTGCAAAGATCAGGACTCGTATGCAACTTCGGGTGAAAGGGCTGTAGCCATGTCACTACTATGTCACAGAGCAATGTCAGTCGAACGATCGCGGGAGCCAACATCGGTTTTTGCGGGTTTTGGCTTCGGCCGATGAGGCCAAAGAATGGAGACAATCGTTTGCATTCGCAGATTGACGATTGCTAATCCATGACTCTCTCGATGATCTGACGCCGAATTTATTGATCAGCCTCCTTTGATGTTGTGAAACAAAATCCAGGCCTGCTCCCTCCCAGAACACCACGAAAGATCCCGCAAAACCAACACACGGCAGAAGAACAACCATCCTCTCCCAATACAGCTATCACTTGCTTCGCTCAACGATGGAGCAAACTCCCAAACCCAAGGAAGCTGTGAACAAGAGCTCTAGCGTTATGTCCGATGGCGACAAATCAGACTACGCTCATGGTACCCGCTTGTTCGCTTTGACTGCATCGCTCATGTTGGGGATATTCTTGACCGCTCTTGACAATGTGCATATCCCTGGCCGTTCCGGAACCTCCTCGTAGATTGACGACCCTTCTGCTAGACCATCATTGGCACTGCGATCCCAGAATCAGTGACGAGTTCCACGACCTGAACAAGGTGTCGTGGTATGGCGCGGCCTATTTCATGACCTTTGGTGGTAGTGAGTCTTCACATTTCATGACACCGTGCAACGATTACTGACACACTGCAAAGAGCACAAATCGCCTGGCCAACCATTGTTTTGCCATCCCATCACTTCGCGGCGAGCGCGTTGATCCATACTGATAGCTCAGGTTTCCAATCGACATGGGGAAAAGTGTACAAGTACTTCCCACTCAAGCTGTGGTTCCTGATCGCTATGTTTGTCTTGAGGTAGGCAGCCTCATCTGTGCATTAGCCCCCGGCCAGACCGCTTTGATCGTTGGACGAGCCGTCGCTGGCTTGGGGGGTTCCGGTGTCGCCATCGGTGTGTTCACAATGCTCGGCTTCACCGCGTTCCCTGAATGCGACCCAAGCTTCTCGGATTCACCGAAGCTACCTATTGGATTACTGCAGTGCTGGGTCCGCTTATTGGTGGAGCCTTCACAGATAAAACCCCAGCCTCTCTTCTTGGTGGCTCATCGCTGACAATGCTTAGTGCTTCTGGATCAGTCTTCCCATCGGCGGCATTGCAGCCATCGTGGTTTTCGTTTTCTTCAAGACTCCGGCGAATGTCAAACCAACCCGAGCGTCGTTCAAAGAGAAGTCGCTACCAATGGACCTCGTCAGAGCTGCACACATGATGAGTTTGATCGTGTCGTACATGTTGGCTTTGCAGTACGGTGGGCAAACCTATCCTTGCAAGAGCAGTCAGGTGATCGAATTGCTGGTTGGCTTTGTCGCCATTGTGGCAGCATTCGTTGTCTGGGAGATCTACCAGAAGAAACGTGCGATGATAGTCAAGCGCCTGGTAAGACATTGTCCCAGCCAAGAGTCTTGATCACGCTGTACTTACATTCCACTCGCAGATCCAGAAACGCTACGTTTGGGTTGGCTCTGTGTTCATGTTCTTCTTTGGAGGACCATACTTCACATTACTCTACTACCTTCCGATCTACTTCCAGAGCATTTACAATACCAGTCCGATCGGACCTGGGGTCAGGATGCTCGTACTGACCATCCCACTCACCATCGCCGCCATCGTCCAAGGCTTTGCACTGACCAAGGTCGGTATCGCCCCTCTATTCTGGCTCATCGGCGGTGCGTTGGAGACCGTCGGCGCAGGTCTGTTTTATACCATGGATGCCAACACTCCGGCAGGCAAGTAAATTGGCTACCAGATACTCGTGGGCTTCATGACTGGCTGGACATTCCAGGTCGCAATAGCCAATGCGCAGGTTCACGCCCAGCCTGAAGATCTGTCTCAGGTCACCGCAGTTGTCAACTGTAAGTCAGCTCCCCTGTGCATCACAGCTTCTGGGATACTGATCTGAGATACAGTCTTCGTCACAGTCGGCGGAGCATTTTTCGTCTCGGCGGCACAGAGCGCATTCAACAACCAGATGATCAAGGAGCTTGCCAGACG
Source organism: Melanodothis sp. VS III C KN 2 (assembly GCA_019775565.1). NCBI lineage: Eukaryota > Fungi > Ascomycota > Dothideomycetes > Cladosporiales > Cladosporiaceae > Melanodothis > Melanodothis sp. VS III C KN 2. Next base: position 1,091,900 of record JACWFM010000024.1, on the reverse strand, counting down.
TCTTTTAGAGATCAATCCAGGAATGGTTCTCGCAACTGGCGCAACACAGATTCGTCAAGCTTTCCCAGCTGAGCAGGTACCTGTCACACTCTATGCATACATGTTCGGCCTGATAGCCGTCTTCGCGGTCATGGTTGCCGCTTACGGTGTGTCGACCTTGGTGTCCGTCTTCAGCAGCTGGGAACGTCTCAGTGAAGAGAAGTTGAAGGCAGCTGCTGGCGGCGCAGCTTGAGCAAGCATATTCGCGTCAGTCAATGTGAGTTGATTTCATTTCTCAGAACGACCAGAGCTGCGGCTGGTGTAGATCAATTATGATGTCGTGTTCGTACACGATTCATGCACAGTACATTCACGGTAAATAGAACTAGCTTTTGTGAAATCGATGGTGCGAGCAGAGTTGTGTAGTCATGAAAAGTAAACTTCTTGATATATGCTCGTATCGTCAGTCCTGAAATCAGATCATCCCTAGCATTGCGCCCACATGCGAAATACGTTATCCTCTAGGAAGATAGAAATCCGCTTTGCAAAACTCTCAGTGGCCCATCCCAAAATGACGCTCCGGTGCCAGCATCTACGTGGCGTAGCGCCAAGGGTTGACGTCGCCTGTGACCTCCTGCTGCGCATCCAGCTTCTTGTTCTTGCGCTCTGCCCACCACTTGGCGATCAAGCAGGAGATGACTGTCAGTCCGCATCCAGCGATGATGACACCGCCTCCAGTCTGGTATCTTGGCTCTTGTGATCTTAGGAAGAAGTAGGGAGTGAACCAGTGGGAAACCTGCGAATGTTATTAGAGCTTGATGCATGAAAAGGCGTAGGAGGCAGGACTTACACTGCTGACACAGTTGGCAATTGCGATAAGTGCCGCTCTCTTGGTCCTGGGTCTCGGAACAACTGTAGTCTCCCAGGAAATCTGAATGTTCAAACCAACGAATGGGCCAGAGCAAAGCAGGAAGATCGAGAAGTATCGGGCTCCGACATTGAGCGTGGAGATCATAATGACGGCACCAACCAGAGAGATAAGGATAGCGCCGATGATGTGCCAACAGTGCTCAAGGCGTCTTCCGCTGGACCACGACAGCAACAACGTGAAGAAGTAGGCGAAGATGTATGGTGGCGCTTGGATCAAGTATGTCATGGTCTTGTTGTAGCCGAAAGTGTCCATGATGGAAGGCAAGAAGTCCTTGAAGGACTGTGCGATGATCAGGAAGAAGTGGATGGCTGCGAACATCCAAGTGAAGGGATCTCTAACAGCTTGGGAAATACCACCCCAGTAGCTGCCTTCATCATCTTCGCTGATGCCACCGGCGGACACATCAGCGCGGTACTGAGCCATAGCACTCTCTTCAGCGGTGAAGAAGTATGTGCCAGTGTCGGAGGGCCAGTTAGGAAGGAACCAGAATCCAAGGAGAGCTACAAGAATGCTGACAATGCCCTCAAGGATGAAGAACCATTGCCAAGCGTGCAACCCAGCAATGTTGTCCATATTGGTCAGGATAGCAGCAGCCAGGAGACCTGAGATGACGTTCGAGATGATATTACCGGCGTGCCAGATACCCATGCGAAGCGGAGATTCTTCCTTGGTGTACCAAGAACTAGTCATAAGAGACACCGCTGGAAGGAAAGGTCCCTCTGTGACGCCCACAAGGAAACGGCAAAGCATGAATGACCAGCCACTCTTCATAGCGGGCATCGAAATTGTGACAGCAGACCAAGCGAGCATACACGCAGGCATCAGGAAGCGAGGCTTGCCTTTGGCAATGATGACGTTCGCTGGGACCTGTGGAGTGAAGCATGATAGTCAGGATATTGTCTGAGACATCACTCCCAAATGTGAATGTTTGGATCTCGTACCTGGGAGATAATGTAGCCAACGTAGAAAAGCGAGATGCCAGCCGACCACTCGACGTCGCTCATACTCAGATCTTCCTGCATACCAGCCAAGCGAGCGTTCGAGACGTTGATACGGTCCAGGTAGTTCATGAGCAACATGAATGTAATCGTCGGCAAGAACCACCAGTCGAGCTTCTTGAGAACCTTCTTGTTGAGCAATGCCATGTCGACTTCGCTTTTTCCAACAAGTAGTGGGTAACGATTGAGAATCTCGTCAGGCAGACCGCCGCCCGCAGACTTTTCGACATGCTCAACGGTGTTGATGGTCTTCTCGATGGAAGAGCGCTCCTCCTCCTCTGCGGAGGGGCGTTGACGATTGTCAGCCATAGTGTTGTCGAAATCGGAGTACGGTAGCGTTTGATGAAGTCCCAAAGAATGGATGAAACTGTCTGGTCAAATTCTAGATTCTGGTAGGAAAGCAGCTATATCTTATACAAGCGACTCCAGCACCACCGCCATAGCAGAGATGGCCAGGCTCAAGATCGTGACCTCTCCATATGGTGCTGAACGGCCCAAGTCCGACGCTGCAGAGTCCTGGTTTGCCCAAGACTTGGACCGTCTTCCACGGCCAAGAGACTTCATAAGCCATGCCAATACTTGCCAAGGGGATGCTGAGTGCGAACAGCATGCTCTTATCCAAGTACCACTGCAGGCTTTCTCCGCACCGGTAGCCATTTACGCAGGAGTGGGGACACAATAAACTTTTCGTGGAGCGAGGACTTCCCCAACTGCAAACCCCAGAACCCCAGAGTGGAACCGTGGAGAAAGACGATTGCCGCCATGTTAGCGTTCATCGGACCCCAGCCGTCGCTTATTACACCGTTGAGCGAGAAACGTGCATACCATGTGGTTTGTCAGTTCGATTTGAATCCTGTTGACGCTTGACGACTCGACAGCACTGCCCATATTTCTGGATTGAGGCCCGTCTCGAGTCAAGCCAAATTTGACTGCCTCTCTGACCGCCTTGATGCTCTCCGCAGGTCTGTGATTGCGTCGCATTGAGTCACGCTTTGTAATTTATCGCTGAGAACACTGACACTCCTGATGATTCATGTAGCAGCTGGTTTCTACACTTCGTTGGAAGGTTTGTGAGGCTGAGGCTACGTTGCTCTACGCAGCGATTCGAATCATCATCACAGGCACCTGACCAAGCAAATGTAAGCTGTCGATGCATGCAATCGTCGCTTACTTGCACCGCCGGCGTGCAGCATTCGGACTTTGTATGCAGACGACAGGCCTTCACACGTCTTCCGATGTCCCACCAAGCGATCGAGGTCCGACGCAAAGCTTCGGTGGCGTTCGCAGCTACCATGAACAGCCACCTTGGCCATCACAACTTCCATGCCGATGAATGAGCAATCGACCACATCAGTTGATGTGTCCTGCCCGATACCTACGACTCTGAAAGCAGTTGTACTTGTGCTCATGCTGCGGATCAGTTGCATGATTCGTAGAACGGTCGCATTTGACATTAATGGCTACCATTGCATCATATGCGCAAGCAGACATGAAATGCATCTTACCGACCATGAAAAAGGCTTTCGAATTTTCTTGTGGAGCAAGTAGCCTTCAAAGAGTCGAAAAGTCGTGTCGAGGTTGATAATGCGATGCCTTTGCAAAAGATGCGGTGTTTGGCATGCTGACAGGTCCAATGGTGCTCCCGGCTTCATACCACCGTCTGGTAGTCGGTAGCTTCCATTTGCAATACTCGTCACGGCCGACATCCATCTTGAGCTCCTGTGTGCACCTCACCAAGGTCTTACCGGGCGCGGCGTCGATGTGAGATACTCATGACGAACACACTCTGAGTTACCGCTGCGAGGACAATTAATGTGGACAGCGTCGAGAGATGAGCCAAATGTGATTTCCGGCATTCAAGGCATTGAACACGGATAATGGAATCTGCCGTGCACTTTGGCCGGCCGAGATCACTCCTTCGCGTGGGACCGGTGTTGTATGGGTGGATCTATGCCAATAACGGATAGGAGTGGAGCGTAATGAGCAGAGATAGCATCGGACCACGTCCGCTCAACGTCCGCCTTGGCATTAGAGCTTGGTGTTCAGCCACTCCGCCCGCCGTGTCAAGTCCTCGAACAACCTCCGCCAGCCGTGCAGGTCCGATGACACTCACGTCCGCGCGTGTCAATATCGGAACCCATGGCGACTAAAATGCCTCAGGCATGTGCGAGGTGCTGGAGAAGGAAACAAAGAGTATGCGTCGCTTAGCAAGATAACTGTCGATCATGGCTGATTCGCGTGTAATATAGTGCGATCGCCAGTCACCAGAGTGCCTCAAATGCAGAGAAGCAGGTGCTACGTGCATTCAGCGTCGCATGGGCCTTGTCCTTGACCCAGCACAGCCAGATGCCAGCAGCTATATCGAAAGTCTGCAAAAGCGCGTGCAGCGACTTGAGCTCGCGGCTGCTCAAGCGCCAACTTCATCACCTTCAGTGCATGGGCCATCGCCAGTAGATCCGGGTCGGGCTTCCACAGTCGAAGGGGCTGCAGACGAGGAATCAGTCGTCGCTCGAACGCGTGGCGAAGACCTCGTCACCACCATGCAAGTGATGGACTATCTTCCCCTGAGCGCGATGGCCGAACCACGCGACAGACAGCAAACATCTCAACACGAACAATATTCGTTTGAGACGTTCTTGAACGCGGCCATCAGCGTTTCGGGTTCGGATCCAGCGTACTCACGAAACATGGACAACGCACTTTCGGGATCCATCGACTTGTTCTACAAGACTCTTATGCCTGATGGGATGAAATTTTCTCGATCAATCACTGACGACCCAGTACAGCGATACCTCGACACATGCGACGCGTCATGTCCTTTCCTTGATCGTAAAGTGTTCATGACAAGGTATACGCAAATCATGGATAGCCTAGAGAAGGTCCCGACCAAAGCGGCCTCCTCGCTAGCCGCTTCCGATCTATTAATGGTAGATATCGCGATAGCTTCTGGCATGCTTGTGTCGCCTGGGTACCGATTCAGGGAGAGTGTGTCTACAGCACTTTCCCAACGAGCGTTCCGACTAGTGCCTCGAATCTTAAGAGAATCAGACAATACGACCATTGTGCGCTGTCTCATTGCACTGACCATATTCTCAACGTTGAGTCCTCTTGGTGGCTCTACGTGGCATCTGATGGGACTTGCGTTAGCTAGAACTATGTCCGCTGGAATGCATACTGCAGGTGTTTCGGATTGCAGTGCGTCAGAGAAGGAGAAGCAGGAGAGCGGTAGACTGTTCTGGTCGCTCTACATACTTGACGCGTGAGTATCAACCACATATGATCGAAATATATCTTTTGCTGACGGCACTATCAGCAATGTCAGCTTTGCGCTGGACAGACCTTTTTGTCTCCAGGACCGAGAGATCACAGCACCTGTATGATTTGCCTTAACCCCCTGTTGCCAGGACGCAAAGCTGACCATTCTAGATGCCTTTGTCGTCATATCAAGGAACGACCGAAGACCCGATGGGTCTCTTGATCATATCTGTACAATACGCGCATCTGCTTCGCGAGATGCGCCGCTCTCCTAGTATGGGCAGTGTGTTCCATCTGGCCAACCACAGGCATTGGAAAGACATGAGCATGGATCGCCTGAACACGATAAAGGCTTCGAATGTCAAAGAGACTTTGGTTCACGGTGTTGCCGCGATGTCCAGTAAATTAGTACTCCAGATGTTGCAATCTGGGGCCGCTGATCTGACTGGCAGCTTTAATCACCTGCACGTCACAGCCGAGCTTGAATTCGACACGCTGATCGAAACCTACCAGCAGCTAGCAGAGGCAGATAATGGCGTACTGACCGCGCTGGAGGGATACCATGTTTTCTCCATCGCAATCTACAACACCTCTCGTCGGCGTTCGGATCATCATCTGCGCCAGTGTATAGATATACTGACAGCAGTATCACAGCGCTTTTCAGGCATCAGGAGTCTGCGCAATGCGCTGTATCGCTTCATTGATCTCGCAAAAGACGATCGGATGAACGCCGAGATGAAAGTATTGCAGTTAGATCACGAGCTTCAGCAGCTAGACGGCACTATACCAGCAAGACACCATAACCAGATGAGATCAATCCTCATACAATTAGCAGAAGAACAACATTCCATCACACGAGGTCACAGTCGCCGCGAGACAATGCCGAGCATCTGAAGGAGTTCCGATGGTGGGTGGACCCCACAAAATCGACTGAGAGGGCCATCGGCGGAGGTCCGATGGAGATTAGCGTTCGAATCACCAAGACCCGCGACGCTCTGCAGACGGAGCATGACCGATGCGGTTCACCTCACACCTGCTATATACAGCCGCCTGCCTGGTTGACGGCCATGGAAGTACTTTTGATATCGAAAACAAAGCGCTACCAAATTCACTGACTCTCTCCGCCAACCTGACCTTCCACCAACCAATAACTCACATCTACATCCCATCACAACATCAATCAGTGCAAACATGGCTCCCGCTAGGATCATGGAGAACCCTCCTTCGCCACCCACAGAGGTCGCAGAGGACAAGCCCACAGTCTACCTGCTTGACACGTTCCACCCAAATGCAATGAAGCACGCGCAAAACATCTTCAACGCGATCTTGCCAGGAACCCCAGAGCACGCCAACTGGCGACAGAACGCCCGCTACCTGTTGGTCAGAGGTTCATACCTGACCGCAGAAGACGTCGCCTCGTGTCCTAACCTCAAAGCCATCGGCAAGCAGGGCGTCGGTATCGACAAGATCGACGGCGAAGCCTGCGCTAAGCGTGGCATCAAGATCTTCAACACACCCGGCGTCAACGCCCGCGCTGTTGCCGAACTCGTTCTCTCCCTCACAACCGCTGTAGCTCGTGATGTTCCATCAATCAACACCAAGCAACAATCCGGCGTTCGCGTCCCCAAAGAAGCATGTTCAGGTCTGATTCTGTACCAGAAAACCCTCGGCGTGATCGGCATGGGCAACATCGGCAAGACCGCTGCCAAGATCTTCCTCGGCGCCTTTGAAGCACCTCTAATCGCCTACGACCCCTTCGCACCCGCAGACGCCTGGTCAGACCTCCCTCACACCCGAGCCAGTAGCCTGGAAGAAGTCCTCGCAGCCTCAGACGTAATCACCATCCACGTCCCCCTCACAAAGGACACAAAAGACCTGATCGCCTACCGCGAGCTTTTCCAGATGAAGCGCAACGCCATTCTCATCAACGCATCCCGCGGTGGCATCGTCAACGAAGTCGACCTCGAGAAAGCGCTTGCCGAGGGCTTGATCTGGGGAGCGGGTCTCGACTGCCACGAGCAAGAGCCCCCAACCAAGGAGAAGTACTCCTCTCTCTGGGCACAGCGCGTGGTCAGCACGCCTCATATTGGTGCAGCGACTGCACAGACGCAGATGGAGACAGCGAAGGCTGCGATGGATTTCCTCGCGGCGTTCATCGCGAATGGCAATGTTGCTAAGTAGAGTGCGATAATGCTTTGGTAGTATATATGATAGAAGATCTACTTATGACAAACAATCTACCTTTGATCGATTGTGCGTGCGGTCACATCGAATATATACCCGTGTTTGAACATGATGACAATCAGCCCGCCGAATCATATACCCAATTGACTTGGACCCTGTGTCCCACAATCACAAGATAGGTAGCCTTGCTCCTTACCCGCTTCTACACAATCGCCATAACTGGTCCTGACCCCGCGACTTGAAAAAAAAACCCACCTTGAGATCACATACTCTTGGTGATAGCTAAAGCTGAATGACGAGCAAGAAAGGCAAAAGTAATGCCGCTTCTGTGGATCGAACACAGTACCTCCAGAAATCGCATGTGAATGCGGGACTCAAGTGAACTTCAGTCTGGCGCTCTCCCAGGTGAGCTAAAGCGGCTTTGATGGAAGAAGATGAACATGTCGGTACATATTCACTGTTCAACACGGCTAACCTGATATCTCGAAGATCGATGCCCACACAGCGCCCAGAAGAAAGAGATCAACGCCAAAAGTCTTCTCTCGAAGCTTCCCAAGCCCGCCAAATTCATCACTGTGATGCCCTACACTGCTCTCAATCACTAAAGGAAGGTCTACAACAAAGCAGCCTCCGAGACAGAGGACAAAATGGTTTTGAAATACAATACCAGATCGCAAGCACCGACGTCGGCATGTTGACAATGACGTGATGCGTGGGGAGAGCTCTTTTTGCTTGAGGGGCATGTAACCATTGGGATCAGAGCTACATCTCGAACCGGACAAACCAATCCTCCAAACACCAAGGAGCACTTCCATACCCAACAATGTCTCCCACCCCCAAAACAATAATCCTCACCGGCGCCTCGCGCGGCATCGGCCTCGCAATCGCCCACTACCTTCTCGCCCGCTCCACCAACCTCGTCCTCGTCGCCCGCACCGAAGCACCCCTCCGCGCCCTCGAACAGCAATACACCAACCAAGTCGCCGTCCTCGCCGGCGACCTCTCCGATTTCTCACTCGGCGAACAAGCCGTAGCCCTCGCGCATGAAAAATTCCACAGCCTCGATGGACTCATCGTCAACCACGGCGTGCTCGACCCTGTCAAGCGCGTAGCCAATTCGACAGCGGACGCATGGCGCGCGGCGTTCGATGTAAATTTCTTCTCGGCTGTGGCGATGACACAAGCTGCGCTGCCGGCGTTGCGGAAGAGCAAGGGTACGATTCTGTTTACTTCCTCTGGCGCAGCGTCCAACGCATATCCGACCTGGGGCGCGTACGGCGCCTCAAAAGCGGCGATCAACCACCTCACCTCGACGCTAGGGAACGAGGAGAAAGACATCACGACGATCAGCGTCAGGCCCGGCGTTGTGGACACGGAGATGCAGAGGGATATTCGCGAGAAGCACAACAAGGAGATGGATGAGACGGATGCGGCGCGATTCGCGGAGCTGAAGACCTCGGGTGGGCTGTTGAAGCCTGAGCAGCCGGGACATGTTATGGCGAAGTTGGTGCTCGAGCCGCCGAGGGAGTTGAGCGGGAAGTTCTTGAGCTGGAATGCGGAGGAGTTGAAGGCCTTTCAGGAATGATTGGTAGGGTGCAGTTGGTGGCGCGGCTTAGCGAGTGGAATAGCACGAGGATATGATTGAATGATAGCATGGTTCGCACTGGACCGCAAGAGGATAGATGCTAGATCGGGCATGAACCGTTGCATTGAACTACGAAACTCATACATTGCTACAATATGGGGGCATGGGCTTCTATCTTCTATCCCGGCGGCTGACATGTTGGTGCTGTCAAGCATAGGCATCAAAAAACCTATGCTTATCATCGAAAGCCGACGACAGTCCTGTCTCGAGGCTTTTGCCTAATGATATGCTAGTACCAGCTGCTATGGATGCCCCAAATGGTATGCTTTCCGTTGAGATAGGATGTCAGTTTCTTCTTGAGATGTCGTTTCAGTCTAGTGGTACCATCAGGCATGGTATGCCGAGAATCTAAGTAAGCCATCGAATTTCCAATACACTCTCGAGTGCAGATCATTGTTCATGCTGCTAATATCGTCATGCTGAGCAACTTAAGACCTATGCTTCCCATCGACACACGATAACAACCCCGTCTCGAGACTTTTGCCCAGTCCACTGCTGTTACCAGCCCTGACCCTCTCAAAACATGTGCTTGCCATCGAGACACAATCCCAGTTCCATCTCAATATATATATTCAGTCTGCTATGACTATTGTGCATGCGAATTCTAGAATTGCTGCTTGCCATTGAACCACACCGGCAATCTCACTTCGAGACATCTATGTACATGTATATGTATTGAATCTACAGGCCTCATCATGCGCGACTACCCCAAACCCTAATGTGGTGCTCGTCATCGAGTTACAACAAACCGCCTCGACTAGAGATCTGCTTCCAATGTGCTAGTACCATCGACCATAGGTACGATATGACCTATGCTTGTCATTGAGTAACTACGTTTCGCCTCGAGGTATCTGTACAGTCCGCAAATACCGCCCAGCGTCGGAGTCACGAAGGTCAGGGTTGCCGTTGAGATGTGAAGAGATTCCCGTCTGGATATCGATATTCAGTCTGCGACTGCTGTGGGGCGTCATCACTCAAATCAACGTGCCTGCCTTGGAGAAATAATTGCCTTTTCGCTGGGAAATGTTTGTCCCATCCGTTACTGTGATACCACGGGTTACGCGAATTGGAAAACTCATGCCTGCAATCGAGAAACGCTGACAGTCTCGCAACGAGTCACTCGTTCAGTCTACCATTGATATCAGGCACAAACATTCAAGGTACCGTTATTTGCCGTTGAGGTATCAGGTTAATCTCACCTGCATCTCTTTCTCCAGCCTGTGGTACCTCCGGATATCGACATCCTAGAGCCTGCGCGTGCCATCGAGATGGTTTCAACACATACAAAATGGACATCACAGGAAGGAAGACAATCAATGATTGGTTTGGAATGTGTTTTGCATTGGGATTGAATAGTTATAAGCATTGCATCATGGAATCTGGAATTCTGTCAGCCAAGGCTCTATAGCAGTAATTCATGATTGAGCAGTGAGAATTGGTGTGATAGATCAGTCGAAAGATGAAAAGTCTATACATTTGTTTCAACATTGGCAAAAAGCCTCCGTTTTAGCATGGAATGTGATGGTCTTCTTTTCAGAGTAGATTGGAGGAAGGTAGAAAGGAGCTTACCATTGGGTTGAGGTTGTGTTGTTGCATGGTGTACTAGCATAAGTGTTCAGGCTTACCTGAAATCCTGCGTCAGCGCCATGCTTCGGTAGAACTCATCAAAAGTATGCAAAGCATGTGTATGGTCTCGATAATCGAACCAGTTTCATCCTCAAAGTATTTAGGAAGTAATTTTAAAAGACTATTGTTTTTCTTCGTCTTTCCAAATTGCGCAAGCGAGAGAGAAAAAGCATTCCGACGTACCTTTGTGACGATCACTCGCCAGCAGCAACTACAGAATACTGCAACATCATCGCAGATCGCTTCATCTCCTGTGATGTCTGTTAGTCTTGTTTCGACCATGTATGACATCGTGCGTAAAGCGTGAAGTGGTAATTCGTGTATCAGTCCGACGTTTGGCTAGTCAAGTCGATCACCATATCCTGGGTTGAGCAGGTGTAATGATAGGGGCGACAACAAAGTTCATCTCGTAGAATTCTGCTGCTGGTGCGCGGGGAGAGGGTAGAGGGGGGGGTTTGGTCGTGACGTACCTTGCGAATGTTGTGTGTATGGGAGAAGAGAAGGAGGAGGAGCGCAAGCTTGGTAGACTTTTGTAGAAGTTTGTTAAAGATGCGCTAAGCTGTTTTGGGGAAGCCCGAGTGGGCTCCGCGCGACTTCAGCAGCGAGACTGACGCGCGAAGGCTGCCCTGCCACTTTAAATAGAGAGGCCTACTGACTTCACGACTATGCGACATTTGCCGCTGCACAATACCGACTCGATAGCACGCTTGGTCGCATAATACACTCATCACATCGCCCAGCATGTCGGACAAAGATATTGGAGGTGAGCAACGTCAAGCGCTTGACAAACAACCTCAACAAGTGAATGCCACTCTGCAGTGAACGCAACACTGACACTCGGCGCATAGGCAACGATGACCTCTCTCTTCCCAAAGGTACGCACCCAGCAATCGCAACAGCACCTACAGCCCTCAAATCAACCATTCAACCGCCAAACCTACCTCACCCACCATGGACTTCCACCCCACCACCAAGCTAACAACCCTCCCCGCAGCAACCGTCCAGAAAATCATCAACGAAGTCCTTGCCTCCAAAGCTGCCTCCGAAGACGCTCAATCCATGTCCTTCGCCAAAGAAACCCGCGACCTGCTAATCGAATGCTGCGTCGAGTTCATCACCATGATCTCTACCGAAGCCAACGAGATCGCGGAAAAAGACGCCAAAAAGACCATCGCGTGCGAGCACATCACGAAAGCGCTCGAGGAACTGGGATTTGGAGAGTATGTGGGGGAGATCATGGCTGTGGCGGATAGCTTTAAGAATAATCAGGTGGTGAGTTGTTATTTACACCGTGGGAAGTGTGGGACCACCAGCAACGCAGAGCTGACCACGATATCACAGTCACGAGAGAAGAAGGGAAACAAAATGGAACAAAGCGGCATGTCGCCCGAGGAACTCGCCCGTATGCAGGAAGAGCTCTTCCGCTCGGCAGGCGACAAGTTCAACGCTCCTACAGCCTAGGCGCCTCAAGAGCAGAAACCCGAGCCGGAGCACCCAGGTCCGCAAGAAGAATCCAAACAAAGCCGCAGAGGTCGAGGCAAACCTTTGTCGGGCTACAAATCACGATCCAAGCATGCGAACAGGAAGACGACCGTTTCGAGTTCGCTCAAGAAAGCCTGGGAAGAAAAGCGCGGACAGAAAGAAATGACGGATGCAGAGCTTGAGCGAGAGCAGCTGAAGCTTTTAGGGGTAAGGCACTTTGCTGTTGATTTGGAGGAAGGTGCTACGGCTACTCGCTGAGGAAGAGCATTTGGCGGCGTTTGAAGGCGTCGAAAGGATTGGGATTTTTACGTCTTATTGAGATACCCTAGGAGACAACGGCACACGGGTCCATGAGTATTGGAAGAATCGATTACATGGATTTCCGATTTGAGCCATTTTCTTGTCCTTGAATGAACCCATTTACTACCGAATTAATACCTATCATCTCTCTCGTATACCTTCTCTAGTGTATCATTTTAACTCTAAGAGGAAGCACCACCACGTCCACCAACCTTATTCAAAGCCTCAACCTGCTCCTTGCTCAGCTCTATCTTCGGCAGCTCGCCCTTCTCAGGCTTCTGCATGAATCCTCTCGCCACAAGGAACGCCAAGTACGAGCCCACGGCCTCAGCCGTAACACCCGCCGGCCCCTCGACACCAACAGCGAGCTCCTTGTCGGCCTCTAACGCAGCCTGCGCGTTTTGGTCCTCCAGCATAGGTGCCTTAGACGCCTCGGGCAAGTTCGAAGTCACCATGTGGTACAATCCCAAGAGAGCAAGCTCCTCCTTGTCGTCGCCGGCTTCGACGTACGCTTCGACCTTCTTGGCCCAGGACTCGTAGGGCTCTGAGGGCACGCTGTAGCCGTACTGCTCGAGCGTAGCGAGGTACTGGTCCATGGTGAGGCGCGGGTGGGCTTCGACGTGTGCGGTGCTACCACTCTTGCCGCGCAGCGACATGGCGAGCACAAGGCGTGCGACGTGCGGCACGGGGACCATGTTGATCGTGTTCGAGATCTCAGGGCGCGCGCCGATTTGCACGCAGCCCTTGAGCATGCGCACGAGGAAGTCGTCGAGGTTGCTGACGCCGGTCTTGGCGTCGCCCATCACGTAGCCGGAACGCAGGATGACGGCGTCGAGGCCGCGGGCGCAAGCGGCGCGGATGATGTGCTCGGATACCCACTTGCTCTGGCCGTAGCCGGTGCCGAGGCCCTGGCGGGAGGACTCGAGGTTGTCGGATTCAGAGATGGGAGTGCCAGCTTCAGACTGCTCGATGAAAGCATCGGAGTCGAGGGCGCTGGTGGAGCTGATGAAGGCGAGGCGCTTGGGGCGGCCGAGGGCGCAGAGCTTGATGGCCTCGACTGTGCTCTCGACGTTGGCGGCCTTGAGGTTCTCGTAGGGCATGAGCCAGTGGACGCGGGCACCGTTATGGATGATGAGGTCGGCGTCCTCGGCCACGCGGTTGTAATCTGTGTCGGACAGGCCGAGCTTGGGCTTCTCGAGGTCACCGACGACAATCTCGAGGACGCCTTCGCTGACCCACCACTCTTGCCATAGGCCGTATGCTGTGCAGGTTTGCTTGATGCGTGCCAAGCCATCCTCCTTAGACTTTGCGCGGACATGGGCGTAGACGTGGTTGGGAGACTTGCGCATCATGGCTTCGTGCAGAAGATATGCTCCGAGGAAACCAGTAGCACCAGTCAGTAGGATGTTCAATCCGACCTTGGGATCCCTCAGCTTGGCAGTGGGATATGACTTGTCCAGCTGTTCGATCTGCAGGAGGGCATTGTTGGCGTAGTGCTCGGGCTGGTCTTCCTCGCCAGCGGTGGCGTCCAATCTCAGACCAACAGGGTCGAGCGAGCGGTCGATGAACTTGGCGACACTCTGCAGCGTGGGGTCTCTGGTCATGATGTGCATGGGGATGTTAGCTCCAGTCCACTTCTTGTTGATCCTAGGTACGATTTGCACAGTCATGATACTGTTACCGCCCATGTCGAAAAAGCTGGTATCACGAGACAGAGAGTTGGCAGGCTTGCGCAGGAGGGTAGCCCAGATCTCAGCCAGCTCGTTTTCAGTCTCGGTCCTCGACTCAAGGTCGGTTGCGGTGGTGACAGATCCCAGAAGGTCGGCCTCCTCGGGGAAAGGCAGCACTCGCTTGTCGACTTTGCCGTTGGGGTTCAAGGGCAGTCTCAGCATGGGAATGAAGAGAGTGGGGACAGCGTAAGTCGGAAGCTTGGCCTTGAGTGTCTCGCGGACATCATTTGTGAGTTTTTCGAAAATCTCAAAGCGTTGCTTGATGGTGATATCGCCCTCGGTGCTCGGTGTTGAGGTCTGCTTGGTCTTTGCTGCGTGCCAGTCGCGCCACATGTTCAGATCGGGAACGTAGTATGAGACGAGGATTTGCTCCTCGTTGTGATCGCGCCTAACAAGGGTGACGTTCTCGCGAATTAGAGGATGCCTGCTGAGGTGGGTATCAATCTCGCCGAGTTCGATACGGAAGCCTCTAATCTTCACTTGGTCGTCGGCACGACCACAACACTCAACATTGCCGTCAGGCATGTAGCGACCGAGATCGCCAGATCTGTACATGCGATCACGAGGACCGGCATAGAACTCTCTCCAGGGCTCTGCCTGACCTGCAGCGGCAACACGCTTTCTGTCTTCCTCAACCCAGCGTTGCTCGTCGACAAACCAGTTGCGCACGAACTTTTCAGTATTCTTCTGCTCGTCGCCGAGATAACCTTCGGCAAGACCACCAGCCCTGACGTAGATTTCGCCAATCTCGCCAATTTCACACTGGCGCTCCTTCTTCTCGCGGTCAACCACAAGCAGCTGCACGTCTTGCATACCCTTACCAGCAGGGATGATATCACCCATCTCCTCAAGGTAAGTGGCGTCTTCGTTGAGACTTGGGATCTCGTAGTATGATACAGAGCGCTGTGTCTCAGTCGTGCCGTACATGTTCTTGATCCTGCAGTTTGGTGCAAGCTGTTGAAGTCTGCGGCAGTCACGCTTGAGAAGGATATCACCGACGAAGAATGCGTTCTTCAGGCTTGGGATTTTCGGCTCAGTAGAGCCAAGTAGAATCTGACCCATGGCAGGAGTAAGATGCGTGACAGTGATTTTGTTGGTGGAAACCCAGTTGGCAAGGCGATCGAAAGTAATGTCTTCAGCAGGAGGCACGACTAGCGTGGCGCCAAGGAACAGTGGTGTGAAGATATCGCGTTGAATTGGGTCGTGAGCAATACCCGAAAGCATGCTGAAGCGTTCTGTCTCGTTCATGCCAAAACGCTTAGACATGAATGGGAAGTAGTAGGCCAAGGAGAAGTGGCGGCCTCTGACACCCTTCGGCCTGCCCTCGGAGCCAGAGGTGAACGACAACGTAGGAATGCTGTCGGGTCCAACTGTCACACCAGGAAGATCTGCTTTCTTGGAGAATTGTAGGTCGAAGATATCCTTGCCATCGGCATCTCCACCAACGACTGAGCCATCGTTCTGAAGCTTCAAGGCAGGGACTTCAGTCCTGATTTCAAGGCTGGAGCTGATATACTCGCGAACGGTCTGGCTTAGAGGCCCGGCCTCTTGCGTTGCCTTGTCAATGACCACGAGCGCTCTGGGCTTCGCAACATCCAGGTAGATGATCTGCCTGTCGGCAGGGTAGGCAGGGTCAATGACTGAGAAAGTGGCGCCAGCCTTCAGAGTGCCCATAACAGCCACGACGAGGTCGACGCCACGGTGCGAGTAGAGCATGACGACCTCTCCTCGTTGAACGCCATTGGAGACAAGGTGGTGTGCGAGGACATTGCTGGCCTCGTTGATTTGCTGGTAAGTGAAGACTCGTTCGGGAGCGCTCGAGCATGCCGTTTCTACGACACATGCTCTCGACGGGTGTGCTTTGGCGTTGTTGGAGAAGATCTCATGGATGGCACCATAGTAGTTGGACCAGTTCAGGTCTGAGGTCGGGTCCGGACGGACGTCATTAGCCGATAGAGCCATGTTGGGTAGGGATGCAGCAGAGACCAGTCGATCTTATGTCTTGTGACGAGATAACAGTTCTGCTGGTGCTAGTGCCGATATCGGATTGCCTCAATGGGCGTGATCGAGCAGTGGAAAGCGAGTTGAGGAGGGTGTTGTAGTGGTTGTAGAGGTATGATCTGACGAAGTGAAGTTATCAGATCACGTGTATAGCTAACTGATACAGTGGATGTGAGTGAATGGATGGATGAAAGTATTGTGAGTCTTCGATTGAGATGTTTCTCCTGCCGCCGTCATGCGTCACAGGCGAAATTCTTAATTGCCAACCGGAAGCCGTTCGATCTCCCCACAAACGCTGATGTCGCCAGGGCAAGGTTAAGCTTTGACTAGAGGATATCGCGTCCAATGAAAACGCTTCGGTAGACGCGGGTCTGCAGCCGTGCGCTGGCGCGTGTTCAGACCCAGTTCAGGGCCTTCCTGCTTAGGGGCTGGGCTGGGGTGGTAGGCGTGAGACAAGTATGTGAGATGATGGCAGGCGACGCCAGCCTGCGTGTCGAGCGTGTCCAACCCCACTGGAGCACTCCTTCATAAGGGTCGCACTACTCTGCCCGCCATGCTGTCGTCCAGCTTCTTCGGCGGCCGCAGCAGCCACGGTGCCAAAGCAGAACGAGAAAGAGAACGGCCCCGGCGGTCTGTGAGCTCTGCTAAGAAAAGTACTGACGAGCGAGGCGATATCGAGGAACTCAGGCACCACCGGAGGGAGACCTATTCTGGAGAGCCTTACTACCAAAGAAGGAGAGATTCGACCTCGGACGCCAAACCCAGGAAATCGAAGAGGATGGACGACCCTACTTCCAGGACAGTCACGGTGACAGAGTATCCGAAGAGGCGGCAAAGCACCAGCTCTGCAACATCATCACACAGATCACACAGATCACAGAAGTCACGCTCCAAGCGAGAGGAAGACCATAAGACTGAATATGTCTATGGCACTCAATTCCCACCAACAAACCCATTGATTCCAATGCATGTTGCAACAAGGAATTTGGATGACGAACGCGAGCCGTCCGTACGCAGCAGCAGGAGTGGACGCTCCAGGCGGTCAGCTGCTCCATCTCTGGGGCCACCACCGTCTCTCGCCGACAGTCTGCCGGGATTGTCCGAAAAGGAGGTTACACCAGACGACAGCATCTCACAAGTGGCGACTCGTGCTTACCAGCCACGACCTCGCACTGTAGTACGCGAACGGACGCCACCCAAGGCCCACGCACTTCCAGCAGTCGTCGAAGAGGAAGTCCGCAACCCGTCACCAGAAATCAGTCAATCAGCCAAACCTCCAAAGAAGAGACGGGAATCTTTCATCGACTCGATCTTCCGCAAAAAGCCTTCTTCCGACATCTCCACCAAGCGAGTAGAATGTCTCACCTGCATGGACGAATTCCCCTCCAACAAGACCGCAAAGCTCTCTTGCGGCCACCGCATGTGCCATTCGTGCTTGAAACGCCTCTTCCGCATGGCTGTCAACGATCCTGCCCACATGCCACCACGTTGTTGCACCACTGATCACATCCCGCTGTCACACGTGGAAGATCTCTTCGATCTCAAATTCAAAGTCACTTTCAATAAGAAATACGACGAATACCATGCCCGCAACCGCATCTACTGTCCGAACTCTCGCTGCGGAATCTGGATCCGCCCTTCGAACTTCCACATCGAAAAAGGCCGCAAGTGTGCGACTTGCCCAAAATGCAAGACCAAAGCATGCACCATGTGCGCAGGCAAATTCCACCGATCTACAGACTGTCCCAAAGATCCAGAAATTGCCCGTCTAGTGCAACAAGCGGAGAAGGAGGGTTGGAAGCGCTGCTACCAGTGCAATGCCATGGTCGAGCTGCGCGAAGGCTGCAATCACATGAAGTGTCGCTGTACGGCGGAATTCTGCATGGTGTGTGGCGACAAGTGGAAGACGTGCGATTGCCCGTGGTTCAACTACCGTGAAGTGCCGGACACCGATCGACTGAACGGGATGAGAGTCGCTGAGCCGATGAGAACGATGTACCGGAGAGTGTTTGACAGTGGCATGCCAAGAGCTGCCGATGGCGAGCCGGTCGGGCCAGTCTATGCAGGTGGTCGCGGAGAAGGCCTACAGATTCGAACTTACACCGAAGAAATGGAGCAGAGACGGCGACAGGAACGCGACGATGCCGAGCTGGCACGGAGGATGCAGGCGCATAGCCTCGTCGGAGATCCCTCGATTGACGCCCGACGACAAAGACACCGCCACATGCATCCGGAAGAGGAAAATGTGATCGCTCTGGGCAACGCGGCAGAGCACTTCATGAACGACGATTTCAGACGCACCGGGCGAGGACCCGGAGAGGGAACCATGATAAACTTCGGCGACGCAGCAATGGGCATGCGAGGAGAGAGGGCGAGCGGGAGGAAGAAACGAGGTCCGAGAGCAAGTCGTCCGCCACCTGCAATGGACGCAGGTCTAGTGGGTGATTTTTTGGGAAGTGAGAGTATTCTTGGCATGGGGCCTAGCAGACCGCGGCGGTAGTTATGCTTTAATGTGAATGCGTGAAGGGCTCACTCTGTGTTGTATGGGAACGGAGGCCTTCAATGGCGACAGATGTATGGCCTGGATTTAGATATAGCAAGATACCAATTTGAGATTTTACTTTGAAAGGACCGCAAGCTTGTGTACTAATTTTTTATGGCAAACAATCAGATTTTCAAATCCAATATATACGGTATTAGCACCCCGGATCTTGAGATAAATACGCAACGTGGACAGCATCTCTGTGGCTGGCATGTTCTTGCATACGTTGGAAGCAGATGATACTATCTCACCGAATCTCGAGTAACAGGCGCGACGGGGATAGGATCCCAGCAGGCAGCATGCTTCTTCAGACGCCTGCAGCCCATGGCAACAGCACACTGAAGCGCGAAATACAGACGCAACATGGGCGGTATCTCAAAGGCTAGCATGCTCAACGAGAGACCGGAAGAGATTCGGTCGTATGTGCAATTCTTATGCGAGAATATCTACAGAAGTAGTCTCATAGCTGGTTTAGGTTTGCCGTTGAGGTTTTAGCAGATTTCCAGTGGCGTCTCGATACTAATGTGCTGATATCTACAGATGTAGTCTCATAGGTGGTCCAGGGCTGCCGCTGAGATGCCAGCAAAGCCTCATTCGTGATCCGATTGCCATGCGCTACTATCTCTAGATGCAGTCTTACAATTGGATAAGTTTCACTATTGAGATACCAGCAGATCTCCAATCGTATCTCAAATCTAACGTGCTACTATCTTACAACCCCCTCCGCAGCATCCCAAGCCGGCCACAACGAAAACACCGGCGGCAAAGGATGTCGCAACCTCTCCAGCGAGAACGCACTACACCTCACAGGCGTAGGCACCAACTTTCCACCCTCATACCTCGCAATCCAATCCCCAACTGCAAGATACTCCGTCTCCAACGTGTCAACAAACATGACATGCCATACGCAAAGACTCGCCGCGTAGCTACTCGCTTCCAAGTTCTCTACCGCTAGCATTTTGTCGACGAGGACGCCGAGAGTGATGTTCGCTTCTACGAAGTTTATGTCGGCGCGCAGGCCGTAGCGGTGGCTGGTGTCGATGCTGACGGCTACGACGCTCGGAGTTGGAGGCTGTGTCAGGAGCATTGAGTGCCAGGATCCGAAGGGGTAACGGAGAAAAGTGCCTAAGGGAGGGAGGACAAAGCGCTGGCCGCGGCGTTGTGGGAGAGATGAGAGAGATTGGTAGTATATTTCATTGGCGAGGAGGGGGTTGATTGTTATGGGAGTGAAGGTTTGTCTTGTGGTGGGTTCATGTTGGTGTGTCAGATGATTTTTGAGGGATCCGAAGTATTGTAGGTCGTCGCCTTGCCAATCACAGATGTAAGAGGATATGTTCGATGCTGCTCTCGGTCGGAGAAAGAGGGCTTCTTGGAGCTTCGGGCTGGATGTTATGGTGTGTCGCCAGTAACGAGAGACTCGTTGGGCGAATAAGAGGGTCTTTATGTCAACGTGTTGGAGTATAATGTCGAGTAGCTCTTGTGGGAGCACGGAGATCCCTGTCATAGTGGTTTTGTCGTTGTAAGTATATCCGGAGATGGTTGGGTGGCGAGTCGCCATCTCCACTGCGTTCTTAGCTCATGGGTATGCTCTATTATTCATGTACAGCGCTCGTCAACTTCGACCAAGGTCTCTTATGCTCTGCGAATTTGGATGGTTGTATTCTGGCTGAGGTCGTATAGATCTGACTAAGATAGCTGGAGATACAATCGCACCATTCCTGGAAGATCTGCTTAGTAAGTGAACTTTGATAGTTGGACTTCGTACACCTCTCTCCAGCGGTCAGACCCACTGGAATAGCAGACTGTAACTCGATAGAAAATACCAAGATCTTCAAATAGGGCGTCATCGGTGTATACAGCCAAAGTTGCTACCGCATGCGGACCACGACCAGTGTGGCTATATGCTGGCCTGCATGCAAGACATCTAACCGCATCGATCTGACGCACTAAACAGAGCATTGAGAAAGTCATCAAGAGGCTCCTAGCAATGGTGTCTAGGTCATACTATGCTATAGTCCTCCGGGGAGCCATCAAACAGGCATGATGGTTCTTGCGCTCAAGTTTGCATACAGCCCAACATCAGCTACGGTTTCAAAGCGATCCTAATACGCTAGTGCTATTAACACTATGCAAATCCTCATGTAAGCTGACCATTGAGATACTATACATTCTGCCTAAAGATATCGTAAAGATATGAGCTGGTACAGTTGATCAAACAGACCAGTTAGTCTTGCCTACCGTTGAGCATCCGTACAAAAGCGTGAGCGCAATTTGTACAGTGCCGTCTTGACCAGATACGGGCATTTCTACTGTAGGACTAATAGGGCAAATAGCTACCTGTTCCATTCCACAGGGATGGCGCCCACTACATCTATGCATACTAACAACGCTGGAGGACTTAGTACTAGGTATCGCTTTAGCTTCCCCTCCGTCACGCGCAGCCTAACAACGAGTCTTCCGGTCTCGTCGTCTTGCTTACACGCACGATCGTCCATTCTT
Organism: Melanodothis sp. VS III C KN 2; assembly: GCA_019775565.1. Taxonomy (NCBI): domain Eukaryota; kingdom Fungi; phylum Ascomycota; class Dothideomycetes; order Cladosporiales; family Cladosporiaceae; genus Melanodothis; species Melanodothis sp. VS III C KN 2. Next base: position 1,070,728 of record JACWFM010000024.1, on the reverse strand, counting down.
CAACAACCTGCTTGTGGCAAGCACTTGTACTCCTTTGAAGCCCGTCCGTATATATTCTCAGACGTCTGACTCTTTTACTTACAACGATGGGTCAGCCAATAGCAATAAACACGTTCCCGGGCTTCACAGCCACCACAGTATATACGGAGCTCACGACTATCTTCACCCCTCCTCCTGGATGTTGGAGCGGAGCCTGGACATCAAACTCGAGTGCTTTCGGCACAATGGCATGCACGAGAAAGCTTACAAGCTCGTGTTTTCCAAGCTCATTTGCCGACATGGGGTCCATAATGTACTACCCAGCAGCGTGTCCTGAAGGTTACGACCCAGGTGACATGTTCACGAATACAGACCGGACACAAGTAACGAGCTGTATCTGCTGCCCTCGGTGAGTTCTCGAAGTTACAAAGTTAACCGGAATGGTCGCTAAATGGCGCTGTAGGTCAATGACCTTCAATTTGGACGCGACAAATTGCCAGGGACCCATTACCGATGCGAAGGAGGTGGTTGTGAGCAACATGACCACTCGCTACACCAACTCCATCCTGGGTATCGCGCTGCTGATGTTGATAGCCTGGAGAAGCAACGACTTGGCAAGTCTGACGCCGCCTTCCGCTCCGCTCGTGCAGGTCATAGACGCCATGGCGACATCTGTCAACTCCACGAGCGTAGACGATAGCACAACGCCTGTTGAGAGTGCAAATGGCATAGCAGCTTCTGCAACGAGCGGGAGCACAGACACTCCGCCTGTAAGTGGACTGGCGCAAGAGGCGAAAATTGGTGTCGGCGTTGGGACGGCGTGTGGTGTGCTCCTTGTGTGCACATCTATAGGCATGCTGATATACCGTCGACGTGTGCGGCGGTCGCGTGAAAAGACCAGCAATGGGCAGGCGGCAGGGGAGACAGATGGTGTGGGAATTGTTGCTAAAGCCGAGCTGGCAGGCGATAGCCACGTACGTGAGATCGATAGTCGGGAGGTCTACGCCGAAACAGACGATGCGAACGCTCGACACGAGCTGGAGGGCGATTGGCATGGGTATGAAGTTCGGGGAGGGTGATTTGGAGCCCCAGAGCCACGATTTTCATGGCTGAATGGTAAGACTGTGTGCTACTGCGATGTATGCCGATCCGTTGAGACAAGGGTAGTGTGTTGATCTACAGTCTTTCTGCAAGATTCTGTTTGGTAGTTTCATTGTTCACGGCACTTCGTTGCCATTATTCGTGTAGGTTGTGCTGACCAGCCAATCCAGAACCGGGCAGGTCAAGCCAATTGGAACCTGTGACAGGAGTGTTTGTTTCTCGATGGCCGGACGTACTCATGGTTGCTCGTGGTGATGATATGGCCGTTTTGGCATGATGTAATGATAGTCAGCGATTGATGGAGGATGATTGTGGCAGTGCGAAGCCGGCCTTCTTCACGAGATGGAAGGCAGCGGGTCCGTGAGCTTGCGGTGGGCTGGGCTGGCGTCGGCAACAGCCAACTACTGCTGCTGGCCAGCCTTCGCTGCTTGCTGCATACCAACTTACTTACACCCACACCAATGCAGCCTCTCTGGACTGGCGCGCAACGGTAGCAGAAACACCTTCGATCTGGAATTCGAGCTGTATACCATCAACATACGCCATGACGACCACGCCTCCGCCGGTCGAGGACCAGGCGCGGCTGCTGGAGGATGCCTTGGCTGTTGTCAGACAGCAGACCGTCATGATGCGCCGCTGCCTCGAGACTCCCGGAAAGCTCATGGACGCGCTCAAGTGCAGGTAGGACAGACAACCAGACCTGCCAGTGGTATGCGACAATGACAGCTGACCACCATTCCAAGCTCAACCCTCGTCTCCGAGCTGCGAACCAGCAACCTTGGGCCGAAGCAGTACTACGAGCTGTACATGTCCGTCTTCGATGCGCTACGACACCTCTCTGTATATCTGCGCGACTCGCATCCTGACAACCACCTCGCCGACCTCTACGAACTAGTCCAATATGCTGGCAACATCGTGCCCCGCCTCTACCTTATGATCACCGTCGGAACCGTCTACATGGGCATTGAGGGCGCGCCCGTGAAAGAGATCATGAAAGATATGATGGAGATGAGCAGAGGTGTGCAGCATCCCGTGCGCGGTCTGTTTTTGAGATACTACTTGAGCGGCCAAGCGCGGGATTACCTCCCTCAAGGCACCGGCGACGGCCCAGAAGGCAACATGCAAGACAGCATATCGTTCGTCCTCACTAACTTTGTGGAAATGAACAAGCTGTGGGTGCGCCTACAACATCAGGGACACTCGCGGGAAAGAGAACAACGGACCAAGGAGAGACAAGAGCTGCAATTGCTAGTTGGCAGCAACCTTGTGAGACTGAGCCAACTTGTGGATCTGGACAGCTACAAGAACGTCATTCTGCACCCGCTACTCGAGCAGGTGGTACAGTGCCGCGATGTTCTTGCGCAAGAGTACCTTCTCGAGGTGGTCACCCAGGTCTTCCCGGATGAATTTCACCTGCACACTCTGGACCAGTTCTTGTCTGCCACTGCTCGCTTGAACCCTCATGTGAATGTGAAGAGCATTGTCATTGGCTTGATGGACAGACTCTCTGCATACGCTGCCCGCGAGGCCGAGACCGAGGGCACGGAGAACAGGGAAGCCATCGAGCAAGAGGCTGTGACTGCTTTACTTGAGAAGCTCAAGGTCACAAAGGAGAGTGCACAGGGTGCGAGCCCGAAGCCAGCGGATAATGGGCAAGACGCGAACGGCGAGAACGGTGAAATTACAGAAGGATCGGCTTCCACCGAGACACCTGCGGAGACACCATCAACAGAAGTTGCCGACGGCCAAACGAATGGAGAGACAAAGAAGTCCAGAGGCATTCCCGACAACATCAAGCTGTTCGAGATCTTCCATGAACAAGTCATAAATTTGGTCAGCATGCAACGTCTGCCTATACAGGATGTGACGGCACTGCTTGTTTCGCTTGCCAACCTTGCCCTAAGCATATATCCCGAACGTCTGGACTACGTCGATCAGGTCCTCCAATACGCCACTAAGGAAGTTGCGCGCTTCACCAACTCTGCAGACTTGCACTCACAAGCATCTCAATCGAACCTTCTCAGCCTGCTCATGGCCCCAGTACGAGCTTACTTCTCCTTGTTCACCGCTTTGGCGTTGCCGAACTTCGTACCTCTGTTCCACCAGCAAGCATATCCTACACGCCGCGCAGTGGCTGGCGAGCTTGCACGAAGCCTTCTACGAAACGAAACCAAGATTGTCACGCCGGAAAATCTGGACGGCGTGCTCTCGATTCTGTCAGTATTGATCAAGGAGGGCATGCAAACACCAGCCAGTTACCCTGGTGGACCCATGCGTAGAGGCGCTGTCGAGACAGAAGAAACCGTCGAAGAACAAGGCTGGCTTGCAAGGATCGTGCATTTGATTCGCGCTCCCGACAACACTACCCAGTTCCAGCTCCTCCAGAAGACGCGAACAGCGTTCGCCGAAGGCAACGAGCGTACGAAGTACACCACTCCTGCTCTCGTCACACAATCACTTAAGCTTGCGCGCAACTTCAAGCGACGTGAACATCTATCCAACGACGACTATGCCGCGCAATCCTCCGCTCTATACAAGTTCATTCACACATCACTAAACTCGCTCTACACCCGAGTCTCGACTTCTGGCGTGCCAGACCTGGTACTTCGACTTTTCGTTGCCGCCGGACAAGTCGCTGCCCAATGCGACAACGAGGACATTGCATACGAATTCTTTGCATCAGCCTTCACGACTTACGAAGAGGCTATCAGCGACTCAAGAAGCCAGTTCCAGGCGATCTGCATTATTGGCGGCGCGCTGTCTTGCTGCAGTGAGAAGTTCAGCCGCGAGAACTACGATACCCTTATTACTAAGGCGGCTCTGCATGGAAGCAAGTTGCTCAAGAAGCCAGACCAGTGCCGTGCCGTTTACCTCGCCAGTCACCTGTGGTGGGCCGTTGAGAAGACCGAACGCCAGGAGGACGACGACAAGAAAGAAGTAAGCTGCAATCCCATCACCTTGATTAAAATCAAGCAAAAGCTAACACCAAAACCCCAGTCGTACCGCGACGGCAAGCGCGTCCTCGAATGCCTGCAACGCGCCCTCCGCGTCGCCGATGCCTGCATGGACACAGCCGTGAGCGTCGAGCTCTTCGTCGAGATCCTCAACCGCTACGTCTACTACTTCGACCAGGAGAACGAGGCCGTCACCACCAAGTACATCAACGGCTTGATCGAGCTGATCCAGAGTAATCTTAATACGACAGAGAACGTGAGTGGACTGGAGAGCCCCAGGAAGCACTTTGAGCGGACGTTAGCGTATATTGAGGCTAGGGAGTATGAGGGCGTGGAGGTTAGGCCGAAGGGTTGATTGAAAGACAAGGGACTGCGAGGGGTTACGATGGGGAGGTAGTGTGGTGGAAGGCAGGTACGAAAGCTTTTTCTTTTCTTGATGTATACAATTTCGTTGACAAGTGCACTACCGTGAAGCGCGCTCGAAGCGGCAGAAGTACCCAAAATAACGCCAGCAACTCAGAGCTACTTACGAGTGCCCGCTCGCTGAGGACCAGGCATTTTCTGACCATTTATCCGAGCCTGTGTCTGGATTGTGCTGCAGTGGCGGACGATGTGGCCTTCTGAGAAATTGTCCGCAGGACCTCGTGCGTTTAATTTTCTACCGCGAGATGCCAGAATCCCGAAAAGGCTTGCTTCTGATCGCCGCCGCATCGCCAGGGGGAAACATAACATTCTCCACCACAAAACTCGTCTCGTCCAGAGCCCGGCACCGCACAGCCCTCAGCACGCCTCCCACAATCACCCCTTTCTTGTTCTTAATCGGCTCGATGAGGCACTGAAAGTTCTTGGGCTCGGGCGCTGAGCTCCGGTCGTTCAGCGGGTCTCCTTGGATCCTGAGAAACACCACTGGCACGGGCGGCTGCGTCGCGAACATTTTGTCCAACATCGAGCCGAAAGGGGTCCAAAACGGACGGCAGTCTATTCGCCTCTACGCCCGCAATGATATCTTCATCACTGGTACCTCCGACTGATTTACGCACATGTTGGTTGCACAGCCTCGCACTTGCAGTACCTCTCACGTCCATCAACGTTGACCTTCCAAACACTGCCTATAATCGACAACCGCCTCGGCTAGATTGATCATAGATCTGGTACCAAAGCAGCAGGTCTACACCTTCGATCGCCCAGTCTTGACGAAGGCATTGTTCGAGACATCCGCGAAGCATGCATGACTGCAGCCCTACACAAGAGCACTAACTCTTACTAAGACCTGGCGGAGAACGCCGGACCGTCGGACGGTTCAACGAGCGATTGGAAACAGAAAGGACCTGTGGAAGACTTTGATGATGCGAAACTAGTGGTTGTAGATGTACGAATATATGCGCATAAAAGTCTTGGTCCAATTCCGATCTTGGCATCGTTCACCCTGGCATGTAGGAATGCGCCAATCGAAGTCGCTACGAAAGGTAGAAAGAGAACCTGCGATTTTTGGAGTATCGTATCGAGCGACGATCCATGCGGGTGTCTATTCACTGGCCAAGAAAGGAAAAGTAGAAAGCGCAGAACAAGAACCGCAAACAGGAAAAGAAGACTACTCAGTCAAGTATATAGAGCTTCTTCTTCTTGAAGTCCGCGCACTTCTTCGCGTCATTCCAAGGGCAATACGTGCTCGGAACTCTCGTTCTTCCCGGACTCGATCGCGGCCCAATGATGAACTTCTGGCAGCCGCTGGCGCCAAAGTGTTGCGTTTGGTACCCCCATTTGTTTGGGGTGTTGGCGCACATCGCTTGGAATTGAGACATGCACCACTTGTAGGGCACGTATTGCGCGGGCGAGCAGGAGCTTTCAACTCGAACACTGAACCTGTTGCCCCTCAGACCGTAGTAGCCGACGCCCTCTTGTGCCCAAGGCGATGGGATCATCATGCCGCCGGTACTGGATTTTACGTCGCCGTTGCGAGGGTTTCGGCAGAACGTCTCGAAGGCGCTGTTGATTTGGGGGAATCGTTGGCCGCATTTGACGGCGTTTTCCCAGTCGGAGGCGGCAGATGTGAAGGTGAGGAGCGCGAGGAGCGAGAGTAGGGGCAGTGTGAAGTGGTTTCTCATGGTTGTGGTTTTGTTGTGGTTGTTTCGAAAGTTCGGATTGCTCCGGTGAAAGCAGGAGAGAGTGTTTGGGTTAGCAAAGCGGGAAGGCAAGGACTCCACGAGAGTTGTTCGAAGGACAAAGACCTCGATGTACACTGTATACTTTCCTTGGCTTCGCTAATCACACGGACAAGGCTTTTCTTTGTGCCGTGTCAAAGTTATTTCCAGGCCGACAAAGGAAGCAATCAGTTACTGGGATGCGTTATTGTCGACGAAATACTAAGCACTCCAATGGCGATTGGCAATAGGCGATACACGTCGCCAAAGACGAATGTCGGAGATGTTGACAGGTTGTATAGTCCTTCGACGGTTGTGGTTTCCGAATGTTGCTCTTGATCTTCCGGCCATACGCGCCAACACCGAGTGCGACGGAGCAAAAAGCCCCCCCTGTGCAACTTCACTCTTCACTCTTGTGTCTAGTCCGAGTCCGCAGACATCACCTCGATGTGCCTGACTCCGGCCGTAAACATATTCCGTCTTTTGTGATGACGCATTGACCCGCATTGCAATGGTGTCGACAGAGGTAGGTGTGTGTGGTTGCCATTGAGCCTCACACGGCTGCCATAAAAGATGAAGAGGCAGTATGCCCTTGAGGACCTGCAAACTACCCAGCCGCTCAGCTACCAGCTACCTTGTCCAGCAACACGTCAGCTACAGCTACAATGGTGACACAAGATCTGATTGGACAATTCAGCTGCACGAAGTCCCAACCGACCAGTACCGCAATAGCGACAACATACCTTACTTCCATTCCTCAACACCACACTCACACTGCTGGTCACAGCAATGTCTTCTAACACCTTCAATCCCGATAGCGACATCCCCAGTCTTGCTGGAAAGGTCATTTTCATCACTGGAGGTGAGTTTCGAATAAGAGTCCTTGCAATGCAATTAACTGACACCCTCTCAAGGAACCGCAGGTCCCGGAGCCGGCTCAGTCGGCGCCCTCGCAAAGCACAATCCCTCCCAAATCATCTTCAGCGGCCGCAGCACCAAGAATGGCGGGTCTCTCGCTTCCGCCGTCCAAACCGCCAACCCCAGCGTGAAGGCCACATTCCTCGCCTGCGACATCTCTTCTCTGGCCTCAGTCTCAGAATGCGCCCACGAGATCATGTCCACCACAGACAGGCTGGACATCTTAATGCTGAATGCCGGCATCATGGCCACGCCTTCCTCAACCAGCGTGGATGGCTACGAGATCCAGTTCGCCACGAACCAGATGGGCCATGCTTTGCTCGTCAAACTACTGCTCCCGCTCTTGCAGAGCACGGCGAAACTCCCTGAAGCAGACGTCCGCGTCGTAAACATGACCTCAATCGCGTACAAGCAAGCTCCTCGCCAGGGCATCGACTTCGCAACTCTCAAGACCGACCAGGCGAATCTCGGTATGATGCCAAAGTGGGCGCGCTACGGACAGTCGAAGCTGGCGCAGTTGCTCTACACGGATGAGCTTGCTCGCCACTACCCGGAGATCACCTGGCTGTCTGTTCACCCTAGGTACATTTTCACAGGTTTGTTCGACGGCACGAGTTTTTTGACGAAGCTGCCAGTCCTCATCTTGAGTATCGGCAATCGCACGCCGGTTGAGAAGGGGCATTTTGCGCAGTGTTGGGCTGCGACTGCGCCGAAGGAGAGAGTGGTCAATGGTGGGTACTACGAGCCCATCGGTGTTGCTGGGAAGAGGGCTACGAGTCTTGCCAACGACAAGAAGTTGGCTGGGCAACTGTGGGAGTGGACGCAGACTGAGTTGAAGGATTGGAACTGATGGGGATGATTACTTCGGCGTGTACTAGATGTAATGTGAACGATGAGCAACGGACAACAGAACGGTACGAACGAAATTTGCAGCTTTGGGTAATCAGGACATGGCAATGGTAGTGAGCAGAGCGCAGCATCTTCGAATGATAGCGATTAGCCAGCAGATACCTCAATCGTTTTCGGACAGCGTCAATCATGTTCCACGATTAGGATCGAAAAGTCTAGGGGGACGCCTCAATCATCTGAATGAAAACTTTTCGTGCCTGGCCCAAGATGAAGATGAGCCTTCAATTAGCTACCAGAGCCACTTGAAGGTGCACGTGTTGCCTCTATCTTCGCCTCTCCAAAGGCTTGGTATAAGAGCCAAGGATAAAGCCACAACTCCCTAGCGCCAATCAGAACGTAGACGCATGTCACCAGCACATCACTCTCGAGCAGAAGCGTTATAGCTATATAGCCTGCAAGCTCCCGTGAGCGGCACAGGCAAGTAACTCGCCACATCAAAGTAGAAGAAGAACGCGACAATGCCATCTCTCCTCTCACACCTCCACACCTCCATCAAAAATGCCCGCACCACTCTCCTCCCCTCCGGCGACGCCATATCACACATCGCTTTCCTAGACATGCTCGCCCACAACTGGCACCTAGGCTTCACCTCCTTCGGCGGTCCCGCCGTACACTTCCAGATCTTCCAGCAGCTCTTCGTGGAAAACTACCAATGGATCGATCAAACACGCTACCAGGAAATGTTCGCTCTCTGTCAAGCGCTCAGCGGGCCTGGAAGCACGAAGATGATTTACGGGATTAATGTACTACACTACGGATTCTGGGTTGGACTAGCAGCGTTCATCGTGTGGAGTCTACCGATGGCGATTGCGAGCTTTGGGTTAGCGATTGGAGTTGGCAGTATCGAGGACCAGCTTCCTGGGCCTGCGTATGCGTTGCTGAGTGGGCTTAATTCTGCGACGGTGGGTATCATTGCGCTTGCGGCTGTGCAGTTGAGTAACAAGGCTATTACGGATGAGGTTTCGAGGATTCTGGTGTTCTTTGGAGGGACTGCTGGGATGTTGTATAATAGTTTGTGGTATTTTCCTGTTTTGATGGTGGTTGGTGGTGCGGTCACAACTGTGTGGGATTTGAAGTTGGCTCAGAGGACTTGGAGGAAGCTGCGTAGAGGCGATGATGTTGAAGCGCGTCGGAGTGATGGGAGTGCGGCGGTGGAGATGGGGCGCGCTAATACAGTTGCTGACAAGTTATCGGTGACTTCGCGAAACACACGAGCAACAGGGCTTGATTCCAGCAATCAGGATGCAACGACATCTGCACGGCACGACGAGACGAATCTTGGTCGCACAAGCTCATGGAAGAAGGGTTCGCTAATCATCACAGCATTCCTCATATCCTTCCTGATCGTTATGGTATGCCGCGGTACCCTCAATGGACGAGCTCGCGGCTTCGACCTGTTTGCCAACCTCTACCTCGCCGGCACCATCATCTTCGGCGGCGGACCTGTTGTGATTCCGCTCTTGCGTGAATATGTCGTTGCACCGGGCTGGGTCTCACCTCGCGATTTCCTGCTCGGCTTGGCTATAACACAGGCCTTCCCTGGACCAAACTTCAACTTTGCGGTATACCTTGGAGCGCTCGCAGTCGCTGGATCCATTGTTCCTAATGCTGCTGGAGCAACCATTGCCTTCCTAGCTATTTTCACCCCAGGTCTTTGGTTGCATACAGGGTTCATGGATCTTTGGCCGACACTGAGGAAGGTGCATGCTGTGAGAGCATGTCTACGTGGCATTCATGCCACAGCTGTTGGACTTGTGTATACTGCTGTCTACCGGCTGTTCGAAATTGGATACTTGGACGAGGACGTTCAGAGTGGAGGGAGCTTGAGCCGTGATCCTTGGTGGGTGGTCATTGTCGCGACTAGCTTCGTTGGGGGGATGTACTTCAAGCTGTCGCCACCTCTGGCTATAGTGTTGGGTGCTGCGATGGGTTTGGTTCGATATGGAGTGGTGAGTGCTTAATCGTGGTAGCGATACAGTGTTGTTCAACGAAGCAGTCTTGGGCTCAGATGAAGCATGGCAGCGTGTGAGACACGAAATACCAAGGACAACAAATCACACCCAATGCAGCCAAGCAATATTCCCAGTCTACATTCCAGCATACTGTGGCTTTACAATTAAGGCACGGGTGGCACGGCATGGCAATGAAGAAGACCAAGGACATGTGGCTTGGTCGAGCCACAGTCGACAGCCTATCGAGCTTCTTTAGTCCAGCTCGTGCATTGCGCAATAAGCTAGACATCCCATCAAACGCGTGATTTCAGTGTGCACCTGACGGCGGGAAGCGATGTGGCGTGGGCTGGATGTTTGTATGTGAAGGTGGATTGCCTTGAGATGTGGAACTCGGAGGCTGGGAGTTTGATGAATCTCCGCCGCAACCGTGCACCAGCCACAGCACCAGCCTCTTGTATTTTCCCAACCAGCCAATCACAGCCGCGCTCTCCCGCTGTCTCCCATCAAACGCCACACGTTGTAGCAACGAGGCCTGCCAGTCCGCCAGCCACCGACATTCGAAAAGATGCCGCCACTTGCCGCAATTAATCTATACTCACACTATTCCTTCGGCGCTCTGCAACGGATTCTCATACACAGACAAACACTTGTCCCAACTGACGCTCGCATCCCCCTCGACATCCCTCCAGGACTCGACCCACGTTGATCAACACAAACACACACAAACACCCACATCGGCATCCGTCTTCAAAGGCGGACACGAGACGAGAGCATAGCCTCGTTTCGCAGTGGAATCTGCAAGCGTCACGGCAGCAAATATGCACTTCTCCGCTCGATCTGTCCTATTGGCTTCATGCTTTGCCATCAGCGTGCAAGCTCTGCCAGTGACCTACTCAGTTGTTGATGTTGATGGCGGATCTGCTGCGAACGGCGTAACCGGATCAGCCGACCAGCCTGCAACAATCTACCAAACAGTGACCAAATCTCAAGAGGTGGAAGAGCCCGAGCCCACCACAGTCTCCGTTTCCGTCACAATCGTCGAGACTCAACATGCATCCGCAACGTCGACGAGTGCATCGTCGTCCTCGTCCTCGTCCTCGCCTTCCAGCAGTACCTCTTCTCAACAGGCGTCTGCTCAGGCCTCATCTCCCGCTTCAAGTCCGACTGCAACACCTACCGGCACTCCTGATGCCCTGTCGATCCTCGAATCGTCCAAATCCACTTTCCTGACCAGTCACACTAGCGTTATGTCGACATCATCTGCGAAACCGACCATCACTCAGGCTCCTTCACCTTCCTCTGATTCTCAAGCATCTTCTTCCAGCACTGAAGAGTGCGATGCTTCTAGCGTTACTGTCACAGCCGAGGTGACAGATGCCGAAGAAACCGTCACCGCCACCCAAGTTTCCTCAAAATTCTCAACAGTGGTCCTTCTCTCTACCACCACTATCACTCCCTCTGCTGCACCTACCTCTTATTACGACGACGGCATGTGGCACACCCGATACGCCATCAAGCCTGCTGCCTCACCCTCGCCGGTGATCCCTGCCACAAAGGATGATGATGCTGCACCAAAGCTCGACAAGCCATCCAAGCCTGTCGATGACAAGCCGGCCAACGGCAACCCAAACGCCGCCACCAACGCTACATCGCAGGCCGGAAATTCCACTTATCACGCTCGTCGTGCGGCCGACCCTGTTGCTCCGACTTCGACAGTCCCTGCCGTTGCTGCTGGTAGCGCCATCGAAGGATCTGGTGCTCCTCTCATGCTCGTTCAACCTCTGCGCCAGGAGACTCCCGGCACTGCCGCTTCTTCTGATGCATCGACTGCCGATGCTGCTGCTTCTCTAGATGCTTCGTCGGCCGAAGATGACACTGCCACTGAAAAGTCTACTAAACGTGAAGCAACGTACAACGTCGTCAGCTGGAACGAGACCACAGAAGGCTGACGGGCTCATGGAAGGGGAAAAACATGAAAGAAAGGAGAGGAAAGAATGATGGGATGACGCAAGAAACGATTCCTTTTAATTTGGCGATGCATGCATGGATGAGGTTTTGTACGAGCGACGGTTTATAGTTCTGTTCTTGAGTTGTTAGTGTCAGTTTTTGGCATAGCGAATGCGTTCTGGGTCGGTTTCGTTGTCGATGGCCGCCCTGCTAGTGCAGCAATAGGGATCTGTTTGAACGGCCACGAGGAATAATGGCGGAAAGTGCATAGGTAGCTCTGATTTGATATTGTTGACACATGAAAGAGATCAATACGATACCAATATCTTCCAACACATGTTCTTCGTCAAAGTCCTGAGTAATCCATGCGAAAAATGAGCGAAAAGTCTCACTTGAAAGGAAGCAGCGTGCGATATATCTTCCAACACCGTTCATCCGGTGACAACGAATCTTCAACGGATCGATCAACGAGCACTCGCTTTACTCAATGATCTCGTTTTGCCGCCTCGTCTTGGCGTCCTGTCTTGGCTTCAGTCGTTTCTCCACATTCGAACGACACGTGCTTGCACTTCGACTCCAGACTCGCCGCTGTACCTCACAAGCTCGCAGACTTCGGCCCTGAGGATGATCGTCAACTGCAATCCGGGTATACATTTGCGACTTGGCGGACTGTTTGGCTGTAGACGACTTCAGTAATTGCTCAGACGGCTTCGCACGTGCTTGCGTTTATTGCTGCAGATCACGTCTGTCCCTCTGCAGGGAAAGGTCCCGCGGGCTTGGGATCAATGCCAGTATTGGAAGGTGGGACTGGAAGAATATGGGTCTGTTGGAATTATTGGGACGGGGGACTAATCTATAAGATGAAGGCCTTGGGTCTACTCAGAACAATGACTCTATTCATTTGCTCCGCCTGACGTATTGCCACCACCATGCACGCCTCGCGAACCCTCTTCATCGCCGCTCTGGCTGCTGTGGCGAATGCAGTGCCACCAGGACCTGGTGCCAACCTGCCCAAACTGCCGGGTTTACCAAAGGCGCCGTCTGGGTCCCCTAAGCCTCCGACTGCAGCAACGCCTCCTAAGACGCCTAGCAGCAAAGAAGACAAGGCTGTCGCTTGCACGTACAATGGAACAGACGACGGCAAGTTCGACTACAGCGCCATCAGCCTGAGAGAAGTCGGCGCTCGCAACACCCTCGATTGGAGGATTTGGCTGTTGCACAAATGCAAGCCGATATCGTTTTGGCATGATGTACGTTTCTGTTCGGGCTGCACTCATAAGGATGCTGTTTTGCTCGCAACGTCCCGGTTGCTCATTGGATTCGCAGGTCCCTCTCTACCCATACGAAAACGATACCACGATCATCAACGCCGTTGTCGAAATTCCCCGCTGGACCGACGGCAAGATCGAAATCGAGAGCGAAGAGCCCCTAACTCCGATTTTCCATGATGATCGCAAGGGCGCGCCGAGATTTGTCGAGTCGGTGTGGCCGCATAGGAGCTATCCTTTCGTCTATGGCTCGGTAACATTATAAACGTGTCCTCCTCGATAAGTTCTCTGCTGATATCTCACAGATCCCCCAAACATGGGAAAACCCCAACGTCAACCACTCCTTCGTCAACGAACCAGGCGATAACGACCCCATCGACTTCTTCGACATCGGCCAAGACCCCGGCTACTTCGGGCAGATCAGGCAGTCGAAAGTCCTAGGCGGAATCGCTCCCAACGATGGCGGCGAAACCGATTGGAAAATTTTAGTCATCGATATCAACGACCCTATCGCTCCGTTCGTCAACACGGTCGAAGCTGTCGAGAAGTACCGCCCTGGTGTCACGCAGGCCTTCTACGATTGGTTCCAGTACTACAAAGTCGCGCGTGGCGATGATGTTATTCCTATCGTTGGGAATGCGTTTCAGAATGCGAGCTACATTACGCAGCACGTCTTGCCGCAGGGCTATGAGTGGTGGGTTGATCTTATTGCTGGAAGGATTGATCCTGATGGACTTGCGGTCAATCAGACGAGTTTCGAGGAGTTTGAGACTTATGTTGCGCCGAGCGAGACGGAGAGGGTGTTTGAGATTCCGAATGAAAATGGTGTGCAACCTGCTGCTGCTAAGCCAGCGGAGTATGATGAGTGGTATTATTTGGATGAGGACTTTCAGCTTGTTCAGCAGGGTGAGTAGAGGTTTTCGATAGTATAAAAGCAGATAGCTTAGAGGATGGGCTCTCTACTGTCTCGAAGATGCCTTGCAAGTTTGCAATCATTGCATCCGTATGGACTGTTTGCCCGGACAAAAGCACTTTGCTCCTGCCTGGTATTTTCACCTAGCTATATATCCTCACCAATTTCCTGTGGAGCACCGATTAAGCATTCTTTGTAGGATTGTAAAGAAAGAATATCGAAAATGTTGATGAGAGACAAAGTCACCTTGTCTCTCGCCGCACGGCCACTTCTCCCCAGCTTCACCTTCTTCATGTGGCTGGAGCGCTGTGCACCGCCACACCAAATCGCGAAGCCAACACGCGCCCTTCACTTCACCTCTTAAGTCGACGCGAGGCGCATTGCTAACGTTATCACAAGCTTGACAACCCACCGCAGCCATGCCGCCCTTCCGCGATGACCAGATTCTCGTAAGCTCGTCTCAACTTACTCCCAATCGCCATTGCGATACTCCAAATGCTAACGACACGCGCATCAGATTATCGCGCCCGGGTCGCAAACCACCCTCGCCCAACTCGGCCTGCCCGAATCATACACCCCGGCGCGCTTCCGATTGCGCTCGCGCATGTTCAATGCTGAAAAGGAGGGCGAATTCGAGCCTGTGAAAATCCGACGACGGGACGAGAATGCGCCGGCGCAACGAAATGGAAACGAAAACGGCGCAAATGGCGACGCAGACGAGAACGACGGCTGGGAGGAAGATCACATTAGCGAGGAAGGTGCCGTCTGGCCTATCAAGCAAGGCCGCATTGTCGACTGGCCGGCGTTCTACGCGCTCATGACGCACGTCTTCAACACCGTCAACCCGCCCTTTCACACACCCGTGCTGCTTATCAGCGAGCCCGTCTGGACCCCGAAGGATTTGGAGAAGGTCACGCAGTTCTTCTTCGAGAAGTTTAAGGTGCCTGCCTTTGCGGTCGTGGATGCGGCTATGGCGGCGGCGTACGCGTACGGAGTGCCCACTGCGACTGTAGTGGACGTCGGCTTGGAAAAGGCGGATATCACTTGCATTTCTGACTTTGTGCTGCAGCACATTGGCCGTGGTCTGGCTGTGCCTGATTGCGGTGGTGAGGCTTTGACTGATCGTCTGGTGGAGGTGATGAAGGGAAGGAAGGGCTTTGGGAGGGATGTTTGCGATCAGCTCAAGAGGAGTGGCATTTGTGAAATCTTGCCTAGGGATGCGGAGATTCTGAAACCTGGTGCTGGTGCTGAGGATGGCACTGCGAACCCTGCGGCTGCGGCTTCGACTGGAATTGATGGAAGCAACAAGCCTGCTGGGTCTGGCGCGGCAGGCGATGTACCAAGAGGCCCAGGACCTGGCACGGAGGTTGGCGAGCAGAAGTTGGAAGATGAGGACGGCGTATTAGACATTGCCAGTATCGTCACAGGCGGCAACATGCAAGAATATCTCGCACAGAAAGAGCGCGAGAAGGCCGAAAAGGCCGCTGCAAAACAAAAGAAGGGCACCGAAGCCCAATTAACAACAGCACCCAAACCCGTACGACAACAGCCCAACTCAAAACGGCTGCGCAACACTTTCATGTACGAGGACATCAACTTGCACAACGCTATGAAGAAAGCAGGCATGTCTGGCCAGAACATGTCTGATATGCACTCTGCGCTCGGAGAAGGACACAACAAACGCCAGAAGACTCCTGAACCTGGATCGGCGGTGTCAGAAGCTCCTGCAGATGCTGGCCTTGAAGTTGCACAGGAAAACTCGTCCGGGTCACTCTTTCGTCGCGAGATTGAAGTCGGACCCGAACGCTTCCAAGCAGCATCTGGCGGCATCCTCGACCGCCTTGCCGATGCCGTTTATCGTACTGTCCAATCTTGCAACGACATTAATAGGCGTAGCGATCTATGGGACAATATGATCATCCTCGGCAACGGCTCCAAAATACGCGGTTTCAAAGACGCACTCCTCGCCCGCCTGAGCGAGAAATACATCATCTCGCCCTCCTCAGCCACAATCTTCACCTCCGAACTCCCCTCCAACCTCTCAACCCCCATCGCCACCGGGGCAAACACTCCCATGCCCCAAATGCCCGGCCAACCTCATCCCTCCGCAGGCAGCGGCGTCAACCCTCTCCTCGTCGCTGCGACCACCGCCCAAAACCCTCATTTCAACCCCGCACAATCTGCTTTCGGCCACCCGAGCAGCCACTCACACTCTGGCCACGGCCAGACACCTACGAGCATCAAGTTCGTCAAGTTCCCCGAGTACTTCCCTGAGTGGAAGGAAGTGGGCTATGATGAGGCGGCTTTCTTGGGCGCGCAGGTTGCGGCGAAGGTGCTGTATGTTACGGATAGTGCGAATAACGGGTACATGAGCCGGACGACGTATAATGATCAGGGGCCCTCGGGGATTCATGAGGTGGCGCTCTGAGGCGGGAGAAGACTCACGAGAGGTCAGAGTAGGGACTTCTTGCAAGACGCATGCTAGACAGACAGCAAGTAGTGGTACGATATGTGTATTTGTAATGCCAGAGAGTACTAGCAGCCATCAGCGCCCTGCGATTGGTACTTGTCATCCTATTGACGGCGTCTCAAGCTTAAAGCGCATTTGAACGCGGTTCTGGCTCGCTCCTTCCAACTTCGCACATGGCTGCCTCAGACAAGCTCAACTTCAACCTCTCATCTCGCTTTCACGCTTCTTCAACCAACTACCAGATACATATCGACCAAGACCCATCACATCTCCGCACACCATTGCCGGCAGAAAGCGCGCTGCACCCGAGCTGGGTTGCGCAAAGAAGGTAAGACACCAGCGCCCCCTTGGGACATGCTGACTCTCGTACAAGGAACAGAAGCCTACTTCACCCGCCACGGATCAGATGCCTTCCAGCCTCGCTATTCGACATCCTCGACTTGACGCGCTGCATCTGTGCTGGACACTACAGAGCTCCTGTAGTGCGTGCTGGACCATCCCCCACCAAAACAGATCTTCGGCGTTCAAAGAGTGTCACGCCTTTGGAGAGACAACATTGCTCGGTCGCCGGAGATTCAGGAGAAGCTTATCTTGAAGCTGCAAATCAAAGCCGGCGGAACTCCGGGCGCTGTTGGAGTACGATCGTCGAGCTCAGTTCGAAGGCAGGAAACTTCGCCTGGAAAAGATCACCACTGAGCCTGACGTGATGTCTGTCTCTGCCACTGATGCCACACTGTTCGCGCCTGTGGCTGTAAACCCGTTCCTGCAACTTGGAGAAGACCTAGTCGAAGGACCTCTTTGCGACAAGCCAATCTGTGACAGAGCCGACTTCTTCACTCCAGAGATCACAAAATTTCGCAACGCACTCACCTTCGACCTGACCAGCAGTTTATTGAACACGTACATCTCTGACCCTCCCTGCATGCGCGCTCAGGTAGCCCTCTCGTACCATTCGTCCCGTTAGAGAACCGACTTTCCCGTTGCCACGATAGTTGCTCGCGACACTTTCGCACCCCAAGCGCTGACACATAAAAATCCTTCCAGATTTGCGCCCCTCTGGCGCACTCTGACTTCTTGTTCCTTACAAATCACCTGCTCCCATCACCGCTTCGGAATCCAAACCGGCGCATTGCTTACCGATAAAGCTCTACAACTTCTTTAATACTACTTCCGAGCCGTTTACTATGCCCGCAAAGATGCTACTTCCTGGACTCGAAGCCCTAGGGTCACCAGATGTACGTATTTCCGATATCTGGCTCGCGATAACAATTGTTATCGTCAAGTTAGGTGGTCGCATCTCAAGCTGCACTCAACCCGACACACTGCGAACCGCGAGAGAAGGTCCTCGATACCACCGAAATTCTCAAAGGCATCCTAGAATGCCTGCCAGCAAAGACGCTCTTCGTCGTCCAGCGGGTCAATAAATGCTTCCACGAAACCATTGCCGTTTCGCCGCGCATCCCGCGGAAGATGTTTCTTCGCATCGAAAATGATCACTCGATCGTATGGAACGCTGACTACACGGGTGAGGGCAACTGGTGTCTGGAGCAAGTGCCTCCTGAGTTACAGCACAGGAGCTGCGTAATAACCCCAGTCGTGCTCAATCCGTGTTTAGAGCCTGTCCGTGGCCCACGATGTACCGCTTCCAACGTCTTCTTCGATGGAGGCGAGGAACTTGCTGTTAGATCTCGCCACACTTTCACACTCCAGCAGTTCGAACACCAAAGCATTGGCCAAGGATTCTTCTCTGTCCTCGACGCAAAACCGTCCAGGTCAAACTCTCCTTCGCGCTCGGGTCCACTTGCTTTGTTACTGTACATGCGAGAGTCAACAGCGAGGCCTCTCTGACCATTCAAGCTGTGATCTCACGTGCTATGGATACCCAGGGTAGTGTCTCTATCCTGTGGCGACGAGGCGAACCAAGGGAACTCATCGATGAGCTCAAAAGAAAGACTGGTCTCGAGGTGTCCTTCACACTCGCACACTCAACTTTCTACCTCGGAGGTGTAGTGGCGCTCACAGAAGAGGAGAAAGTTGCTGCCAACTCAGGTGGAATCAAAGACAATTCACTCAGGGACAGATAAGCTGCTGGACGCTCAAGTTTGTACAAGGCACGCGGAATCGCCTTCGGAGATTGTTTGGAGGGAATGATGCTGCTAAGTCCGCTCGGAGACAAATGACCTGGTTGTCGTTCGAAAGCCGGCTATTGTTTCCTTCACTTGTGCTTTGGAAGTCTTTGTAACAGTATCTTCGGTCTCTCAAGGACTTTCCTATTCAATCCCATTGCGTCATCGACATGCGACATCTTATTGACTGCGCATGCAGCAACCCGTAAGTTGTGCTCACCAATCTACCTGCTACCCGCCCGCGACATCCCCCAAACCCTCTGACGCTACACACACACAGATACTCGTGCAAGATTTCCGCACGCTCCCCTCGGCCTCTGTCACGAAACCACATCCATTTCTTCAGCGGCAAAGAACCCCAGTCCATCAGGCACACTTGTCAAGCCGCCACTGTCGCCACGCAGTATGCCTCAACAAAGCATTCTCGCAGACAAGGTGCACCTCAGGCGCAGGAGGTAAGCCCCACCTCCTGCTCAGTCGCACGCCCGGCTACTGACGAGACACAGAAGCGTAAGACCACTGCCACCGACAACAACATCAGCAACACACAGGAAGCGAGGGTTCCTGTTTGCCAATCAGCACAGCAAGCAGTAAATTGCCCGCTTTGGGCAAGAGACATCCGCGTCTCGAACATCTTTGTTTCTTTTGGCTGTTCTCTCCTCGATCGTACGCAGTATACGCTATGCCTGATTCATTCCGTTCGAGAGTAAGCCCCTCGATCGACCTCGTCGTTGAAGGTAAGTGAGGAGGCCACATCTCCCACAGGCAAATGACTTCACACGCGGCCAAGAGACGATGAGATCCGTTCTTCCTTCGTTGCTTATGCAAGTCTCTGCTATCACAGTTTGCCTCAAGAGAGCTGTCAGGTTTTGAGCAAGTATCTTGCACTTCACTAAGCTGTAGCTGTGGGTGGGCAATGCCACGTGGTAGAGCTTCTATTTTGAGAAAGATCGATTGCTCAATGTTTCACACGCCAATTGAATGAAAGGTGCTGGCCTTTCGCCGCTCACTTGAGCTTGTCCTTTGACCACTTATCCTCGACCAAACAGCAACGCGGATTTCCCAGACTCCGATTTCTTTCATCTTTGCGGTTTCTGCTCAACATGGTGGATGTCGACACTGCGATCACTATGCCTACTCCATGGGCGTCCTCACGTCTCATCCACCATGACACATTCTTCGACGTCACCATGTCAAAGAAGCGCCCGTATCGAGTCGTGTCCATCATGACTGTCCATGAGGCTGTTCCTCCTCTACAAGCCGTTAGTGACAGCAGCCTAGGTCAGAATAGAATCAATAGCTGACAAGATCAAAGGATCAAGCTGGGCAAGGTCAGTCCGTTGTCCAGAATGCGCCCGGAAAAGCATGCAAAGCTGTCCTCGCAACTCCAGAGCTCCTCGAAAACATTCTCATCTTCTTGCCGCCGGAGAAGATCTTCGGCGTCACTCGGGTCTCGCGTGCGCTCAGAGACAGTGTTGCAATCTCGCCTACAATTCAAGAGAAGCTTTTCTTCCGTCCATCAGGGCCACCGAAGGAGGTCTGGCTGGTGCTGGGCCCACAGTTTTCTTGGTACTTCGCGATCAGGAAACGCCGTTACCTACAGTTGAGAGATCCAAGCGGACGCAACCCGGAATCCGAGTGCCTGGTAACACCCGTGGTTCTGAACCCATGTGCGAGGATCGTCAGCGCCAGCAGCAACTACGACGTCAAGGTCAGCTTGCCGAAGATCCACCCCCTGAGTGAGGGCGGCGCACGTCCAAGAGTGGCTGATCTGTTACGAGGAAACGGCGAAACCATTAGCATCAGCTTCATGGACACATACATCTCGCAGCCTGTCTGTGAAAAGATCGATGTCCGTCTTCACATCTCTCTCATCGACCACACAGGAACCATTCAAGCTGAGTTCACGATTCGTCAAAATATGTCAGGACAAGACGCTATAACCCCCAGGGGTGCGCTTGAAGCATGCTGGGAGAGCTCTCACAGGGTACGCTTGTGGCATCGGGATGAGAGGATGGACGGCAGGGAGTTCTCTTGTCACTGGGTGGAGAATGTGAAGATCTCGGAGCTTGTGAAGACTCTGGGGGAAGAGGAGAAGCTTACGGCTGTCATTGGCGGTAGGACCACGTTCGCGCTGTGCGATGTGATAGTGCCGATCGAAACAGTGAGGGATGCGGTGGGGATGGAGACTGAGTGAGCGGAGAGTGTGACAACGTTCGGTCGTTGAGCACTTCGAGCAGACGTCAAGTCCGAACTCTAGGCGCAAACAAGAAAATCAGAACTGTGGGCTTTCTCGTGTATGGACTCGTGGTACCGACAGAGACTGACCGCGCTGCAGTCGAGACTAGACCGAGGGGAGCTGAGGAATGATAGGTAGCACTACTTGTGGCCATCAATTTTTGTAGCCCAGGTTTGGGCTGGTGGAACGAGTTCATGTGGCAGTATACCATTTGCTATAAGCTATGATCTCAGGTGGCTATGAGATATTTTAGTACGGCGCAATACAGAGATTGAGAGGACTCTGAAGCCGAGTATGATATGCGCGTGCCGCCTTGTAAGGGACTGAGACATTCGAGAGCAGGAACTTGGTTGTATACATAAGATCACATAGGATCAGGCTGCCAATACATATGATCGTCCCCAGCGAACCCCCAAGCATACTCGCCCAATCCAGCCTCGAGATTTTCCATGAACTCCTCTGTGAGTCCCGGCCAGCCCAGGCCATCCTCGCCCATCGAGAACTCGCCTAGGATTGAGTTATCCCAGGCTGCCCCATCGATAGTCGAGCCCTCCCAATTCGTGTTTTCGGCTTGTGATTGCGTGCGAGTTTGCAGTACAGGCCAATTTGTTGCTTCGCCGACGGGGGTGTCGCCGGTCGCCACCTGGTCTGATGGTACACTCAAGTGTGCAAACTGGGCTGGTTTGCCAGGGGGTTGTTGCGCGTTCCTCAAGCTCAATTCTTTGAGCTCGTCAAAGATCACAGCAAAGCTGCGAACATCTGGCATTTCTTTCTCGAATGTGTGCAGCACTTGCGAGCATGTCTGTAAAGCGGCCGCTGGAGTTACTGGCATGTCTAGGCTAAGGTCCTGGGCGGCTTCTGGTTTCAAGCTGAGGTAGAACAAGACGGACATGCCGGCAGCGAAGATTCCTTGAAAATAACTCCGAGTCCAGGTGATGTATTTCTTCTCGAGCATGTCCGAGTACAATAAAATGACTCTGATTGCGCATCGAAGTGAAAGTACCAATAAATCAGTAGGCGGAGCGTTGTTGCTTAGTTTCGGCGCTGTGTGCATTGCTCCTCGGACCAATATCGACTTGTCTTTTTCCAAGAGAAAGTCGTACCATTCCGGGCGTTCATATAGTGATTTGGGATTTGGGAAGACTGGTGCAGCCTGTCGCCATGTGTCGAGCTCGGCCAGGAAATTTTGAACCTTCATGTGCACGTATCCTGCGGAGGTGAACGGCATCGGTGTGCTGTTGGCACTGCGAGAAGACTGTCGACGTCCGCTGTTGAACTCGGTGTGTATGCGCGAGCTGATCTGTCGAAGTTTGATGTAGAAGACGAAGACGGACACTTCTGTTGGCTGATGCGGCGCTATGTCAGACACCTCTGACAAGGAATTGATGTTAGCTGCTTTGAGGGCTTCGTCATCGGCGAGAATCGGGAGTTCGCAGGAGATGTCTTCGTCCGCTATGGCGAATGGGCGACCCAAGATCCCTGAGCTGTAGCGATCGAGGATGTAGCACTCCCAGAAGATGCGACGTTGCTTTTGTTCCTCTATCGCTGGAAGCGCCCTTCGAGGTGGAGCGTGATATCCCAATTCAATGCATTGCCTCATGCAGAAGTGGGAGATGTCCCATAGGGACTGGCCAATGTGATGATACATGCCAAACCGTCCGATCAGGAGTGAGTTCTGTATCGAGTCCGGACATCCTATCAGTGGTATGGAGCCAATATGTGTAAGCGCCGCACGATAATAGCCAAAAGGGTGCTCTTTCGAGAGTCCAGCTCGGTATCGTGTTACTCCACTTATGGCAAAAAGCATAAAGAGACGGAATAAATCTTGAGAAGTACATTGTACATCTCCCACTGGCATGTAGACTTTGTTGTAAACTTCCAGCACATCTGCTCGGACCAAAAATGTGTGATTGATGTGGAATCGAGTAAAGCTTTAGGCGATGTGTCAGTGTCTGGAATCTGCCATCAAAGGTATCTTAACTTACTAGTTCTCCAGCAACGCCACAGCTTCGTCCGACGAGGGAAGATCATTTGCTGATATAGTTGCCTCTGGCACTTGAGGTCTCTGCCCAGTCTCATGGAGCTTATGCCGTGTGCGAAATTCAGTACTGTTGAAGACGGACTGTAGCAAGCTGAAGATGTGTTAGCCTCGAGACATAGGCGCATTACTTAGGCGGTTATACTTCATCCCACTGCTCTCTCCTACATATCCACCGTATGTTGTTGTTGACTCAGCGGAAGGGGCGTCCCTTGGGCTGGTGTCGACTTCATTTGGCGTCGCATCGGTACTGCTGCGGTCAGAAGCCTGTCGAGCCTTGCCAAGGAGCTCCTTTTCTTTTTTTTCAAGCTCGTGGATGTAGTCTCTTGTATACTGCTTCTGGGTAAACGGATCAATGATGATACAGGCTGCAGTCGCTTTCGTACAGCCTGAGCATTTTGGAGCTGCATGATCGCATTTTATTTTACGAAGCCGACAACGCTGGCATGCCGGAATTTGCGCGCCTTCCTCAGCCATGTCAAACGTTCATTCATTGATGCCAACTGCACATATAGCAGAGCACGATGGCAGTGGTGGTTACACGCGTGAACGTCCCGTCTTTGCCAGCGGCTGACGTCCGAACTCAATTCCCCACGTGCACTGCTGAGGGCTGGCTAACAAGGAACCTTCTTGGTGATTGTTGTCGACGACAAATAATTGATTCTTGCTCAATATGCATAGAACGATCGTACCACCATGACCGGGCAGTCTCAAGTTGTCTTCCGTACTGGTAATGAGGCTTAACGTCTCATTTGACGCTTCTTTGGACTTTCTGAGACGATTTCGAGATAGAATTAACCCCAACTTTAACCCTTCGTCATGTCCAAAATATTCGCAACGACAATCGATGCGCAAGGTACACACTAGTTGTGCACTTTTATGCGCACATGCGAGCGAGTTCTGACGACGATGAGAGTTCTTAGTTATGTTCCTGCAAGAAATCAAGCATTGTAATTGCCTGTATGCATTCTCGGGGCATTTTATGAACATGGTCATCGGGAGTGACTCCGTTTAAACATGACTTCGACCAAGACGATTGACATAGCATAACACTCTGGTATCAGTATTTAGTCAGGAATTACTATCATCAACGAGACTGCTTGATTGATCGCACCATCAACGATAGATTGCATCATTTTCATAGGTTCAATGCCATGGCATTATCACTGTAGATCCAGATCCCACACATGTCGATCGTCCCTGCGTCATTAGGGACGTGCTCAAGCTATCACATGCGATGACATCTACCATTCGTCACCAGCCTCATTCTCGAACACTGAACTCGAGCTCTCAGTCCTTCTGATCCTACTGCAACTTACTCGCTCTACCTACACCGACCAATCAACAACAAAATAACTCAACTCGTCCAACAACAGCAATAATGTCCTTCATCCGCGCAACCTCCTTCCGCCAGTTCCAGGCCACCGCCACCCCGGCCCTGCGCACTCAACGCGCCGCCTTCTCCGCCCTCCCTCGCGTGCAAGCGACCTCAGACTACGGCTCTGGCAAGGGCGACCCGAAGGGTGAGAACCCCCAAGAACAGGGCGCGAACCCCTCCGCAGACTTGGAGCATCCTGGCCCACCACCGCCCAAGCAGGGCGAGGGCAGCGGTGCCGGTCCCACCAAGGGCGGCAAGGAGACGTCCAACTCAGGCAACTCTTCTAAGCAGTCAAAAGGTACGCAAAGCACCAGCGACAAACCCCAGCCGAAGATCTCGAACCCAAATCCGCCTTCGGAGGGCGAGTCGGCCGAGGTTCGCGAGCACAACAAACAGATGGACCAGAGGGCTGAGACAGCGAGCAACAAGGTCAGCAGTAAAGAACAAGAGAAGGATAAAGTTGGTAAAAATTTCTGGAAGGGTAAGTCTTCTTTGCTTTTCCCATCGATTTATCGCGTAGATCGGAAACTCGCACGATGCCGGTGACAATATGCTGACATGACACAGGAACTGGTGGTGTCGACAAGGACCCTTGAGAAGCATTGACTGGCGTATTACAAAGCACAAAGCACCGATGTGTACTATTACTTGTTACGGATGTAAATCATGCACGAATCATCAAATTGAATTACCAACACCATGTTCTTCACTGAAATGCCTTTGCCCTGGTGATTATGTGTATATATGTGCCCAATGCCCTATCATTATTCGTGTAAAGGAATGCGGCAGGATCGCGCAGGGATCCCCTACCAGCCCATCTCAGCCATGGCCTCTTCATCGTCCGCAAAGTCGGGTTCTCTTCCGCTGTCTTTAGCGTTCTGAGCAGGACCAATTTCGCTGGTCGCGCTGCCATTAACTTGGTTGTTCTGTTGGGGCTTCTCAGCAAATAATGCGTCAAGTTCATCCTCGTCGTCTTCGTCGTCTTCAAATGGGCCCTTCGACTTTGTTGTCTGCTGCGTGGGTTGCACAGTTGGCTGTGGATCCTCATTGAGCAATGCATCGAGTTCGTCCTCATCTGGCTCGTCGTTGTCTTCGAATGGTCCTCGAGACTTCGTAGGGCCGTTCGCAACAGTGCTCGGTGGCGCGGCTGCAGCTGAATCTTCTCGCATCACTGCATCCAGCTCATCATCGTCTGGCGCATCTGCTCCTCCTCTGGATTGTTCCTGTCCAGGACCCGACTCTTTCGACCTGGTAGGTATAGGGAAGATTTCGTCGTTGTCTTCTGCCTGCCCTGCAGCGTCTCTCAAACGCATCTCAGCATCCTCGTCTTCTCGTCTCCGGAAACCCTTCGATTCATCGATCCACGCTCTTCTTGAAACCTGCATGCGCTTGGTGTGTCCGAGTTTCTCTACCATCGCCAGACCATCCTTGAACTTGGCTTTAGGGTACAAGTCATCTAGCCATAATTGGTACAGATTGAGCATGCGTGATATGTCTGAGAACTCGTGGCCTTTGCCTTTGAATTTAAGCTTGTCTTTGGCTATCCGGCGAAGCTTGGGTATGCCAGCACTGGACAACAGGCTATGGATTGTCAATTAACAAGATCTCAGTATGCATTGTGCGATCTTCCATACCGGTCTTGGTCGAGTTTTGGGTTAGGCTTCCGCTTCTTTGCCACCTTCACTTCTTCATCCATATCCTTCTCGGGCGCGTTGTTCGACTCGTTCGCGTTGTCGCCATTGGCCTCTGGCATATCTTTCCAGAAGTCTTGGACAGCCTCATCGTAATCGAGCAGATCGTCAAGATCATCGGGGTCAGCAGAACTGCGCCTGTTGTGAGATGTTGTGGCTGCAGGCATTTTGTAACTGTGATGTATGTTTGAGTATGCTCAGACCTCGTCGCATCTTCAACCAGATATCGGAGGACGCGTTGAAGACGCGATTTCTGGGGTTCCCGTCGCATCGCACCGAGCCGCACTTTCCAGAACGCGCGAGCCACGATTCTACCACTTCACCCCCGATTCCGTGATGGAGGCTTTCAATGAACGCGCCACTATTGTTGCTATTCGGCTTTGCTTGCCTCTATTCATCAAAAGGCGGCTGACCGCATACACTCGAATGCTTTAAGATTTCCCACGGCCTCGGCAGTATACGCCGACAATCTGGTTACAGGACCGCCGGAACCGGCCCTCCGCTTCAGTCCGCGCAACAATTTCCTGGCCACAACTGGCAAACGCTCCTCAGAGTGTGAACATCTCAGCAACGACTTTCCGGCCATTGCTTTCGCATGATGGCTGTCACTTCGGTGGCGGAGCTGCCGTCAGTCGCGAGCATTACCGCCAAGCTGCAGGCGTTGCTTGAACAGGCAAAAACCATCAAGCCTACCGCCAGTGTAGAGCCAGCCCTACCCACTGCAGAGCTGATCCCAGCTGTCGATTCTCTGTTTACGGATCTCGACGCCAACTATGCCCCTGATCATGCGTACAAGTTCGCAGCAGTGGAAACGGCAGCCCGGGAGCAATTCTATTCGATTCTCAGCAGGACAAGCATCGAAGAACCGGAATTTGTCGCAGTGTGGAATCTACTGGACGTCTTGCTACTATGCGGCGACAGAGGAAAATGTACGCCCGAGCTGGTCTGCTGGCTCATCGAAGAGCTGCTTGACAGCCAAACTACCCATGGGTGCCGAATCGTCTTCGACTACCTTGAGTCACGGAGAGAACGACTTGCGCGCAAAGACTTTCACAAGAAGAACCTGGTCTTCTTGCGATCATGTAACGAGCTTTTGAGACGTCTCAGCAGGGCCGAAGATGCCATCTTCTGTGGTCGAGTGTTCTTCTTCCTCTTCCAGACATTCCCACTGGGCGACAAATCTTCGGTGAACTTACGTGGTGAATTTCACGTCGAAAATTCTACCAAGTTCGACCTTGGAGAACAACCAGACAATGATGGCGAGAATATGGATGTCGATCAGGATGGCACGAAGACTGAAGCCAGCACACCAAAACCCGCAACACCGGCTGTAGAAATACCGCCTCAGCCCACAGGACGAGCGGGCAGTCGAGCTATCCCGATCAAGGCTCCCAAGAAGACCGTGGAGGAAGAGGTCCTCGACAACAGCACACTATACCCACTCTTTTGGCGTCTGCAACAAGATTTCTCCGATCCGACACGTCTGTTTACTGCGGAAAAGTTCCAATCATTCCAAAAAGGGCTTGTGGCCACTCTGCTCAAGTTCAAGAAGACTTCAACCGTTCAGACAAGATCATCGTTAAGTCAACGAGGCACCAAGCGAAAAACGTCAGATAACGCAATCGTAGAGACCAAGGATCAGTTCGCAGACAATTACAACCCAAAGTACTTGACTAGCCGCGAGTTGTTCGATCTAGAGCTCAGCGATCTGGCTTTCCAACGACACATTCTCGTCCAGGCCCTCATATTAATTCACTTCTTGCTATCGCTCACCGAGCAATCTAAGAAGAAGCTCGCCACACTAGACACAGTCAACAAATCGATGCTTTACTCATTTACGCTGAACGAAGATGATACAAAATGGGCCCTTTCGACACGCCACACAATCAAACAAAGCCTGCAGTCAACTGCAGATGGAAGGTTCTACGACCGAATGGTTGAGACTGTGTTGGCCCGTGACAAAAACTGGGTCAGATGGAAGGTGGAGAGTTGTCCCTCGATTGTTCGAGATGCGGTGTCTACTGAGCAGGAGCTGGAGGCCCGCCGCGGTGCCAAGCAGCATACAAGGCCCCGCAAGATACCGGAGAAGCCCATGGGGGCAATGGACTGGTCATTTCTGGTCGAGACTGACGGTGGCGGCCTTGAGGCGCTAAAGGATCAGAGCAGATTTGGCACGCCGTCAATAGATGATCTCTTGAAGGGCATCGAAGTGGACAAGCTTGACATGGACTTCGCCATGAGTGATGCTGAGACTGCACGATTCACTAACATGATCGAGAATAAGTCATGGCGTGTGGTACGGGAAGCCAGGGTGCACAAGCTGGCCATGCTGGATGGCTTTGAGCCGAAGAAAGACCTGAAAGATGTCTTCAAGCAGCCAGAGAAGCCTGAGCCTGCTGAAGACACTGTGGAAGAAGGCCACGAAAGCGCCTCGAAAACCGAAGAACAGTTGAAAGCTAAGGACGAGGCAATGGTTGACAGCGAAGACAAGGGCGAAGCGCGGGACGAGCACAAAGACGGCACTGATGAAAAGCCCATCACCAAAGTCGATGTCGACCCTACAGATCCAGCTAAGTCGCCAGCTGCCGTGGAGAACCCATCAACTAGGGATGGTACCGACAAGATGCAGACAGACGAGTCAACAGCAGCTTAGAGTTACCATGAATGTATTAGTATCTGCGCAATACTTTGCGCTATGAATTGCAGGGCTCCTCGTGGCCACGCGACCGGAAAACAAGACATATATTGTGTTCATGGCTATTTTCGAATCTCCCGACGGCATCCGATCATTGAATTTGCGCTTCAAAGCGAAGTAAGGCGTTCAGTTTCTTATTCCGAACTCTTTATAACCCCTCTTTCCTGTAAAGCACCCATCCTGGTGTTGGGCGAACTGACCGCTCAGGGCTCAGTTCAAGTGGCTGTGGCAGGATGGTGGCTAACATGGGGCGCACGTACAGTAACATGTCAAGGCAAATGAGGCACGCAGGGAAAGACCTAGTGTATTTCCGACTGTACCTGCAGTATGTCATCTTTGCAAGCCAATGCTTGTAGGCTATTCTGAGCATGGTGCAAAGCGTGACTCAGCCTCCCTTCTGTATGCTTCTAGTGGCAGCTAAAACAACCATCGCGAACGGCTCTCGTGCTAGCGTGACGATGCTAAGGATAACCAGGTTTGTGTCAAAGCGTAGGAGGCGCAGGGCTGGTCGCGACATCAACTGATTCGAACCACGACCGTTTCTGCGTTTTCCGCCTCGGATAAGATCTAGTCTTGATCTAGAGCCTACGGCTTCGGGCCTTCGGTTCGTGCCTGCGTGCCATGTGACCTTTGCGTGCGCGCGAAGCGACGAAACGTCTTCCAACGGGCGCCGTCGTTGTCTCAAGGTGCCATGAACGAACGCGTATGAACTCGCATCCTCCGAACTGTTGCCAACGACAAGCCGCGTTGGTTCTTCGTTGTAACGCAAGTCTGTTATATGTCCACCCCCTTACGTATGGGAATGTCTACGAATACCTGACACCAATGCTGCCTTCTGAATGGCGGGCGCCCGACCGATATGGCAAAATTCGTGAGGGTATCTGTGGCGCCCGACGAGCCGTGCGAGAGACGGCCGGCCTGCATCCCTGCAGGCTAACCTCGTGGTCTTTCAGCCGAGAATCCACTTGTGCTGGCTACAGGGAGGCCTGTACAAGTGTACAACGAGCGCTCCCAGGAGCAGGGAACCGCAGTGCCTCTTAACGGCTTCTAGGCCATGCTGTGTCTCGCAGGCCGTCGCTCGTACATTGGCTCTGCGATTATACGATCCTCACACTCAACCTGAGGCAGTTGACGCCATGGGGCTGGCGTCCGGCGGCAAGGTTCGGAGGATTTTTGTGGGATTAGAGTATTAGGGACCGCTGCACGCACGGGCGCGGTTTCAATTCTTGTAAGCGAAGGTCGATGCCCAGCACTTCTTGACCGACAACCTCGAAACCACCGATTTCCACCATCACTGACAGGCTGGACGCCTCAATCTCCGATGATGCATGCGCACACTTGCTACGGCACGCGCTGAAGTTTGCTTGTCATGTTCGACGTCCTTGCGAAGCTTGCTCGCGCACCTCCTCCACCGCCAGCGACGTCCACATCCCTACCGCAAGAGTGTCGGAGCGCAGGCCAGGCGTGCCAACATGGCAATAATCTGCATCGTTGTGCCACTCTTGCCCGTTTGGCGACGGTCGGCGTATCCATGGCACGTGGCGGCCATCTGCCGCGTTGGACGACCGATGCAGATCGCAGACGTGACGAACGTTTCTTCAACTGATGCTGCATGTATGTAGGCACCCTGCTTGATCACAGGGCATTCATCGGCGAGAGTGTCACCAAGCTGGGAGCACAAAGGCCATGTCGCCACGTGACAGCCGACACGTTCACTTCGTCGAGACAAACATCCGAACGCCGAGTCGTGCGACGCCGTGTGTGGGCTTCGAGCTGACTTTTATTGCGTGATGCACATGAGCGACATCCGTCCACGTTGCAGACGACAGTAGCCGTAAACGGCACGGTCCGTATGGTTCCTAAGGATCTCAAACGCTTAAGATCTAGCCACATGCTCCAAAAGCTCCGACTTGCGCTTGGACGTTGTTTTGAGATGCCTCACGGCATTTACCCTGACGTCTGTGACCGTGTCCGGGGGTTGGATCCGCCTCTCGGTGATGAGCTCACGACACATAGCCAGGGTACTACACTTTTTCGCCGCCGTTGCTTGAGGATGCCACGCGAGATTGAGTCGATGGCCGTCACGGCAGGCATGACAGTACTTGCACTTTCACTTCGCATGGGCGGTGTGTGTGTGTAGATGGACCCTAGCAATAACCTTTCCAAGCACCATCTCCGCGAGCTTC
This sequence comes from Melanodothis sp. VS III C KN 2, assembly GCA_019775565.1. NCBI lineage: Eukaryota > Fungi > Ascomycota > Dothideomycetes > Cladosporiales > Cladosporiaceae > Melanodothis > Melanodothis sp. VS III C KN 2. The sequence continues at coordinate 1,039,823 of JACWFM010000024.1, read as the reverse complement.
AGGTCCGGGCGATGTCCTTATTTGCTGACTAGCAGCGTCTGTCACTGCTAGGAGGTACTCGAGCCGCCGTTATCTGCAGGAGGCTGCGGGCCACAGGTACACAGGCACCCACAGGCCACAGCCCACACTACTAGTCCCCGCAGATGTCCCCTGGCGAGGACGGCAGCATCCTGACTGGTGACCGGGCATCAACGGCTATCGCTGCAGCCAACCACACGAGGCGAACGTGCGTGCTGGCAGGGTAGTTTCTACCGGCCCCATCGGCGTCTAATGCATGTCTAGCCTTGTGTGAAGGACCTAACCCGCTCGGTGTGTGCCTCCATGTCCCCACGGTCCACCATCGTCGACTTCGATGTCAAAGATCGTCTCGGCACAAAGACGGTCTGGTGCAGTTGCCTCCGCCTGCGGTTGAAGTATCAGTCCCCGACGACTCTTGTACCTGTGCTCGCCCCCTCAAGGTTACAACATAGGAAGAGTTAATCGTCGCTTTGGTGCCGGTTATTTTCCACAGTCGATCGATTGACCTCTCTTCCGTTCGCTCCCTCCCGACCGAGATCGATCAAAGGATATCCTCGGAGTCACGGGACGTACCACCAGACTGCGCCTGCCACTTAGAAGCGCCATTCAATCTCTCCGCAATCAAACATACCATTTATCTCTTTCACTGGATAGAGGACCCGGCGCGAATCATTTTTCGCTTGATCAAGGCTTCACACACCTACCCTCACACGGCAGAGTCCTCGATACGCTTGGTTTCCCCACCAATCTCAGTCTAGGCGCCCGGCCACACATATTGCAGGCCCTCAAACAGGGAACAGTCGGTCAGGGATTGTCTTTGCGCAATCGTAAAGCTTTGACTACTGTCAAATTGATATTACTTGCAATCTCAAAGGCTTTCAGGTCTTCAGAGCTACGGCTGAAGGTCGCCCACCCTCCTTCTCGCCAACCAGATCTTCGACTATCTCGTCTGGCTGGCTTCATTCCCTGGTTCGGATCTTGTCTAGACGAAGCAGCCGTGATCCGACACTGCCTTACCACGTCTCTATTAACATTTCCAGGATCTACGGGCAGGCTCGGCTCGCACCTGGGTTGATATTGGATTGACAGAGGCCGAAACTACTATCAACGCCTCACCGCTGCCTCCGACGAGCTTGACGCTTGTCTGTCTTCGACACCTTCCTCACGGAGGCGATTTGTGCTGTACAATTGCCCTCGCGGCTGCAGGACTCCGCAGGCGTTTTTGAACGAGCTTCAAAGCAGTGTCAACTTTCTCTTGTCAGGATCTGGATCGGACTGTGAGGAGTTTGGGATCTTTGTTGTTACTGCGAGAAAGGGTTTGAACGTCGGCGAGCGCTCGATCGAAGGTCAGTCAAATTTTCCAGCCCTCAAACTCAGCCCTAGCTAACTTCCCGCATAGTACAAAACACTCGTTTTATTCCTTTTGAACCCGCCAATGCTTACCGAGAGGCCCACCGCGCCTTTGTCGCCTCCCACCTCACCGCGAATGTCGGACACGCCTGGAAAGGCGACCGACTACGACTGGCAAGCTTCCTCTTATCTCACTACCACTTCCCAGACGTCTCGAGAAGAGGGCGCTCATGGATATGAGCGCCTGACGTCCACACAGGGCCATGTTGACGACGATTCGCGACTACGTTCGCACAAAGACTTTTCGTACTCTCTTGGACCCTCAAGTCGCGTCTCACATGACCCGACGTCAAATCCGAAAGAGTCGAACGAACTGAACCATGGCCAGCACTTGGTTGGCTCTGGCCAACAGACAGCTGGCCCGGAAGAGCTTCAGCCCACGACCTTTGGTGGTTCTGCACCAAACAGTCCCAGTGGACGATTGACGCCGCAATCTGGCGAGAACACGCATCATGACGAGCAAATGCTGGACGACATCGACGAAGACGATCTTGGCCCTGCGGACGGTGACGACGGAGTCGACAAGTCCAAGATGACTCCTGCAGAGCTACGAGCACACAAGCGCAAGATGAAGCGCTTCAGGTACTCATTTTACCATTGCTTCTTGGTTGCCGCAGATTGGCTAACGATCGACAGACTAACGCACAACCAAACACGATTCTTGATGAGCGAATTCGCGCGACAAGCACACCCAGACGCTGCCCATCGTGAGCGACTTTCGAGGGAGATTCCTGGCCTCAGTCCTCGCCAGGTGCAAGTATGGTTCCAGAACAGACGAGCCAAGCTGAAGCGACTGTCGACCGATGACCGTCATCGTATGATGAGCTCGAGAGCTCTTCCCGACAACTTCGACATGACCCAGGCATTACATTCGCCCTTCGGCGCGCCGACTTCCAACCTAGGCACCCCAATGCCTTCACCATCAGCATTCTCACACTTTGGAAGCGATGGAAATGCAATAAGACCGTTGACTTTGGACACCCTCCGACGAGTTCCAGACTACGAGCATTTCAACGCACAATACTCGAGTCCAGCTGGCATGAACACGGGCGTGAGTGCCTATGGATTCACTCCACCACAATCCGCGACCGAGACGATCTCTCCTGGTTCCGCAGTGAGCGAAATCTCGCCGTTCGGTATGCACTCACGACACCCACAAGAGAGCCCCCGCCGACCACCGTATGGATTCAACGCGGCACACGCAAGCTCTTACTACGGCTCACACGCTCAACTTTCAAGGCTAAATATCCACGATCGATTCTCGAGGCCAATGAGTGAGGCGGTCTCGTCTCCTCTACGGACCAGCATGTCTTACTCATCGTTGGGATCGGGATCTTCTTCACACCAGCCAAGTGGAAGAGCATCTTCGTTCTCTGAGAACACCTCAGCTCCGACCGAAAGGCCCCAGTTGAGAAGCCTGACGAACCCGGTCACATCTGGAAGTGGTCCATACGGCCTAGGCTTTACCTGTAAGTCGGGACCGATGCCTCATTCGTGAAGACTCCAGCGCTAACAAGGAACAGACGGCGGGCAGATGGCCACCTACCAGAACATGGACCAGTCCCAGCAGCAATCTTCCATGTCACCAGCCACTTCCAGCCCACAAGTCGATGCTTTCCAGTCGTACCGACGAGACAGCGGACAAGTTGGCGGAATTCCTCCGACATCATATCCACAATACCAGCCCTCAGCATTCGCGACGTCGCAGATGCCGCAATACGCTGGTTACGCTCAGCCTTACGCTCAGCCGCCCGCGTTCACTAGCCCCTACCAACCACAACAGCCACAAAACACCCAGCAGACGAGACAGGCGCAAGGTCAACACCACACGCACGCAGCGTATGCCCCGATGCACGCGCAGCCGCAATCGTACGTCTCGAACGATGCCCAGGCGCACGATGATGGCGACAACAGCGACGGCGGAGTGTCCGTGCCCCCGTCATACTAGACCTAGCGCCGGGATCTCGAATTTCTGAAACGACGAACAGCCCGTTCGCTGGAACCGAACACGCACCTGACGCAGGGGATCCTGAGCGACAAAACAACGCATCGTTTCGCGTGCACTCATGGCAGGGCGGGCATGCGCTGATGCGCCTACTCCACGGCGGAGATTGCGCATTGTTCGCTCAGCCTTGCACGCCCGCGTTCGTGCAATGCATGCAAGCAAGTTAGTGCGCGCAGGATCACCTGTCTGTAACGCACGCATTATCTCCATTCGGCGGTGACCTGAATCGCGACCTGCATCGTCTGGCGCGCTTGCCACGATTCTGCTCGAAAGAGGCATGTTCCGTTTCCGAAGTCTGATACGACGACACCAAGAAAAAACGACCTTTCGATCGAAACACACGACCTTTGAACCCGACCCACGATCTACCCACCGAACAAAGGCCACGCATCACCACTTCTCTTCTCTTTAATCTTCTGGCCGACTGCCAACACTTCGCTCAACTAGCAGCTGTGTTTGGATTATATTTCGCTCTCCCTCGTCTCTCGCACATTAGCGTCTGCTTGTCTCGTTTTTTATTTGTTTCCTTATTTACTTCACTTCTACTGCTGCGCAGGAACACGAACGCGCGCCTAGACAAGGCTGGCAACAAAAATCCCAAAATGCAAGGCGTGCAGAATACCCCCGTCGTTCTTCACCTTGTCTGGTCCTACTTTCGACATTTTCTCCTCCCATTTTAAGTCTCCACTCTCCTTGCGTTTTTGGGACCTCGAGGGTTGTCGAGCTTTTTTTTCTTTTTTGTTTCCCTATCCTATCTCCGTCATCATGCGCAAGACACTCAGGCTGGATACCCAAGACTTGTAATTATGCACAGTTGTTCCATCCTTCCAATCTGAGGCGGATTGCTTCCGCTTCTTCCTGATCAGTACTTGTGCTGAAGCTATTATCTCCCTGTCCTCACCGCCTCTGAAACGTTTAAGGCTCCGAGTTGCAGTTGCGCGCACTCGAGTATAACAACTTCGATCAGAGTCCACACGAGACGGGTTGCTTGTTCTTCCGGTAAATAGATCACTTTGCCCCGACTCCCTCGACTCCAGCATAGAGCGCTAGCGATGTATGTACAAGTTTCTGCGCCTTACAAACATTGCATCTGCCCATTAATCCACAGATACATGTACCTTGCATATATGTATCTATACTTCACCGTCGTTCCAGCAATCTCAAGGTTCGGAGCGAAGGAACACCGTTTCCTTCCCATATTGCTCCCGTACTTGTGGCGCTCATGTACCGGTGGTGTATATGAAGGGCGGGAAGCCACTGATCAGCACACTTACATACATATTGCTCGCGAGACTCTTCGCGGTCCTTTTGGCGCCATGGCATGCCTCCTACACTGCCGTCGCAAAAGTCCGTGTACGGAACCTAATCGCTCTGTTGATCGCACGTACCTCGATGGCAGGACGAATTGTCTCTAGGTCTGAGCCTAAGAGTATCGGCTTGCGCGATGCTGAAATCAAGTCAAGTCAAGTCAAGCGCCAGATTTACTTCATACGGTACTTCCATCCAAGTCGATTCAGAGCCCCTGCCCATCGGCGATGCAATGGCGGCAATTGTGACTCATGCGCATGGACTCACACATAGCCTACGACTATACAAAGAAGGCATCGGACGCGCGTGTGTCGCAACGCCGTGACGAACACCGATGGCAAAGGAGACTCATGCACACAAACTCCTGCATCGCGACTGTAGTACTTATCAAACGTCTGCGCGTTGTGTCGCACAGCACACGACGAACATCGATGGCAATTGCGATTCATGCACATAAACTCCCGTATAACCTACAAGTGTACGAAAGAGGCATCGAGTGCGCGTGTGTTGCAACCCAAAGATGCACCTTGGTCCACAACCTTAATATTTCCGGCGTCTCCTTTCACCCAAACGCTCCAAACGCATGGCCTCCATGTGCGACATACCATACCAGAAGGATAAAAAGAGTTCAACGTTCCAACCAAGAGAAACAGCAAGACGAGTAACAACACGTGCGACAGACGTCGGAAAAACTTGGTTATAGTTTCTCCTTCTCACACGTACATACGATTCCAAACAGGTTCCACATTCATGCAAGTCATGTTGCGCCGGTAGTCTAGAAGCGGGTCTGATGAATCGCGAGCTTGTTGGAAACGCGCTGACGCGTTCAAGCAAAACCAACGGCTTTTCCTTGTGTCGTTCGAGAAAAGAACCAGAAAACAGAAACCGTCCAACGGTCGAGAAAAAGTGTACCTGACTTGGGGGACTTCCAACCTGACTTTGCGCCGGCAGCACGACCTTCTAGCCCCAGGGCACAGGTTCAGGGTGTTGTTGTGAAACAAGGGCGTTTGCGACTTTAGGGGAAGTCGGCTTCGTCGAGCCTTACCGAGATTGATTTGGTGCGGGAAAGATCTGAGACATGAGCGTTTGGGCCTTTGAGTGAGCTAGGTAAGGTGGTGGTTGGGCTGCGAAGAGCTTGGAAGGGGTTTGCAGGGTGATGATTCTTCCCTTGTTGTGTTTGTCTTGGGGTTTGGGCAGTGGTAGGGAGATGGAAGGGATAGGCCAAGGGCTTGCAGCTTGATGGGACCCTGTGTCTCTGCTGTCTCTCCTCCCTGTCCTTTTGGTGCGCGCATGCGACTTAAGCAGGTCTTTGTGGACGTGGAGTCGCGTCATTTGGTTAAATACTCGTCCTTCAAAACATCGAGATTGGGCTGTGCTTGCGAGCAAACAGTCTAGGACAATGGAGATACACGTGGGTGGACATGCAGCAATATCTTTCATACGATGTCTAGACCCTTGATCACACGCGCGAAGGGTCTGGCGTTACTTGGAGGCAGGATGGGGTACAGTTCACTCTATTTGCAGCAGTTTAACAGCGACACCTTTCATCTCATCGACGATGTTGCCAAAGCCATCGGGTTCTACACTAGGAGGTAAGCCCACCATGCAGACCACTGAGAGACTCGCAAAAAAATGCAAATGATAGTGGCTAATCCGCATGTACAGTTCTTTCACGCGAGGTACCAGCGAACGCTGATGATACACAATCTTCGCCGGATTTAAAATCAAACTGTTCAAGCGAATTCTTTTCCTTCTCCATCGCGCCATCGCGGCCTGACCATCTGTGTATGCGATGCGTTTGGTATCTCTCGTGTCCCGCATCTGTCATACGACCACAGCCATGTCCATCTCAAAAGACACCAACAATGACATACAGACAGAAAGTACATTTTAGCTTTCAACACCAATATTCTTTCTGACCTTTCTCCGCACGTCAATCAGGCCGATTTGCACTCCGGTGTACCGCGAGAGCCAATCGGCACGCCAGATCCCGCCGATTGCCAGATGCACGCGAACGCTGCACTCTGCCGCGTGCGGAGTTTGGCAGGTCAGGGTGGTGGCAAAGTGCAGAGGCAGACATGGGAAATATGCTCTACATGTGCATATCGCGCATGAATGAGGAGTCATATTTCGTGAGGAGTCATGTCATCATCATCATCATCATCATTATCGTCGTCGTCGAGCCGAGTTTCTTTGTTCAGATTCATCGACTCGTCCCTACTGGCATCATCAAATCCGAGTCGCAGCCTCGTATCCGGATGGGTATGTGTCTCGATTGGAGCAGTGCCTGACAAAAAAGTCGAGACGAGCAACAAGCTTCGCCAGCTGCCCAATGATGTAATAACAGGCTATGGTCGGAAAAGGAAAAGGAGAAGGGACGGGCAGCTGCGAACTGCGAACGGCTCTGCCGGGCTACTGCGCGTGATGGCATGTGATGGCTCGGTTTGCGGGTTTTCTGGCAGTGCGCCGTGCCGTGCGGTGCTACAAAGCCGTGCTGGGAGGAGGGAGAGGCGCCATCTCACCGAGGACAAAGAAAAGCATTATCGACGTGTGCGCTTAACAATACGATGATGATGATAACAGCAGCGACAACAACAACATGCCATATGTACAAGTACAGTACATCGAAGGACTCATGTGAAAGTGCTTGCATGTGAAACAGGGCGAAGAGATGGATGGCAGGGTAGATTTCAACGGTTGCCGTTGCATTTCGGACGCCCTGTCGGGTTTGCTCAGTTTGTCTCTGATGATCCGCGCGCGCGCGCAAACACAGTCGGAGGCGCGCGAGGCCAAGAGAATTGAAGTGAGCGCGGCGACGGTCGTGTTCGCAGATGGCTGAGAGAGATGGGGTGACTCGGAGGGATCACGTGCCGTCATATATATGTGCACACTCATCTGGATACATATACAATGATAGACTGACGTGGCATGAGTAATATTCAGAGTCCACGCACTGCTGGCAGAGTGAGGACAGGCATTGTACAGTAAGGCAACAAATCATCGTTGTCAAGCCCAAGTAAACAATAATGGAAGGTAGCGCAGGCCAGGCAGGCAGCAAAAGCGGCCCGTGCTGCCAATTTCGCAGAATTATCTGGCGAACCTCCTCGCCCCAAAGACTTCGCTCGCCCACCCCCAAACCACACATCCGTGGAAGACGCCTTTTCGTCTCTTCTCACACGCGTTCTGTTCTTCTCCAAGACAGACGCCTCATCTGGATTGTTTCCGCCGCCTACACGCCGGACTCTCCATCTCCCGCAACGGACACTCGCCATTCACTGGACGACTCCGTTCATCCACCCCAGCACCGCGCTCCTCGAGGACCGCCATCAACGCATTCACTTGCGCCTCTCCGCTCCATCGACCGCCACTAGATCATCTTGCGCGCCGCGTCCGACTCCCTCCACCGTCACTACCGTCGGCGCTCTCTCGTAATCCCGCACACGACACTCCCCACACATTCCGCCCATGACCAGCGCCGCCTCCCCCTCGGCCAACCAGACTCCCGCCTCCGCCGCTTCCACCATCTCCGGTTCGTCGACGCCGCAGACAGGAGCTGTGCCGGCACAGCCCCTGCGATCGTACGCGAGCGCAGCCACCAAGACGGCGTCCTCTACTTCCCCTGCCGCGGCAGGAGCCTCCGCCCAAAATGCAAAGCCCACCGAGTCTGTGAATGGATCCGGCGCTGCGCAGGGAGGCTCCCAGCCAGCGACCAACGGCGTCTCTGACCACGGAAGGAAGCCTTCGATGGTCATCAGCGCCACTGGCTCCAGCGGATACACACAAAACGGCGGCCCGGTCAGCCAGACTAGCAGGCCGCCCATCAACTTCGGCTCCATGAACGCTCCCGAGGCCGCTCAGTCAAACGCCACACAGCAGACTGAGACTGCCGCAGCTCCTGCTGCACAGGAAGGCAGCCGTGTGATCGAGGCCGACCACTCTCCCTCGCCCATTCCCCAGCCGACTGCCAGCGGTGGACGTCCTCCATCAATTGCTCAAGGCAACGGCCTTAACTTTGGTAGCATGGGTGGCGATGCCTCCAACCAGGGCCAGGGCTTGAACGCAGCTGGCCAGCAGAGCCACGAGCGCAGGGCTTCTAACCACTCATACAACAGCGACATGAGCGGACGCCCCAACTTCGTTCCTCAGGCAGGCCGTGGCCGTGGTGGCTACCAACAGGGTCCCTACAACAACAACAACAACAACAACAACATGCCTTCTCCTGGACCCGGCTACAGGCAGATGTCTAATCAGGGACAGCGTGCACCTGGCATGGCTTCTCAGTTCTCACAGGGCCCTCAGGGCTCGCCCTACAACCGTGGCCGCAACAGCCCAGCGCAGCCGCCAGCCCAGCCTCACATGCCCCAGATGCAGTACCAAGGATACCCTCAACACCTCGGTGCCGCACCTCCCATGTACCCTGGCATGCCTGCCCAGTTTGACCCTTACGCCGGTCACTACACCCCCTACCCTCCCTACAACTACCAGTACCCTGGCCAAGGTCCTCCTCAGAGCCCTCGCCCTCAGTACCCTAATGCATACACTGGTACTCCCGGCAACAGCCAGCCTCCCTTCATGCCACCCACCAACATGGCACGCACATCTTCTCAAACTTCTGAGCGTCCCTCGTCCAGCGTCGGACACTCATCCACCCCCAGCCAGTCAACCGCACAGACCGCCTCGACCCCTTCACAGACTCCTCAGCAGGCCTCGAACTTTGTTCGTCCTGTTAAGAAGAGCAGCGCAATCAAAATCACCAACGACCGTGGCGAGGCCGTGTCTTTCCAGAAGCCTTCGCCTTCTCCCAGCACACAGCAATCCCAGGGTCCTGTGATTGTTTCTAGCCCTAATGTTCCCAACGCCAGTGCCCCTACTCCTCCTCCCAGAGCACCTAGCGCCCAGCACGCCCGCACAGAGAGCACTTCCAACCTGTCCGTCCAGGAGAGGCAGAACGCTTTCCAGGAGCAGATCAGGAAGAAGATGGAGGAGGAGAAGCGCAAGGAGGCAGAGTCACAGCAGGCCAAGGAGACCCCTGCGGCCGCTCCCGCTGTCGAGTCCACTCCCGCCGCTGAGGCTGCTCCCAGCAAGCCTGCCGCCGAGACCGAGGTCAAGGCCGCTGTTGCTGAGACCGAGAAGGCCGCTGCCACTGCTGCATCAGACAAGGAAGGCGAGAAAGACGCCGCCGCCGCTGTTGCTGCCGTCAAGACTGACGAGGCAGAGAAGAAGGCCGAGGAGAAGCCCGCGGAGAAGGAGGAGACCGAGGATGAACGTCTTGAGCGCGAAATCGCCGAGATGGAGGCTCTTGAGAAGGAGGAGGAGGAACGCGAGAAGGCTTATCAGGCCAAGAAAAAGGCCGAGAAGGAGGCCGCCGACAAGGTCAAGGCCGCTAAGATGGACGAAGAGCTCAAGAGGCAAGAGAGGGAGGCCGAAGAGCTTGAGCTCAAGCGTGAGCGTGAGCGCAACGGCGAGTCCGAGAACAAGGAGAGCGATGCAGAGGCCAAGGCCCTGTTCGCCTCCCTCAAGAAGCCCACCCTCGGCCCTGGTGCTGAGGCCGAGACTCCTGCCCCTGCTGAGCCTACACCTGTGGCCAACGCTGCACAGGCTGCCCAGAAGCCTAAGCCTGCTCACCTCAAGCTTGAGACCAACAAGCGCGTTGAGCCCGCTGAGCCCACTCCTGGTATGCAGGCCCTGAAGTCTTCCCGCTTCCTCGAGATCAGGGAGGACCTCAAGTACCCCGAGGGCGTCAAGTCGCCCAACCCCGCCCTCAACCAGAACGGCACACAGAAGGGCCGTGCTTACGACAAGGACTTCTTGCTCCAATTCCAGAGCGTCTTCAAGGAGAAGCCCACCGTCGACTGGGACCAAAGGGTCAAGGACACACTCGGTGGTGGCGATGAGCCCGGCTCAGCTCGCACTGGCACTCCCCGTGGTGGCGGCGCTTCTATGGGCTCTAGGTCAGCTTCTGGACGCGGCGGTCCCAGCGCCGGCTTTGGTGGTGGTGCGATGGGCAGCTTCGGTGGAGGTGCCCGCACTCTTCCTTCAGGAACCACTTCCGAGCAGCGCTTCGCTGCAGCCAATTCAGGTGCCCGTCCCGTCGGTGCTATGGGTGGCCGTATGCCCAGCAACCTTGGCATGGGTGCACCTGGCAGCATGGGTGCTCGTGCCAACTCTTCCATGGGTCCCAACTCACCCCGCCAGCCTAGCGGCCGTGGTGGCCGTGGCAGCAAGCGTGATCCCCGCGCACCCAGCAAGAGGGAGATGGACGATGCCGCCAGCAAGATGCCCCTCACCGCTGGTATGGAGCTCAAGCCCATCGAGAAGACAGCCAACGGTTGGACCGCTCGCAGCTTGGCCCCTGGTGCCGCCAACGCCGCCGTCACTGACCCCAGTGGCAACATGGCTCCCGACATGGTGCAGCGTAAGGTGAAGGCCGCGCTCAACAAGATGACGCCCGAGAAGTTCGACAAGATCTCCGAGCAGATTCTCGAAATCGCTGCTCAGTCCAAGAACGAGGCTGACGGCCGCACTCTGCGTCAAGTCATCCAGCTTACCTTCGAGAAGGCTTGTGACGAGGCTCACTGGGCTGGCATGTACGCCAAGTTCTGCCACAAGATGTTGACCACCATGAGCCTCGAGATCCGCGATGAGACCATCAAGGACAAGGCTGGCCAGCCTGTTGTTGGCGGCGCACTCTTCCGCAAGTACTTGCTCAACCGTTGTCAGGAGGAGTTCGAGCGTGGTTGGGAAGCCAACTTGCCCGATAAGCCCGAGGGTGAGGAGTCTGAGATCAAGCTCATGTCTGATGAGTACTACGTCGCTGCCGCCGCCAAGAGAAAGGGTCTTGGTCTTATCCAGTTCATCGGTCAACTTTACAAGCTTGGTATGCTTACCATCCGCATCATGCACGAGTGTGTGCAGCGTCTCCTCAACTTCGAGGGTGACCCTGATGAGTCCGCTATTGAGAACTTGACTACTCTGCTCCGTTCCGTCGGTCCTACCATGTACCAGAGTGGCGAACAAGGCCAAGCTCTGCTTCACGCCTACTTTGAGCGTATCAACGAGAAGATCATGAGCAACGCGGCACTTCCCAGCAGACCTAGATTCATGGTCATGGATCTTATTGATCTCAAGAACGCTGGCTGGAAGGGCAAGGACGATACCAAGGGTCCCAAGACTATCCAACAGATTCACGCCGAGGCCGAGGCCGCACAAGCTAAAGCAGAGGCCGAGAGGCAACGCACAAGGACCGCCGGCGGCAGGCCAATGGGTGGCCGTGGTGATTCACGCAACTTCTCTGGCAACATGCCACCTCCCGTTGATTACTCCAGGACACACGTCGGTGCCGATGAGCTGCGCAGACTCCAGAACCGTACCCAGTCACGTAACACTGGTGGCGGCCTTGGTCCGGGTGGCAACCTCGGCCCTGGTGGTGGACTCGGTGGTCGCGCTGGCAGCAGACGCGGCAACCTTGGCCCTGGAGGCTCCGGTCCTACCACTCGTACAAACACCCCTCCCGTCGACAACAAGAAGGACGAGCCCAGCGCACAGCAGAACGCTTTCAGGTAAGCTACTTCTCACTCGCCCAACACATCCTCAGCAAGATACTAACACACTTCACAGTGCGCTAGCAGCCCTCAACGCCGACGAAGAAGACAACAAGGATTCCGCCGCGAACGAGACCGCCTCGCCGCCGGCTGCCCAGTCCTCTGGCGAGGCCCAGTCATGAACGTGTGCAATTTAGCGAATCTTTTCCCCGAACGAGACAAAAGCTTTTCTTTTACCCGGTTGTTTCTCGCAATGGAGATACCCATTTAGACAAAACGGTCCCCCGCACGGCTTTTTCTCTGTGTTACGGGATACCTGTACAACAACTTACCTATTCTTACTGATGCGCCTCTTTCCTTTTCCTTCTCTTCTGGCTCTTGCTTCGTTGTCTTTTTGTATCCTCTCATCACTGCACAGCGCGCGTGCAGCATCGCTTGTTGTCTGTCTTGCACGCTTCCTTCGCCGCGCACTTTTGTCCTTTTTGGCACGCTGGGGGTCTTGCGCTTCGACTTTCTTCCTCCTCTCCATTCTTCTCACCCCAATATGCGATCGCGCTTTTGACGGAAAACGGAAGCAAAGGAGATCTTGATGGAATCTAGGGCGGATGGGGGGCGGAATTGATACTGAAGGGCGGATGGGGGGCGGAATTGATACTGAAGGGCGTATGATTCCCTTGGTCCGGTTTGGGTCCTCTAATGCAAGAAGGGAGCGTGTGGTCTTCGGTTGGGATGCCTTCTGTAATTTTGTACTTCGAGGGCTAATTTTTCTGCTCGGTGTTCTACAGAAGATGAAAAAAGCACTGGAAGTCCCTATTACGTTTCATTCCATGACGTTGTAGTATGTTGCTAAGATTGTGAGTACTTTGCCCTTCGCCTGTTGGTGTGCGTCTGGGGTCTGTAATTTTCTTGAGTGTCGTTTGTTTGATTTTTGGTTGATTGGTTTTCTTACATGCACAGTGTGGGAGTCTCGCGTGTGCGATGTTGGATGGTTGGGGTTGATCGGGCTTCTTTGCATAGTATAGTAAACATGTTTTTCGCTTCCAATTGTTTAATACCTGTGTTGTGCTTGACCTGATGTTGTTCATGAGATTGAAAGGAATTTGGGCATACAGCCACAGGCTTGGCTGCTTTCATCTACGTTGGGGTGGCTAGCGACCAAGTAATCATCGATCTAAACAGCGTTCACTCTATCTTCTTTGTTCTTGAATTGGCGGTAGAACGGTCCCCATTGAAGTAGATACAAGAGCTAAATACGCCAAGTCTAGGACTCGTAAGGTGCCATGAGGGTCGACGCGGCAAAACAGCCAGACATTCGCCGCCTTTTCGGGGGGACGTACTCATTGAAGATTATTCTGTTGACGTGGTTCAGCCGGAATTCGATCCACGTGCTTGAGAGTATCCCTTTCATGAGGTCGGATTGCGTTATCACGATATGGGCGCCTTCGGACTCGCGTGGAGGCCATGCTGTATCACGAGGTACATCGTCGTTGTATGTATCGTGATTCGGATAGCTGACCAATTCACGTCCAGGTTGAGTGTAGTAAGCTCGGTTGATGTAATAGATGAGCTTGTTCCGTTCGATCACACATGTGGTACCGATATAGTGGAATCGAGCAAGAGGGTCCTCGATCATGACTGGGAGGCGCTCAAGCTGCACCGGTGCTGGGATCCTTGATGTTTGGCGCTCCAGTATTTTCTGAACCTGGTGTCCTACTACCAAGGCTGCCAATTGAACGACGATCCACAAGAATGTTGGGAGGCCGCAATGATGTATGAATGTAATATCCAGCCATCATTTGCTTTGAACGAGCGTCCACGAGAATGTTAGAGGCCCGCACTGATCCATGCATGTAATCTTCATGTGGTCTGCGAATCGTGTCGAGAACGGCCGGTCGACGTCGGTCGCGAATCTGACAGTGCGTCTTCAAAGAATGAAGTGTTTTGAAGACGTTACGCCCCCAATCGACCCTGTTCGCGCCAGGGCTATTGGCAGCAGTGTACATTGTCCCTATTATCGTTCTCTTTCTCTTTACAGAGACAGACCTTTCGTAAAGCAGTTGAACCATACTAATGTCATGCCTGTAGATCGCGGCATCCAGGACGCAGTCCATGTCCGGGTGCCATTGCGCGGCGTAAATCGGACGTGAGAGCAGTACCCTCACAACTTCGGTGTGAACAGACTCAGTAGCTCGATGCAGCGGGCTGAGATACGTGTCTTGAAGGTCGCTCCCGGTTCCTTGAATAGCTACGCCATGTTCGAGTAGCTTATGGACAATGTCTGCATTTCCTTGCATAACCGCCGTATCCAAGCACTTGAAGCTGCCATTCACGAGAGGATTAGGGTCAGCGCCGTGCTCAAGCAATAAGGCTGCCATGTTGTTGTAACCATTGGCGACAGCCGCCTCCGGGAGGACTGGTATCTTTCGCCCTTGACGTTATGTTGTGTGCTCGTGAGCTCTGACTCCTGCTTGATCAAGAGTTCGACCAAAGCCAGAGCGTTCTTGATCACGAAGATGAGACTGACATTCTCGCTCATGCGATCCGCTGGGTTGATGACCACAAGATTGTGTAGCCGCACCCAAATGGCCAATGGAAAGTCGCGAATAAAACCTTGTTGCTGAACACCAAGCGATTGGGATCCGTTTGCGTGCACCACTAAGCCGTGGAACGCATATTCCAGGAACGGATGAGATTTGTTGATACGACATCGAGATTCCGTCGCCATTCGGAAGCACCCTGACATGTTTTTACAGGCTCCGTGTTTTGATATTCATAAGAACACTGGCGAGGATCTCAAAAGATAATTACGACAGCACTTCCAGAGCCGATCGTGGCAAAGAGCTCCCGCAGCGGCCGTTGGCTGAGCATATTGAGATATGGTAGCCATGCATTGATAAGATAATCACGGACTGTCCCATGGATAGATTTTAGAGTTGGCACAGTCTCGTTGGTGGTCTCGGCCAGTCCATCTGAAGTATTCAACACGAAATTTTCCATATCTGTGACATTTACTTCGGCTCCGATTCTAATCTCGAATGTTGTCTGATGAGTCATTAGTGATCAAAGCAAAGTAGAGCTCGACAAAGCGAAGTGACCGGTCGGCGAACAACAGCTTTTGATTCAGCGCTGCTTGCTCTATCGTAGAAGACAGGAGGAAGTACCGCAGGCAGAGATTGTGGTTGTGCCAATGCCATGTAGTTGAACACATGACCGTAGTGAGCGCGAGCATTCCCTTGGGTATGCGCATTTTCATAGCTTGTCTCGGCATGTAATTGTACTGACTCGAGACTCGAAAACTTCCGTTTCTTGCGCGGCGGCGCATCTGTGTCGTACTCAGTACTCGAGGCGTATTCGAATCTGTGTTGCACCATTCGGTCCATTCTGTGTTGGCTCATGGCTCTTGAGTGACGCCATGTCACTGAGGGATCTGATGTTGACGTGGGTAAGTAAGGGGGTGGAGGATCACTTTTCGCCAACAAGCTACATGGCATGTGTGAGGGCGTGCGCATAGCCACCGCACTCAGCTCACGCATGTCGACCTGTGGCATGCATCGGCTGCCGTGTGGGATGTTCAGCCTGGTGATGTACTTGAGCGGGATTCCGCGTGAGTCTGGGCAGCTTCGAGGGTCGATGTCATTACTCTTTACGACAGCCCTGCCCGTCACGCTGCAAACATGTAGTAGTCTATGGCTCGGTGATGCACAATGACAGAATGGCAATCTCGAAAGACATATATAAATGGGCGTGTCTTCCCCAAAAAAGCGCCGCGCTATGTGAGGTATCGTGCGATTGGACAGAAACAAAACTCCACCCAACAATCAGGCCAAATCCTCCAATTCTTCATCAGTAATGCTTCCTCTTCTGTCAAACAATTCTAGCGAAAGCAACCACCCCATCTTCCCAATTCGAATCACAAATACTCATCGTCACCCATAGTCTCCCCACCAAACGCATCGACCGCATCAACAAAACTCCTCGTCGCCCTACCCGCAGCAGCCACAGCAGTCGTCGCAGCCCTCCCCGCCCACGTCGAACTCCACACCCCACCAGCGTGCTGCCGTATAGGCATTTTGTCCCAGCCTTCCACCACAGGCCTAAATCGACGAACAGGCTTCGCGGGCTCTCCGAAGACCGTATAAAACACTTCAGTCGAAGTCGCTCCGACCCACTTCAAAGCAGGCTTCCAGATGGGGCGGAGAGGGCGGAAGAGCAGAGTCGGGATGACGAAGGGGTAGACTGGCGCGTCCATGTCGACCCCGAAGCCGGTCATGTACTCTGCGTAGAGCGGGTGGCAGTAGTTGTAGCAGAGGATGTTTTCCAGGATGTACCATAGCAGCCAGGTGAGGACTAAGAGGCCTGGCCAGGTGGTGCGGATGCCGAACCGAGCGTTCTTGTCGTAAACGTAAAATACACTGCGCAGTTCTGTCCAGAGGCCCCACCAGAGGCTGTTGTAGGAGCCGCCGCAGTGGTCGCAGACGGTCTTCCAGTCACGATCCAGTGTTGTGGTATGCTTGGGTTTCGAAGTTGTGGTTGCGAGCTGTGGCGCTTCTGTATGTGATGTCGTTTCCCACTTGTTCTCGACCCTTTGCAAGCCTCGATCAGCATCCTTGATGCTCGTACGGGCGGCGCGAAGATGTTTGTTCATCGCTTCGATGGCAAGATCTTCCTGTCGCCGATCCTTCTCTGCTTGCGTGAGTGGGCGTCCGATGTCGAGATCCTCGTTGGCGCCTTTGTGTCCTCCGTCGGAAGCCAAAGTCGTGTCCGTAGGATCCGTGTTAGGGTGCACAATATTCTCCAATGACTGTATTGTAGCGTCTCCGAAGGTTCCAGTAGAATCCCTGCGAGCGTCCCTCAATATCTCTTCCAGGACAGATTTCGGACGATTTGGATCGCCGTACGGCGCTCGGTCAGAGTCTTTCGAGGTGTTATTTCTCATGCCCTTATCTTGTAAGGCCACATCTTTCGAGGACGTGTTAGACCTAACATCCGGAACAGTATGCGAGGTTGAAAGAGCTGGCCGAGAGTCTTTCAAGGGCCCAGGAGTGTCCACCCAAGCGCCTGTGACGATAGGCGTCTTCTGGTCGAGTGGCATCTCTCTGGGAACAGGTGTTTCATGCGGTTGTGAGGCTTCGCCTTGGGCCGGCTTCATCGGTACGTTATCGGTCGATCGTGAACTTGGCTTCACTTCCTCTGCCTGGCTACTGCTAGATTTTCTGTGTGCTCTACGTAGGCCCGGCTGAGCTGGCTCCGCGTGGGAATTCTCGCTCGTTCGCCGACGGTTTGCATTATTCTCTTCCCTGGAGAGAGGCTCATTTCCGCCCGAAATTACAGCGTCCGAAGACGACTTGACCGAATTCGGAGACAGACTTGTAGCAAGGCGTTGCAAGAGACCCAGTGAACCATTTCGCGCATGCGACGGGCGTTGCTGCTGCTTAAACGTCACTGCCCGTGCAGTTCTTTCTGAGATCGTAACCGTCTCATTGGCTTTCGAGGGCGCATCACGTGCGTCGTCGGCAGGAAGGTTCTCTTTATTGCTGATAAAACCACTTCTACCAGCTAATCGAGCCTCTGCGTAAGATGAAGTTGTTGGTCGCAGTGCGTTTTCACGCCTGGGCATTTTTCGCCGGTCGTCCAGATCCAGAGCATCTTCACGTCTCCGCGCAAGTGTGGACCTTCGATTTGGTGACCTTTCAGATAGTAAGTCTTGGCGATAGCTGGTGGTATTGTAACGTCCAGCTCCTTCGGTATCATTTCGGGCAAGGCCATTGCGTACTGGTTTGGTGGTAGCAGGTGTCGAAGTTAACAAGGAAAGCTCGCCAAACTCATGGTCCTCGCTATCGAGAATGTGCCGAAGCGTCGAATTGGATTCGCGTGTTCTAGCAATCGGGGCATTCGGGCGCGCTCTCTTCATCGAAGGAGGAGTGTTTTCTGAAGCAACCGCCCGCTCGTCCTCCCGGTTCCAGATATTATCACTTCCGTACGAAGTCCTCCGTGGTTTGTCTTCCTCCTCTGGAGTCAGCAGACCCTTGTCTGTAGCATGTCCAGGATCATCGATGTCCAATAAAATTGTTGGCTCCCGGATCTTTCGCATCCATCCCCTATGCGATCTTGCTCTTGTACCCCACTCTCTTGGGACGTTCAAGGGCGGATTGGAATCGTTACTCCCAGAACTCCCGGTGCGAACGTGCCTTTGATCAGAGATCCCAGCGTCTCCTCTTTCCCGACGCGCGACCAATGCAGATATGCGCGGCCTAGCTCGCGGTTTCAACACTGGTGCATCTCCACGGGTCGCATTCTGGAGCCGCCGAGCGTCGCGTTCGTGCTGCATGATTTCCCTTCCAAAGGTATCGGTCTCGTTGTCCAATGCGACTGCGCTGCTTCCAGAGCCCAATGTGTCGTCGTCATGCGCCTGGACCTTTTGCATTGTCGTCGTGCCCCGACGAGCTTGGGCGTGTGTCGCGGCGATGTTTACACGCGACGCTTTCGGCGCAAGTGACTGGTGATGCTGCGCAAAGAGCTGTCCCTCATAGTTCATAGTGCCATAGTGTGTGTCGTCCAGTAGTGGCGCAGTGAAGTGTACAGTGTATTATTGAGCGATTAATGTACTCGATCGCGTGTTGTCGCGTCCAATGGGTGGGTTGTTGACAGCGCGGAAGATCCCGATGATTGAAAGTTTGGGCTCGAGCTTCAGAGAGAGAGTGAAGGCTCGCTGACGTTCTGGCGGTTGAGTTAAGTAAGTTAAGGTGCTTGCTTCCAGCTCGTTGCTTGTGCTTGCCAGACGAGTCGTGGGAGAGGCGCATACACAAATCACACACCAAACATGCAGCGTCCAACCGTCGCCGACCTGACGAGCGACGAGAATGCATACGCTCAAACCGCGCGCAACACATGGCTGACTGCCAAAGCACCCAAGGTCCTCCCGGGCGTCGTGAAGGAGGAGCTCTACGACAGACTCGAGGCCGAGGGCTTCCCTTACAACCAGCTGCTGCTGCTCGAACAGCTGCAGTGTCTGGAGCGCTACCTCTGGCCTGGATACAATGAGGACGCTTCCAACCAGCACGTCTTCCTGCTGGCTCTTCTGGCCAATGTCAAGAGACGAGAGAATCTTCCAGTCTGGACTCTTTTCAGCGAGCGTCCCGACGCCTTCACCACCTTCTTCAAGCGCGTCCTCCACATGAGCATCGACACATCATTGAGCACAAAGACACGGACATACCTGCTGGACTTCATCATCGCTGCTTTCCAATCGCTTGACTCCGGACTTGTGCGCAAAGAATGCGCGCCGCTGGTTTCAATCTCTACATGGCACAACCTGCACTGCGAAATTGAGAGGGAGAAGATCCTGGCAAAGAGCAATGCGCTACAAAAGGCATGGAGGGCGATGGGGAGAAGATTTGAACAGGCGGATGCTTCGGGCCAGGCGCGTTTGCGCTTCGAGAGAAGCTGGCTGTTCACTCTGATCCTGGATTTCCTGGATAACCTGTACAACACCAATTCGAAGGGTGATCAAAGGAACGAAAACTTGCGCTACTGCGAAAGGCTGGTGGAGCTACTTTGCGACCTTCAATCACAACTGCCGACGAGACGATATGTGAATACATTGATCAAGGATCTGAACACTATCTCTGCTTCCCGGTTATCGCCATTGTACCAGGACGAGGACAGTGGTTTACTCAGAGAGATGCTGGAGCTTCTGGCGCACTACACATCTTTCCCAATAGATGATCACACCGGACGCCAGCTTACTAGGCAGGAACATGATGAGGATAATAACGCGCGCATCGCACGTCTGCAAAAGGTTGCTCTTCAACAGCATCCCGAGAAGCTTAAGATCCTGATTTTGGCCAACTTTGGACTTCTGGCGCAAAGAGATGAACTGCTCGGACACATTGAAGTCTTGACCGATGCCGAGGTTCTGAACATGATGCGCGATCTTGGCCTACGTTCCTCATATCCAGAGAAGTCGTTGGTGGTCCAGGACCGGTCATTCCTGCTGGACGTACTGATCTCCGCGATGGAAGTCAAGCCTTACTACACCGACGTCATCCGTAGCATGACGACCATGCCCACGGAAAAGATTCTCTATGACAAGGCCTTGCTCAGAACAGACAGCTATGATGGTAGCCGGCCCTTGGCGATCCCCAAGGTCAATCTGCAATACCTTACCGCTGGTGATTTCCTGTGGCGCTCGTTCGTGCTCTACAGGTCGGAGGCGTTCTTTGAGATTCGCAAGCACATTGAAGACACGGTCAAACGTCTGAGGCCGAAGGCGCAGGCTTCAGGTATCACGAGATTCGAAGGCTTCTCGAGAATGGCCATGCCAATCAGCAAACCCGCAATCATTGACACTTTGCCCCCACGGGTCGGTGAAGTTGCACCAGCAGAAGTCAAGTCTGAGGTTATCTTGGATGTGAGCAGATTACAGCCTGGTCTCAGGAGAGAATGGGAAACCCTGCGCACAGGTGATGTTGTGTTCCTGCTCTCGGTCAAGCCAGACGACCGCCCATCGACTAATGGACACGCTAATGGCACCGCCGCATCAGATGTCGCCAAGCTTGGTCTCAGGGCTGTCAGGTGTGCTGAAGTCATCAGTGTACTGGATGACAACGGCAAGATGATGCGCTTTGACCAGGGCCAGCGCGGAGACGACCACAGCCGTGCACGGCAGAGGCGACTGCTACTGCGTCTTGACCCCATCGCTTACAAGGAGGATGAAGAGCGTGCAAAGGGCGATGCGATGGACGACTTCAACTTAGTCGTTCGCCGCAGATCTCGCGAGAACAACTTCAAAGCCGTGCTTGAGAGTATCAAGGATCTCGCAGTATCCGATGTTCCTCTTCCGGATTGGCTCCAGGACGTGTTCCTCGGCTATGGAGATCCCTCCACGGCCAGCTACCAAAAGCTACCGAACAAGCTGAAGAGCATTGACTATCGCGATACATTTGTGGACTGGCAGCACCTGGTGGAGTCCCTCTCTGGTAAGACCATTGAGCCGGATCCCAGTTCCAATGGATCTTTCCCCCCTCCTTACGTGCTGGAATACACATCATCAGAGCCTGCGCCTGAGCCAAGACCGGCAAAGAGGAGAAAGCGTGAGGTTGCTCCTGACCCCGAATCTATCGCGCCTGCTGTCGAAGCATTGAAGGTGTCCACTTACGAGCCCCTCAACAATGGTCCTTACCCCACCGATGCACCTAAGACGAACGCAGTCCGCTTCACACCAACTCAAATTAAAGCCGTGACTGCAGGCACACAGCCTGGTCTGAGTCTTGTGGTTGGTCCGCCCGGAACAGGCAAGACTGATGTTGCCACGCAGATCATCAGTAACATCTACCACAATTTCCCTGAGCAGCGCACGCTTCTTATTGCACACTCAAATCAAGCATTGAACCAGTTATTCCAGAAGATCACAGCTCTCGACATCGATGAGCGCCACCTGCTGAGGTTGGGACATGGCGAGGAAGAACTTGAGACGGAGGCATCCTTCTCCAAGGCTGGAAGGATCGAGAGCTTCATGGAGAAAGCAGCCATCGGCTTGGCTACTGTTCAGAGACTTGCGGAGTCCATCAGCGCGCCTGGTGCTCACGGTAGCAGCTGCGAAACTGCTGCTTACTTCGACCAGGTGTACGTGCAGCCTCTGTGGAAGCGTTTCTGGGCAGCAGTAGAGTCCGCCGAAGGTGATGAGGAGGTTGCTGCACAATTCCCCTTCCACTACTTCTTCGCCAACGCTCCTCAGCCGTTGTTCCCAGCTGGTGGAAGCCGCGAGGAATTGCTCGAGGTTGCACGCGGTTGCGAAAGACACATCCGTCGCATCTTTGCAGAGCTAGAAGACATCCGACCCTTTGAGATTCTCCGCAATCAGCGCGACAAGGCCAACTACCTCCTGGTGAAAGAAGCTCGCATCATCGCCATGACATCTACCCACGCTGCCATGCGGCGACAGGAGATCGCGGCACTGGGCTTCCACTACGACAATGTCATCATGGAAGAAGCCGCGCAGCTCACCGAAGTCGAGAACTTCATTCCCCTCGCCCTCCAAGAACCCACAATCAGCAAAGACGGCAAGCTAGTCGAGAAGAACCTCAAGCGTGTCGTGCTTGTCGGCGACCACCTGCAAAACTCCCCCATCGTCCAAAACGTCGCCTTCAAATCCTACGCAAACCTCGAGCAATCCCTCTTTCTCCGCCTCGTCCGCCTCGGCGTCCCCCTCACAATGCTCGATGCCCAAGGCCGTGCCCGCCCATCTCTCGCCGCTCTGTACAAATGGCGCTACCCCCACCTCACCAACCTCCCCATAACCTCCACAGACCCCTCCTTCCAGCGCGCCAATGCCGGCCTCCGCTACGACTTCCAATTCATCGACGTCCCCGACTACAAAGACCAAGGCGAAACCGAGCCCTCGCCGCACTTCATCCAGAACCTAGGCGAAGCCGAGTACGCCGTCGCCCTGTACCAGTACATGCGCCTGCTCGGCTACCCGGCCGCGAAAATCAGCATCCTCGCCGCGTACGCCGGCCAGAAAGCGCTGATCAGAGACGTCCTCGCGCACCGCTGCAAGGGCAACCGCCTTTTCGGCATGCCGGGCTGGCTCGGCACCGTGGACAAGTACCAGGGCGAGCAGAACGACTACGTCATCCTATCTCTCACGCGCACCAAGAGCGCGGGCTACTTGCGCGACCTCCGCAGGCTGACCGTCGCGCTCTCTCGCGCGCGATTGGGCTTGTACGTTTTCGGCCGCAAAGAGGTGTTCGAGAGCAGTTTGGAATTGCGCCAGGCGTTCGAGGGGTTGTTTGCCAGATCCACTACGCTCGCGCTCGTGCCGGGAGAGATGTTCCCTGCTGCGCGCGGCGTGGAAGACGAGGTGGAGGCGACGGAGATGGCGGGCGTGGAGCATTTGGGGCAGTATGTGTTTGAGATGACGAAGGCGAAGGTCGAGGATTTGAAGAGGGGGGTGCAGAGTTTGCCTGCTGCTGAGGCGGAAGTGCAGGGTCGGGTGGAGGATGATGATGAGGAGGAGAATGAGCGTGGTGACGGGGAGGAGGCGGTTGTTGATGGAGAGGGAGAGGTTGATATGGACGATGCTGGGGTTATGTAAAAGAAGCGAAAATTGTGTGGTGAATAAATTGTAGGTGATACCCAGGGTAAAAAAAAGACATGTATGATTTTCTCTCTCTTTGTAATTATTGGATGCCTTTCGCCTCTCAATTTGCTTCGCTAGGTACGTGCAAGGCCATGCGGTTTGTGCATATTCAACTCTACTGCGCCTTCTCTGGCTTAGGCGACAGCACGTCAGTGATGTTCTGCGGGTCTTTCCACGCCAGAGCAATGTACCTAAAGCAATATCCAAAGCTCGCCGGTCAGTAATCCGGACGACTCTCAAGAACGTAATTCATTCCATGTGTAGGCACTCACTTCGTGTGGCTCCCCCTCGCCACAAGCTCTTCCTGCTCGTTCGTGAAGCGGATGGAAGTGTACGCGAGCGTCTTGCCGACTGCATCCCATAAGCATCAGCATCCATCCAAAAGCCACAAAAGTATAGATAGAAAGGGAATGCCCGGACACGTACATTTGTCACACGTGACCTCCGCGCGAATGATATCGCCGATCTTGCCGCCGGAGGCAAGATACGTCACTGTAATACTCATTTCAGTAAGCAGAAACGCTTTCCATGTGGTGTATGCAGATTTTGGAGGAAATCGATTCAATTCTTACCGCTCAAATCAGTCGAGACACCCGTAGCGAACAACCCGCGCGACGCCACGGCCAGCGAGCCGCCGAGGTCGACCATGCAGGCGAGGGTGCCGCCGTGGAGGATATTGAGGCGGTTCTATGAGCAATCAGTCTACCATTATGGAAATCGTAGTGAAGAGGGGGAGGCAATCCAAGCGTACGGTATGCTCTTTTTTGATATCGAGCTCGAAGTTGACGGTGCCGGGGCGGGCGGCTGTTACGCGGAGCTGTATCGGAGATGGATTAGTTCGGTGATATGTGTGGTACAGGATGGTTTGCTTACGCCATCGAGGAGGCTGTGGAATTGTTAGATGTTTTCGTTCCATATATGGAAATGATTGATGGTGAAGATGTAGACCTACCGAGGTTCAAGGCCCGAGTTGGCTCGGAAGGACTCCCAGACCTGGGTGTTACAACATCAGTATTTGAACCCTAGTATGGTGAAGGATAGGATGTGTGCGTACCGACCTGACGAATTTGATGGCAGACATTTCTGTAGATTGCACACTCATGTGTTGTTGTTGTTGCCCGGGAATGGTTGTTGGGAAGCATCCACGATGTGAGGTCGAATGGTCTTGGCAGGTTTCGGCTTCAGATTGCCCGAAAGAACGATCAACAAGACGATTGATAAGAATTCAAGTTTTGACGAAAACGAATGCTTGGAATGGTTTCATTCTTTGATAATCACGTTATGCTGAAGAGGTTGTTGCTGCCAACCTCGGGTGCTAATCTTTTTAAGACAGGGCATTACAGCGTCCTATACCCACTACAGCTTCGGCAGCGGCGGACATAAGACCAAATATTATCTTTGCACGACGTCTAACGATGGAAGCTGACGGGTAAGGGACACTTGAGTTCTTGTTGAAGATAATCAAAGGAATTCTCGATAACTCAGTAATGACGAAGGCGGCATTGAGAAACCTTGTGTATATCTACTGTAAGTAATTACCGCACACACGGCAACACTGAGAAGCCAGCAGCACCGGCGTAGAAACCTCTTACTGAGAAACCATTAAGCAGTCTCAGCGACTACCGAAAGTTAAGGCACTCTTGTCTAGTCCAAGCAAGAAGGCCCGGTCCGACCTGCTCATACCAATGAGATTGAGGTCGAAGAGTTAGGTTACAGTGGTCCTGGTGCGCCCATAGTTTAGTTCGGCCAGCTCCATACAGATCCGCTCGCTCATCGAAGCACAATACTCCGATAGAGCTCGTATCACGGCACGTTGCTACCGCAAATGTATCGTTCATCGCGATTATCGTGTGAAGTGCTGGCTGGCTGGGTATGGCGTGCCGTTCAGAATCATATGTGATGGTTGATCGTTGTTCCGGGAGCATAGGAGGCTGGTCTTGTGCAGGGGTCATGCGCATATGTCGGGGATGGACCCTCGATCTCCGCCCTCTCCAGGAGCGTAAGGTGCTGGGGCGCCAGTAGATAGGGTCATCCAACCTTTCGTTATTTGTGCGTTGCATTTCCTGCTCATCATCTTCTTGCCATTTTTGAATCTCCTCGTCTTCTGTCATAGAGCATGACCGAGCTTCGTTGCTCAGTGCACGAAGTGAATGCGGACCATAGAAGGGCGCGGGTCGCTGTGCCGTGTCAACAATAACAACGGGACATCCAGGGTCGGTACGATATATTCTGTCTTTCCAAAGCGTGGCATTGTACACCTCCAGATCGACCATCTTGAGCGTATCAGCGTTCGGGGGAAAGTATGCGTCGAACAAAACACTTTCGTACGATTCCCCGTCAAGAGTCAAAGCGACTTGGAAAAGTCCCCGCTCTCCCGTGGGCAGTATCGGACCCAGGGATGCGCGTGGATGATCTTCCCTCCCATGCCATACGGCCAAGCGGTCTTGCATTCTGCGATCGCCTGTTAAAGAGTAGCGCGCGACTTTCACATGCAGCTTCGGCTCATCCGTTGACTGCACAACACTGAGGATGTCGATGCACTCATCGCGAGAGTTGATCAGCACCGCGTGACAGTGATCATCTTCGTTATTGTCGCAATACTCATGTCGATGGTAGCTAAAGGACGTGGATTTGCAGGTCTCGGTATCGTGAATGAACACAGTTAGTGCAGACGTTCCGCCCAGCAGACAAGCCACTATTCTTCGATCCGCATATGTAGCATGGATCGTAGACGAGGGAAGTCTGACAGCCCTCAGCGAGTCAGGCAGATCCAGCAGTGACGCAACGTACACGGTCCCTACGTAAGTAAAGAAAGCAATGATGTCCGTAGACAACTCAATCAACATGACTTTCTCGCGCGCAGTCCCGCAAAGTGATGTCATTTCGCCAGTGATGAGGTCTCGAATTACGACAGTGGTGCCTTCACGAGTCTCAGGGTTGCCACGCAGATATGCAATGTGCTTGCCCTTGAGTCGAAGCTGGTGTGCTATTCGATGTGAGCTTGGGAGGAAAGCAAACTGATCACCATAGTTGACGTAGCTGAAAGGTCGGCCGGTTCGCAGTGCTAGTGTGTGGCGCAGTGCAAGCATGTTAGAGGAAGACGCATGCGTCTCTGCATCCAAAGCAGAGTCTGCAGGATCGTGGGTCTCGAAGCGGTTGAGAGCAGTGCGTGTGAAGTTATCAGACGAAAGGACGGTGTTCCAGCGGCGACATATCAGCCGTTTGGACCAGACATCATACGGATGGAGAAAGTCGAAAATATAGACCAAAAGCTCAGTCGGCAAGTTGTAGAAGGGGTCACGTGTGTCTGATATCAGGCCCTGAACAAGAGCTTGCTCGTGTCGTCCGAACGAGCGGATCAGCTCGCTGAGGCTATGAAGAGATCAGCATTGGTTTTGCACTCAACGATGCCTCGTATATTACGCTGCATCACGCTCGCCCAGTGGGAGGTCGAGGTAGGCGTGCACCAGGCTGTGAGCCATGGTGTCGGCGGCTCCGAATGCCTTGGGCTGCGGCGTGGTGTGACTGTGGATACTACTACGTGGTGGAGCCGTTTTTGGCAATAACAACAATGAAGAGCCTTTCGTGCTGACGTGTCGCACGAGGTGGTGCAACGAGCGCGGCTCATTTGCTTTGGCATTGCACGCCGCGGAGGGCAAGGGAAGAAGAACAGGGCGACAGGCCCAGGCTCGTTGATAGAGCAAAAGTCAACAGAGTCAAGAGTCGGAGGAGAAGTGTTTTGGAATGCAACGCCGTCTCGAGCCGCAGCCACACTCGCAGGCTGGTCCCACAGCACACGAAGATGGTTTGAAGTGGGCGTACGAAAGGCGTCCACGGGCGAGGTGGGCGTCTCGGCGATTATCCGGGGGCATGGGAAGGGATCTGCGACATGCGTGGGTGTCCCAGCGCGGGAAGTTTCAGGGCTGCAAGGCAGGTGGTGGTGTTGATGATGATGATGATGATGGATACAGTAGCAGGTACGGTGCAGGAGGTACAGAGGAATCGAATGGACACAAGTTACATAACAATGCGATAGAGTCGAGGTTCGGGGAGAGTTTGCGACCAGCGTCTCGAAGGCGTCCGTCTTCACGCCGATCACGGGCAGATCGGCAGGTCGTGTCGACCAAACCATAGACCCATAGACACGCTAGAGAAGGCGGCGCAGATGGGCCGACAGCCCTGTTTGATGAGACAGGAGGGCGATGAGGCAGAAAGGCAATCTCGACCTTCTGAGGCAGCTAAGCAGAGCCACAAGAGCCACAATCGAAGTCTGAATGATGATTAGGGAGACTCGGCCCACGTCCTGTCGCTTGCACCACCCTATGCACCCGCTAAACTCGCTTACTGCCGGACCCCTTGAAGACGACCCTGTGATTTTGGAGCTGCTTCCGATGCATCAGAGCAGCAGCAGCAGCAGCAAGCAGAAAGCAGCAAGCAGCAAGCAGTAAATAACAAATAACAGTAGTCTAGACTACTGTAGCGGGCACTCACAGCTCCTCCCTGAACATGGCGTCGCCGCCGCCGTTGTGTGCTGAAGCTCCAGTAGTAGTCGTCAGTCGACGAGTCTTCACTCTCCACCCCCGTGCGCCTGCTTCTTCTTCTTCTTCTGCTGCTGCTCCTGGCTTCCAATAATTCCACCCTGCTTCTTCTTGGTCTAGCCTGGCCCTACAACCCTATCTGCTTGCTTGCTTGCTTGCTTGCTTGCTTGTCTGTCTGCTCTCCTGCCCTGCAGTCTTCTTCCCTCCCACGCCCAAAGCCCGCGCTTTCCTGCTCTCCCGAGACATCCCCATCCCCCCCATACACCTCCCCCATTGTCTCCCTCTGGCAGGGTGTGCAGCCTCTCGTTGATCTCTGCCCCGAACACCTCTCGTCCCTACTACTCTCTCATCTATCAATTGTGCCAATCATTGCTACTACCTCATCCTCATCCTCCTTCATATCCACACCTTCCATCCCCGTCTCGGTCCGACCGCACCCTGTCTCGCCCGCTCTCAACCCCGCAAGCGCACCCTTCGAGACGATCGCGTTCGTTGAACTCGCAAACCTTCCCTGCCTACCGCAACGGGGCGGCCACTTTCAACGCTGTCCATACTGCAAGCAGTGTGTCAGCACCCTCGTCCCAGTCTTCCTTCGCTCGGGCGATGGAGACGTACAAATCGGGAACGCCTTGACTTTGCGCAATCCCTCAACACCTTCAGAACCCACCCACGATCGCCCTTTCCTCACGCGACTCCGTCCGCATCTGGATGCTGCGCCTGTCGTCTGCCATTTTTCCTGCACATCATTAATCCACGACCATAGCAAGTATCAATACAACTGCTAGCTCCGCGGCGTTCTTCCCACGAACGCCACAACCCCCAGAGACTCTCTAGCCCATGGCATCAGTCTCTGAGCCATTGAGAAGGAGTCCGTTCGTGACCGAGTCGCGAAGCTTCCGACCGCCGACCACTCGAACCCTTCCCATCCTTTCTTCCTCCTCTGCGAACGCGAACAGAGCTTCGCCCGACAAGATGGATGTGTCGCAACCCCAGGTCGCGCCGATGGGACCGCCGCAATCGAGCCCCAATGGAGAAAGACAGTCAGAACAAAACCAGGCCGAGCACCAAGGACAAAATGGACAAAACGGTGCTTCGGGCCAGCTCGTAGGTGCTGCTGCTGCGGCACAGCAGCCCAAGGTGGTACAGACTGCATTCATCCACAAGCTTTATAAGTCAGTGTCTCTTTCAAATCGCTCTCCACGCCGCAAAGGCTGACCATAACACAGCATGTTGGAGGATCAGACCATCCAGCACCTCATCTCTTGGTCGAGCACCAACGAGAGCTTTGTCATGTCGCCATCTTCTGAATTCTCAAAAGTTCTTGCGTAGGTCTCGCTTGTGTGAAATGTGTCTGTATTTCTTGCTGACATTTCCAGACAATACTTCAAGCATACAAATATTTCTTCTTTTGTACGACAACTCAACATGTATGGCTTTCACAAAGGTAGCGTCTTCATGAGTCTTGTACATTGCAAGAGGCAACGTCTGACCAGACACAGTGAGCGATGTATTTCACACTGGATCTCCCGATTCACCTTTATGGGAGTTCAAGCACGGCGCTGGTAATTTCAAACGGGGCGACCTAGTTGGTCTTCGAGAGATCAAGCGTCGTGCTTCTCGACACGCTCTTATCCACCGCGACTCTTTCTCAAGCGCGCCTAAGATGCCTGCGCCGCCACAACCCGGCCCTTCAATGGAGCCAATGCCGGATCCTCTGGAGGCTAGACTGAGCGTGCTGGACTGGAACATGCAGGACATGTACGCACGCATTTCCCGAACTGAGGAGGCATACACGGCGATGACTCTGAAATGCCAATCTCTACTGGAGGGCTTGACAAAGTGCCACCAGTGGAACAACGAGCTTTCTACTCACATTCTTACACTTGTACCGGACCCGGATAACCCCGTTCATCGCGATGTGTTCGCCATGCGACAGGACATATCCCGCCATATGGAAGGCTTGAGAGCATTGGACGATACCCAGGACTCGCCGTACAACAAGCAAAGCTACTTCACTGGCAACGCGGGCCAGGATCCCAGTATGCCGGTATCGCCGAACCAAAGACCTTACGACGATTCTCGTCGACCTTCTTTGGCGACCATAGGACGCCCGAACTCTTTCCGCAACGCGGTTCCCGTGCACCTCCAGGTATCTCCTCGCCGCTACGGATCTATTGGCAATGGTGGTCAAGCGTACTCTCCTTCATCAAGCTCGCGACCGAACTACCCGCCACCGCCACCGCCGCCTCCTCCGCCAGCCGCTGCTGCTGCTGCTCCTTCGCAAGCCCAACCTCAGCATCCTCTTTCCAACATGCAGTCGCCCGGTCTTCCTCGCCGTCACACCTCAGCCGACATCCGCCTTCAAGGCTGGCAAGGCGGCCCTCCACCCCCACTGCCATCATACAATCACGGCAGCTCTCCATACGCCTCCGGAGCGAACTCGACAGCCTGGCCTTCCTCTCCCCGCCTTCCGCACCCACACCCGCAGCCGCAGCAAGACAACCAGCAAATCCGCGACGCCCTGGCCCAGTATGAGCTCCCACGTGCCTCCGCTTTGTCTTCCCGCCAGCCCTCTCCGCCACCCTCACACGAATCTTCGTCCGGCGGCGGTGCTCCCAGCTTCGCTGCAGGCTTCGGCGGCAGCAGCTACGCGAACGGCAACGAACCTGGCTGGCAACTGCCTGGCGCGAGGTTCCCCTTCAAGGGCATTGATACGGCGCCGCCGACGCGCAGGAGCAGCATGGCTAGTAATGTGCACAACTTGCTTAACCCTGCGGATACGGCGGAGCGGGACGGCGAGGATGAGGGCGAGAGGTCGATGGACGAGAGGAAGAGGAAGAGGTTGCTTTAGATTGGTGTGAAAATTAAGAGATGGGAGGAGGACGTACTGGGATTGTTGGAGGGGATTGGACGTCTTGGGATTCAGGTGGTGTGGCTGTTTGATTCGATGTACATGTCTGTTCGGGTGGTGATATCCATTGGTTTGCGAGATCGACGGATCTCCACCACGATTATTTACTTTTGTCCGAGGAAGCTTGAGCTCCGTTTCCAGCTCGTCCTTCAAGATCTGAATAGCCTGCTGAGACTGCTCGTGTCTCAAGAACTGCTTTTTCGAAACAAGTTAGTTCGGAAAATAACCAAGTTTGCTGTATTCTAGTGTGGCAAAACAACCTTATCACGTGTTACCGGTTTTCATCCTTCCCTTCCCTTTCCTCGCCAAGCTCATTGTTGACGTTCTTATAAGGATACTTGTGTTGGAGATTATCCGACTCGTGATATAGCGACTTGGAGATGAGTTGTAGGCTCTGACCTTCTCAAGATTGGTTGTGTTCGATGGGTTTGCATTGTATTGTGAGTTTAGTGGTGCTAATATGATTTTTCGATGATTAACGTGTGCATGAGAGCTGAAGTACTCACTACATGTTCACGGAGTAGGGGATAAACACGATTAGGTTCTCTTTTGGTGGTAGCTCGTGTGTGTGAAATGGTCTGTATACATCTATAGATTCTGCATTTCTGGGGGTGCTTTTTCAACCTACTCCATATTTGCAATAACAGACTCGCGCAAATCAACGGTGGTAAAAGAGTTGACGCACTTCTGACAAAGACAAACCACATGTAGCACCTTTGGGATATGCCATCATTCGAACATCAAGGCTCAGATCCCCTGTCATCATTCAATATTGCCATTTCCCAGCGTTAGATGTAATCGGCCGTCAACCTAACCCGAACCCTCAAAGACGAATCGACACCTTTTGGTACAAGTGGAGCAACACGAATAAGGATGCCCTCGTACATGGATCGGGAAGGCGCAAGCGAGCGCGGGCACCTGCAAACATGAATGTATGTTTCCGTTCACGTGTACGACAATACACCACGGTAATATGTGCAATGACATCTACAACACCCTACGCATCTTCAGCCCAGCAGAATGACGCGTTGCTAAGAACTGCACGCGGCCTCGGGCTCCGAGGAGGACATTGCCAGCGTTCTTCATGGATGATTGGCTTTCGTCTTGACGGAGCTTCTGCGGTTTCGAAGAGGAACATGCTCACGCGGCGAAGGGCTCCACTCAGGCTCAGACACTCACAGCACGCAGCACTTGGGTTGCAGACAAGAAGCATGTTCTTCGGGCAAATCGGCAGCAGACACATCACGTTTCTGGTTGCCCAGACATGCAAAGAAGCAGGGCAAGAGTTCTAGACTTGCTCTTTGTGGGGAGAAGCAGGCGGGCAGGTGATGCGGATGGAAGAGCCAGGTTTTCGTGTCTAGTGTGAATGTCCTGGTGACTGACTGACTGACTGACTGACTGACTGTTGTGTATTGAGATTGCACCACCAGGGATTCGGCAGAGTTTTGCCCTCTAGCCTTTTGAATATGAACTTGGTTATCTCTACCTATGCGGCATTTATCAGAGTTGCGCGTAATATGGGCCATGGGTCGAATGGCACGACTGGACACTTGCGGTTTTTATCTGGCGGTTTGGCGGTGGAGCGGTTCGATTTAGCGCACGACGGACAAGCCACTTCCCTGCAAGGCTAGTGGGCTCCATTATTTGGCCTGCGGCTTGCTGGAGCGGCGCGTCATGCTGTCGTGCTCTCTGCTGCTGTGTGCTGCTTGCTGTGTTGTCTCGAGGCGCTCAGGAACCAGTACTTATGCGCTGACCTGCTGTTCCTCGCCCGCACGCCCGCTCTGCCGCATATTCCTACCGCTACTACCACCACTACTTGCTATCACTCCCATAGCACCATCTCGCTGCATTGATCCTTGCTATACCGCTCTCCCACTGGCGGCTCTCTTCATCATCATCATCATCATCATCATCTACTTTGCCCTTCCGCAAGACTCGCCATTGCATGCTCACCTTAGCAAGGCCTAGCATCCACCACCCCAGAAAGGCCTAGCATCCACCAACAAACCAAATGTAAGCCACGACACACTGCCACCAGCAAGCAAGCGAGCGTGCCGAGTGCCTTATCGTCCACCGACGCTGCTGCGATTGTGCGTGCAGATCTGCATTTGCCCGCCAAATCACCCACTCCTGCTGCCCATGCGGCGGTCTGCCTAGCTTAGAGCTGCTTGCTTGTAGAAGAGCGCCTATAATGCCATGCCATGCCATTGCATTGCTGCAGCCACTGCCTTCCGTCCCGTTGTTTCACCGTCTCCATACCACTCCCTCTCTCTCTCTCTCTCTCTCACTCTCACTCACACTCACACACCCATACACTCACTCACCCAAGCAATCCTCCTTACCACCACCACCACCAGAGTCCCACACCCAGGACCCACTAGACATACACCAGGCCGCGCTGCGAAGTCCCTCACAGACACACTGACGCAAGCAGCAGTTGCGCCTACAACCTCCGACCACCGCAATCTTCCATACACCATACTATCGCCATAATGTCACAACCGATCATCCCGCCGCGCCCTCAGCGCCAGGGCGGCGCAACCGCTGTCAACCAGAACTTGCCCCAGATCCCTCCTCGTCCCAATCGCAAGCTCGAGCCTTCGCCAGGTCGCGATGTCACCCGCTCGCCTTTCAATGAGCCTCCGACCGCCATGAGCAATGGCAAGGTCTACGGCCACAGCAACTTGTCCGCCTCAGATCTGCCTGTGCGCCCTCCCAGCGTCTCCTCCATGCCCACCATCGGCCAAGAGGGTTCGGAGTACGCTAGCTTCGATAACCTCCCTGCTGAGGCCAAGGTGGCTGGAGACGATAAGGTGGAAACACAGACCAGACACGCCGATGTGCCCATGCTTCAGCCCACGGCTTCCGTTCCTGTAACAACCGCGAAAGAAAGAATCAGTACCGTCACACGTACTGACTCCTCCCAGGCAGCTGCGGCAGGCATAGGAAAGCCCCGTCGTGAGGACGATGTGCACATCACGCCCTCGGACTCGACCAACAACCTCCGTCGCGTGACCAGCCGCGAGGACGGCCACACTCTCAGCCGTGTTTCCTCGCGCGAGCCGTACCGTCATCGCGAGAACTCCAGCTTCAACCGCTCGAGCTCGAACGTCGCAAGCGGCAGGCCCGCCAGTGTCTACGATGACGAGCATGAGCATGGTATTCCTGAGATCGGTCTTCAGGTGCCGATGTACCCGAATGCCGGTGACGTGCAGGCACCCTCTCCCGGCCCAACTACAGCCATGTTCCCTGGAGGCATTGGCTTCTTCAATGATGGTTCAGCGCGCAACCACCACCGCAAGAGGAGCTCAAGGCATGAATTCGGTCCTCCTGGCAGCTATGGTCTGCATGGACACCCCGGCCAGGAGCCCGGTGACCAGTTCGAGAGGGAGTGGGTCATGAAGCACCCCGAGGAGGCGGCTAAGGAGGGCTACAACGTTTACGGCGGTCTTGCTCCCAGGCCTTCTACGGCAATGAGCTCTGCCCAGCTGAACCAGCTTGTTCACTCTAACTCAGATCTCGGCATGGGTGAGTTCTTGAATCGTACTCCGCGAGGAACGCGGGAACAGGACTGACATTTTCCATAGGCACTTCTGCTGGCGGAGCTAGCACGCCTTCCCAGGAGATTGGCTGGGAAGCCAGCGAACAGTACACCTCGCGGATGAACTCGCCCAAGCCTACACCTGCAATGCTTGGAGACACCAAGAAACGTACGTCAAGCGGCCACCAGGCGCCTTTGGAGTCGCCTTTGCGCAAGGCCAGCTTCCCTCAAGGCGATACTGCCCATCTTCGCGACGATGTACTCGACGTCGAGGACGATAATGTGATCCATATTGATGGTCGCCGACAAAAGATGGGCAGCAAGGTCACTGGAGGCGGAGAGAAGGATAACAAAGTGGACCTTGGCACCAGCATTCGTCACGAGCACGACGACGGCACTCCTATTCTTGCCGCAGACGAGATGGAGAAGCGTCCTAGCAGCGCATTCTTGCAACCTGCAGTCAGTCCAGAAGCTGAGCGTTCCGACTGGATGGGCGACGGCACTTTCGCTCGTCGTGGTAGCGGAGCTCATGACAGCCGTCCCAGCAGCCGACCTGGTAGCATCCACAGCAACCCTCTCTCGCGCTTCATCTCGCACGAAGAACGTCCTGGATCTGGCCTGGGCACGCCGCTTGAGGAGATCGAAGAGTATGAGCCATTGTTCCCCGAAGACGATGACCCCAAGGCTAGTCCCAGCAAGACTTTCAAGAGTCGCCCGGGTCTTGCTCAACATCACTTCCCCAGTCAGGACATCTGGGAAGACACTCCCGCGTCGCTCCAGTTCACCACCAGCGTGGAGACACCGGAGCCTGTTGAGGACGAGGCTGAGAGGAAGGATAGTCCGCCACCTGCTGCTGTCTTTGAGACACCCGAGCAAGAGCAGGCACGCAGACTTGCTGGTGGTAGCATGCTGAGTGATAGCAAGACATTTGCCAAGCCGCACTTCAGGTCAGGCGCCCATGCCGAAGCTGAGAGGCCTGGTGTGCAGCGATTCCCTAGTCACGACATCTGGGAAGACACCCCAGACAGCATGCGTCTGGAGACCACAGTCAGCGGCCCGCAAGAGCCTGAAATTTTGAGCCCCGAGGACGAGAGGCCCACTACCACTGCTCTTGCCAGCAGCCAGGATGACGGGGATGCCAGAGCCACCACGGGAATGTCGCAGCTCATGAGGCCTCATATCCCCAGCAGGCCCATCAGGAGCAGCAAGCTTTCCCAGGACATCACCCCCGAACTGGCTCCTACAAACTTGCAGGATTCGCGCGAAAGGGAAGTGCCTGACCTTGGTGCTCTCAAGGAGACATCTCCCACAAAGACCAAAGCACCCAGTATTCCCGACAGGCCCAAACCTAGCATTCCCGCTCGCCCAGTCCGCTCTCCCAAGCCCGATGAGTCGCAAGCTACCACTTCAGAACCAGCACCTGCTCCCAAGGCCAAACCTGCGGTTCCTGCCCGCCCAGCGGGAAGCAAGTTCGCTAACCTCAAGTCCGGCTTCATGAGTGATCTCGCCAGCCGCATTCAGCTCGGTCCCACTGGTCCACCTCCCAAGCCAAAGGAGCCTGAACCTGAAGCGGAAGAAGTCAAGGCACCTTTGGCCGATGCTCGCAAGTCTCGCGCCAAGGGTCCCGCTCGCCGCAGCAAGGCTGCCGCCTCTCCCTCTGAAGCTCAGGAACCACTTAAGGCAAACCCAGTCGCTTTCGCCTTCTCGACCCCAGTCACAGTCTGGCACATTGATGCCTCCAACGTCCTGCACGTCCCCGGTCCTAGCACCGAGTCCGCCCACCCTCACGACGACAAGCTCGCTGAAGCAGAGAAAGCTCTCACCGCCAACGCCACCGCCAACGCAAGCGAAGCCGCACCAGCAGCACCCACCCAAGAGCGGCCCACAAGCGAAAAGCACCTCCAACCCCACTCCACCGCCCCTTCAGAACCCACCCCAGAGCTCCCGCCCAGCACCACCAAATTCGCCCAAATCGGCAGCGAAGGCGACGAGCCCGCCGAGTCCGTCTCCGCGCCCGTGCAACAGCAATCGCAGGAAATCCACAGCACGCTCGAATCCGCCCTCAGCAGCGCAGAGCCCGTGCCCGTCAACGCCGAGGAAACTCAATCGAAACTGCAGAGCGCGGATGTGAATGAAGTCGCTGCGCTGAACGCCAGGCCGACGGAGCTGGGAGGTGTGAATGAGTACACTGGCGCGAAGGACCCGGCGACGGAGGGGAATGTGGTTGTCAGGGATGGGGAAGAGGTGGGGAGGCAGCAGGCTGATTAGGTTGAGATGAGATTATTGATCTTGGTTAGCATTTGTTTCATTTGGAAAAGAAGAAGAAGAGGAAGAGAAAGGGTGTTTGAGATGTATATGTGTGGTGGTGCATGCAGTTGTGGAAGAAACTTAAGTAGTTGTTTGTTTGTTTATGTAAGACCTTTGATCTTTTGATCTATCTTTTGGCCAATTTTGTTAGTGTAACAAAAAGAGCAATTTTGCATGTACGGAAGAGGTGTTTCAAGTTCATCTTGGGAAATTGCGATCCTTATTTGTTGGTGTCACTTTGTCTCCTTCGCGCATGCAACACATTTTACTTGTGATCTGAGTGCACGCTGTTAGTTTCCATTACTCGTGTAGGCATTCACCATGCTCGTGGAAGAAGAGAGAGACATCAGGTGATTGGGGCTTGTGGAAGGGTTGGAAACAAAAGTAGGGTAAAAAGTAGGGTACATACATTGGCCATTGTCTGGAAGCTTGGCGACCTCCGGATGGCTGTCATAGACACTCTGGTCTGCTCCGCGCAGTATATGTCTTTAACTACTGACCGTCACAGTCAAAACTCTTGGAGGCCCAATGGCTAGTGTGGTCCGTCGGCCAGCTGAGTCCCACTACAGCCTGCTCGACTCGACGTCTACCAGTGCCACATGCACTTGTAGTTCAGAATCCTCGCTCCCAAACGATCGTACTCCAGCCCTCCGATCCAGCTGTCGTTCGTCATGCGTAGCTTACCAAACACGCTGCCGCCCTTCCAGACAATGATTGCCGGGTCGAGATCTTTGGGCGGCGGGGCGACGAGAATTTCTTTCGGATATTGGGGCAGCGCTTGGCGAATCTGCGACTCGAGGTAGGCGCCGAGGTGGGGAGTCTTGGAGGCGCCGCCGATGACCATGATGCTGCCGAGTAGGTCGCGGCGGCGGCGGTCGTCGGTGCCAGCGGCGATTTCGATGGATGTGATTATGGCGCGGTGGAGAGGCATGATTGGCGCGGTGCGGTCGAGGGCGTCGGCGTCGATGAGAGATGGGGTTGGGTCATCGTTCATGGCGCCAGCAGCGTTTCCAACGTTGTCGTTGGGCTGGGGAGTGCCGATGTCTTCTGGAGGTGGGGAGCCAGCGACTGATGAGCGTGGTGTATCATCGCCGTTTTCGCCGTTGGCGAGGTGAGAAGGAAGGCCTAGAGGGCGAGATTTGGCGGGTGTCGCAGCAGGCAGGGGAGTGCCACGGGGAGGAGCAGAGTTCACTGGGGCGGCAACGACCGCAGAAGGAATGTTCTGTCTTGCGTAGTCGATCACTGCAAGTTGTGCTTGCGAGAGAGGGTCGTTCGGTCGGCCATCGTATAGATCCACGCTGCGAGGTACGAGCTTGCGACGACCAACAAGTTTTTCGGTGTGGTCAAAGATCTGGGGTTTGAAGTAACCCTGTGGCGAGTATTAGCAGAGTTCAGGGCTGGTGAGGTGTTTTCACTTACCATAGGCGCCAGCATGCCTTCGTCGTAGATCTTGAATGTGTACTTTCTTGTCTGCTGACCATGGGCTCGCAGGTGGAATTCATATTGCTGGACACTGATGCTTTCATCGCTCATCGTCGTGTATTTCTCTTTCAGCTCCTCAGCGAGCAGAAAGTCATGGCGTCGCATGAGGTTGAAGTCGCTGTAGTTGAAGCGGTCGAACAGCATCATCTTCGTGAACGTGTCTGTCAGATCGTGGCCACCATATTTCAGGTTCATGCGCGATTCTTCAATGACCATGCCGTCTTCAACACAAGCGACACTGGTCTTCTCAGCACCCATGTCGATGATGCATGCTATACCAAAGCCCGCTCCGAAAGTGGCTGCGAGCGATTCTTGGATGAAGCAAACCCGCTGGAAGCCAAAGTCGACAATAAGCTGGCGCAAGATCTGTGCGACGAGGACTTTCTCGTACAAGTCTGGAATGATGAAGACACAGCTGTACTGGCTCCACTCCTTCTTGTTCTTCAAGCCGAGTTGCTCTTTGATGCTTTCCTCAATGATGAGGAAGTAATCGCGTTCCAGGACGTTTCGACTTTGGTAGTCCTTTTCGTTCAACCACCCATTCCGCAGAGGCCAGCTGAGTCGGTAGCGAGGCTTTGACTGCTCCGGGATACGAAGCGCTGCATCTCCTACAAAGTACTCGGGTGCCTCAGATGCATCTGCAGGAAGTTCAGTCCATTCTATCCTGAGTGGGTCGTTGTGCTCTGATATGATCTCAGGAGAAGTCGTAGAATTCCACTTGGTCACAAGCTCTCTTGAGTTGGGAAGTACGCGACGCTTGCTGGCTCGTCGACTAGCCTTGAAGTCCTGTGCCATGGCGTTGTACTGAGTGGCAAAGTCTTCGCCAAACCATTCCTCAGACGGACCATCTGTCTTGAGGCGCTTGGGTCGAGGTTCGCTAAGTTCAGCTTCCGCGTGGTCAGATTTGCGGGCAATGACCATAGGAACTGTCTTTGGTAGTGCATCTGTGGCAAGTCCAAGGCGGAGGTTCTGGCTACCAGGATGAAGGATGATGGTTTTGGAGCCGTAGTTCTCAGAGTCAACATCGTCCATGGCTTCATCTTCGTCGACGTCCTGGTCAGGATCAGGTTCGCCATAAGGCACACCTTCGGCAGCTCCATGTGCGCGGGCTCTGTCAATGTCAACCGCAGCACGCTTTCGCCTGTCAAGACGTTCGTCTGCCTGGAGGCGTAGTGCCAAAATTTGATCGTCGCGTTTGAGGAAGTCACTGATTAAAAGTGGCGGTCAGCATGCGTTGTGTATATGGCACTTGCAGAAGGAATGGAGAAAAGTGATGCGACGGAAGGTGTATCATGTGGCAACAGAGCAACAGTTGATACCTCTTCACATATTGGATGTTGAGAGCATAGACGTCTTTCTTGCCCTTGCGAAGGCCGTCAAGCACTTTGCGTGCAACCATTGCACGCGTGATATGTGCGTTGGTGCTGACCGACAGGTGGCAAGGACGCGATGGGAGCAGTGAAGCAAGAGTGGATATGAGGCAGGCGAAATGAATTTACGCACGTGTAGTAGTTCTTCTGGTTGATCATGTTCACCTGCGGCCAGGTGGTGAACTCCATGTTGTTGTCCGTGCGCTGCAGGCCTGCATAAGGTACTCAATTAGCCGCGTGCATACAGGCTTGGAGGCAAGCGGTGAGTGGCAAGTCGCAGTTTCGTGTCCAGCAAGGCAGGGCAGGAGTGCGCTGGACGCGATGCATAGATGCTGCTCGGAACACTTCACTTACCTTCTTCCCGAAGGAGGGCGCGTCCGGATTTTTTGCCGACCATTTTGCCGGTGGTATGAAGGGCGATGGTATGCTTTGATCTGGATCGGAGCAATTACAGCAGTCGGCGGCGCGTACAATGGCAGATGCTTGGTAAATTGGGGAATGATGGTATGGGATCTTCAAGATCGACGACGATGGCGACAACGCGTGTGGCAGACGGCTTGGCTCACGAGCCAATGGTTCACGTGCGGAGGTGATTTTGTTGTTGTTGTTGTTGTTGGGCGACGGTTCGGCTTTGGCCACTCTCGAGTTGTGCGCGCGCGATGTCGAGACGACGAGGCAGCTTTTGAGGC
Organism: Melanodothis sp. VS III C KN 2; assembly: GCA_019775565.1. Taxonomy (NCBI): domain Eukaryota; kingdom Fungi; phylum Ascomycota; class Dothideomycetes; order Cladosporiales; family Cladosporiaceae; genus Melanodothis; species Melanodothis sp. VS III C KN 2. The sequence goes on along the minus strand of JACWFM010000024.1, from coordinate 999,563 downwards.
CGTTGAGTTGGGCTTTGGCCTTTGGGCTTCTTTGAGCGCGGCGGCACCACTCGCTCGACTCCCTCGTTCCTGCCCCGCGACAGCCAGCCCACTTCTCTCCCAGGCTCTGACTACTGACTGTATACCACCACACAACAGCTCGCAACCCGAACACCTCGCACCCTATCCCACCTCCCGATCACTCACATCACAACCGCCACCATGTCGGGTAAGCTCAAAGCAAATGCGCCTTCCCATGCGCGACGCATATGACCCACGCGAAACAACGGCTGACACATCTGCTCCCATCTAGACTTCAACGCAATCGCCCGTAAGCTTCTCGCAGTGTAGCAGCTCCTCTCAGCAACTCATACTCACATCTTCAAAACAGAGCAGTTCACCGAGTTCTACTACAAGACCTTCGATACCGACCGCGCCCAGCTTGCGCCTCTCTACGTGCGTTAGCCGGCAAACTTTCATACTTTCAAAGAGTGGGACAAAACAACAAGAGGCTAACGACTGCGTACAGCGCGACAACTCCATGCTCACCTTTGAGCAGTCGCCTTTCCTCGGTACCGCCAACATTGTCGGCAAGCTCCAGGTACGACAGAATCACCCAAACCACACCACCAAAATCGCGAAAAGCATGAGTGACAACGTCATACTGTTATGTGGGACACAAAAGGCTGATACAGTTATCTGAATACAGGAGCTTCCTTTCCAGCGCATTGAGCACCAGGTCGCCACCGTCGACGCTCAGCCCAGCAACGAGTCTGGCGGCATCCTTGTCGTTGTCAGCGGTGCCCTTCTTGTAAGTTTGCGCCTGCGTGGCTGTTTGAAGAGATGGAGACAGATCAGCATTACTGATATAACATCCTACAGGTCGAGGAGGAGCGCAGGCCCATGAGCTACACCCAGACCTTCCAGCTTTTGCCCGCCGACGGCGCCTACTACGTCTTTAACGACGTCTTCCGTCTCGTCTACCCCGCCGCATAAATGTAGCATCTGAATGAGAGGACTGACAGTGGAGTGCGAAATTGCATAGTGGTACGGAGCTAGACTGGTTGGGGCAGCATCTGTGAGGAGTCATGGAAGAAAGCGGTATACCACCAGATTTTGGCTAGCTGTTGAGGTGATGAAGACTCCCTTGCCCGCGACGAAGAGCGCGTGCTGGTAGAGCTATGACAGAGAAGAAATGATTTTACAACTTGGTCGCCTTCCGTCTTTCGAGATTAACCTACATTTTTCGCGGCTCTCGCTTGGGAACTGATGGTCTATGCAGAGCATGCAACACTCTTGACGGACTTATCAGGCGACTTCGCTGCATCAAGCTGCCAGCCTGCTATCATGCCTGTATCGCTCCTTCCATCAGTTTGTCGCCAGTTCCAGCCCGCTTGCCACAACAGAACGATCGCGTGCACGCCCATCTCGCTCATTTCTTCGCTCGCCTACACCCATTATCCAAGCGAGACACAATATTCGATCCACAACACCTCGCTCCAACTCCTCACTTGCGCCGAGCACCCAACGCGACGTGACCACGCACAACTGTGCGTCGCAATCGCTCCGCTAAAACAATGTGCGTGTGCACCAATCGTTCCAGGAAGGGTATTGCTGACCAAAGTAGTGGACCCAGGTCACAGGAAGCAAACTCGCCACGCTATACGCAACATGAATAACCAAACCACCGATGCCAAAATACTCGAGGGCAGCGCATGTCTCTCTCCGGCGCTGTCGCCTCCGAAAGGCACAACCCGCAACACAGGCCAGACCGCCAGGCGTTCCGTCTGTTCCACCAGCAAATTGGTCAGCAATATCATCTTACGGCTCTCATTCACAGAAATCATTACCACCACAGCTGTCTGTCACCTTTGGCGCAACATGGTTGCGGCCAATCCGAATCTTCAGAAGGTTCTTTTCCTTGGCCCTGAGAAGATCCGCCGGGTACTGGTCTGCAGGATGCTGCGAAGCCCCTGGATCGAGCTAGCTCTCTTCTAGTAAACACCCGGAGATATAATCCTGAAGGAGTGGTGCTATACCGTTGGTAATCTGTGCCCTTACTTCCACAGAATTTGTGGCGTGGTGCCGTCTCTTGGTTCACGAGTGATAGTAATGATTATGCAAAGAAGTAACATTAGGTTGCAACGATGAATCCAAGTTCTGGCGTAACGCGCTCAAGGGCGATCACTAAGTTCAGGAAGCTCTGTTCCTCAAGCCCGAGCATATCATTGAGGTTCTCTGCGACAATCGGCGCCTCAATGACCTCGAGCGCGCCACCAGCATCTCAAACCACGAATGCCTAGTCATCGGCAGATTTCATCCTTATCTTGACCACCTCTGTGATGTCTAGTGTTCTAGACCATCCCCGAACCTTGACCAGTCCGACGGCACCTGGCCTGAGATGTTCGTCACCCAGCCTCCCCTCAAGAATTTCACCGTGCGATTCTACACGAAGAAACACAAGTTCAAAGGGGTCAAATGCGAGCGCAGCACTGGCGTGACACTAGGAGAGGCCTACAACGTGATCCACGCCAAATTTTCGACCGACAAAATGAAGCTGAAAGACCGACTTCTGATTCTCGGGTACGCGGATGAGGACGACCTGCCACTCAACAACCCATTCGTGAATCAACGCAACATTCAGGACGGCGATGTCTCTCGCCCCACTGAGCTGCCGCTCAAAGTGGCCTTCTCGGATGCAGGCAGTTTTGTTGGCTCAGATGAGGACGACCTGATGTTCGGTGATTAAGCGCAGTTCATGGACTACCACGCAGACTACTTTGGCTTCTCAGATGAAGACGACGGCGTGTTACACTGAGCGCATGCAGATGCCCGACGATCTCCAAGAGGACATCGTCTGGACCGATGGCATTGGCTACCACCCAACTAACGACTACGGCCCCGATTGCGAAGACGAGTTTGATGGCTGCTGATCGAAGGAAACTTCATCAGACACCACCGACAGCGAACGATCGTCAACAGAGCTGTGTGTCCCTGCTTCAAATCAGCATGTCTGGACTGAGCACTTTGTATCAGAACATCATGGAGGATCACCCTTGCACAGTGCAGGCTCTGACATGGATTCATTGAATAATCGCAGAAACGGAGGCGGGAGCGAGGGACAATATTTAACGTGCAAGGTTCGATGACAGAGAGGTACGAGAGGTGGTATTTGTTGCTGTCTGAATTTTGCCTGAATGTGGCAGACAGTCCTGAGCAACGGATTCTGTTCAATCACTTGCACTATGCAAGTATCAACCTTAGAATATCCTTCGCATCGCGTTTGACATCACCAGCCAAAAAGTTGTTTCCTTCTGTCGTGAATATTGTGTGTACAATTCCTGTAGTCAAATGATATCCAATAACTATTCATCCGAATCGCTATCGTCCAAAAAAGGGCCAGCCCGTGACCTTCTGGCAGGAGGTCGCTTGTTGACAGGCGCATCGTCTTCCTCATCGTCTGCAACCTCAACAGGTTCATTGTGCCCATCAGTATCCATAGCCGAAGCCGCTGTCCTCGCCGGAGAAGTCACATCCATGAAATCCTCGTCCAGATCCGAGACGACCTCGTCGACGAGATCATCTTCGTCTTCGCCCAAAGCCTTCGCAATCTCCTTCGCTTTCGCCTTAACATCGGACTTCTTACCCTTCTTTCCTTTGCCAGTGGTACCAGTCTCATGCATCTCCTGCATAAGCTGATTGCGAATAACGCCCTTCTGCTTCTGCCGCCTCTGCTCCTCCAGCCTGAAGAACTCCGCATCGCGCTCCTCGTCGCTCTCGTCATCACTGGCAGTGACGAACAATTTACTCCTGAACCTAGCGTTGCGCTCACGCTCCTTCTCCTTCCGACGCCGAGCTCGTTCCTCGAGTTCCGATTCCGTAGGATCTTCAGCGTTCCTGCGTTGCAGACGGCGTTTCTTCTTGGGTGCTTCTTCGTCTCCGTCTCTTTGCTTGCGCTTCTCGGGTAAGTTGGGCGGAAACATCGGCTCGTCTGCGTCGCTGGCGCCTTCGTCGTCGTCTGAAGCGTCGCCGAAGGGGCCTGTGGTTTCGCGGCGGACGTAGGAGCCTTTGGGTTTTGTCATGTCTGTGGCTGATTGGCCGTCGAAAGTCGGAGGGTCGAATTCGGCTTGTTGGATTTGAGCGTGGAGTTCGTGGAGTTTGGCAGAGGTAAGGTCGATTGGGAGAAGCCAGGAGGCTTCCATGTCTTCTGCCACACCAAGGCGTTGGTAGCCCAGGGCCGTGAGTAGGAGACGGAGATGCTTGTCCTTGAATAGGGCAAGCTTGCGTTCCTCAGAGTCGCCGGGCTGGAGGAAAATGCCTGGAGCTGTTGATGTAGGAGCAGCATCTCCGCCCTCGGTCTCTCCTTGTTGCTGTCGGCGAGCTTCTTTGCTTTGCTCCCAAGCTTCTCTTTCTTCAGCCGCCCGTTTCACTTCTTCTCTAACCCAAGCTACACCGTCTGCTTTGTTATTCTCAAGCATCGCACCCACGGCCACACCAACCTTTTGCTCATCCTTAATACTGGCTTTGAAGTCCAATTCAGCAGGAGGCCGAGGAATGGCCTTTTCAACAACTCTGTCATATCCATTCTGCATGTAGAAGACTGTATTGCCGATCTTGCTGAAGAGCATCTCGATCATGCACATCTCCTTCCATCCTTCGCCTTCTGTGTCTTTCGAGACCCACTTGACGCAGTGCCGGAAGACCTGCTTTACAAGAAGCTCCCAGTCCTTGAAGCCCACAATGGCGGGATCGAGCCCTTCGGGTCCCTTGATCAAGCGATGGAACAGAAGCAGAATGTCAACTCGGAAAAGCAGCACAACCAGCTCATTCTTGAACGCCAGACGATAGAAGTATCTGTGACATCGTTTGAGCTGCTCAGGTGTAAGGTCTTTGTAAAAATGTGTGAGCGCGAGGAACGTATCGACGCATTTTTGGTTCATGAATTTGGCGCTGAATTTGGCGAAGTCGAACTTGCGCTCAGATGCGGCTTGGTAGATTTCTTGCTCTTCTTGCTCAGCTTCCTCAGCATCTTCGTCTGGTTGTGGCGCTGCTGCTCCATTTGTTGCCGCATCACCACCCTCAGTACCCGTTGGGTTTGGCTTCTGCTTCCGCCGTGCTCTCCTTTTGGATCTGATCTGCAGATCGACATTGATTTTGCTGTATCTTTCTAGCATACGAACGAAGACATGTGTACATGCAGTGACTGCGTCCAGGTATGCGAAGCCTTGGTGAGCATATCCTCGTAACAGCTGCAAAATTCTGTCGTGTGTCGACTCTTCGTAGAAGATGCGATTTTGAATGTTCTCTGCAATCTCCTGGTCTTCTTCGTCCTTACTTTCAGCCATAGACTGCACAGTAAGCAAGATCTGAGTGAATGCCAGCATAGTGCTCATCACTACCTGCCAGTTCTTCTCATCCATGAATAGCTGCATGGAACGGTTGAGCAGAACAAAAGTTTCCTGATCGAGCACAGCAGCAATGTATGAATAGTTGTTGTCTTGGATGCTAGCGTTTGATGCAAGGCTCGCATTCTTACTGTTCTCTTTCGCAACGGCATCGTACCTCGCAGTCGCTGCGTTCAAGAACCATGAAATGAGGTAAAAGTATTGTTTGAGGTTTTCCGAGCTATGCCTCTCGTCCATGGTATCGCGTTCGATGAGCTTGCGGAGAGCCAAAAAGAGAGGGTTGAAGGATGAGTCCAGGAAGTCTTCGACAAAAGATCGCAACGTGTTGGTGGCCGACTCATCAATTTCGCATCTACCACCAATGTCGCGGGTTTCATCCGGGCTTGTAGCATTCTTCCCGCGGTATTTTGGCTTGTCCCACTTTTTGCTTTGATCCATATGGTACAATGTCTGCTCGTCATTGGTGATGCTGTGTTGGCCTGTGACGGTGGAGTATGAAGTATCGTCTCTCTTCAACCATACCATGGTTCCGAAGCGGTTGTGCCTTGTAGGTGCATGCTTCTTGTAGCCATCCAACATCGCCTTCTCTTTCGAAAGGAGATCCTTGAACTCTTTTGTGTTGTTATTTTCCACCTGTTGCTTCTCCATGAACAGCTTCTTGGGATCGATGCCCTTCAAAAGATGAAATAGGATCTCCAGTTGCAGAATGATGTCGTCCTGAAACTCATCGCCTGATCCAGAGCCGACAGTGAGCAGGAAATCGAAGATACCCTGTTTGGATAGAGTGTCAATTGTTGTCGATCGTGTGATTTCATTCTCATCCCCTTGGCTCGGCAGGTGCTGTGGCTGTGTAATCATGGCGATATTCCGGATCAGGTTGAGTACCACGTAGATGACATTCTTCTCGACAATTGACCGCTCGGAACGTGGCTTCGCCATAGACGGCAAGCTCACACGAACGATAGTGCGTAGAATATTGGTGTTCTCGAAGTGTAACAACGCGCGCTTGTATCCGACTTGCGCCAATTGCAGGTATGGTATGTGCCGGTGGAAATTGTTCGTCATGTGGTCTTCTTTGATGACTCCAGCTCTTTCGATGTCCTCGTCGAGCGGACTTGTCAGAATGACGAGCAGTCGTATGCATGCATGCGCTCTCTTGAACTTCAATTTGCTCTCTGTGCCATCATCCGGGAATTGTGCCAGGATCTCGAGCAGATCGCCCTTGACTACGTTGGCGTGGGCAAGGCATCTTTGTACGTCGAATCGCCTTAGTTTGGCATCGTAATGTCGGTACCATCTTATCAAGTCGTTCAGGACCGCAGTCGCCTCATCACCAATTGCTATACTTGGTCAGCCAGCGCTCCGAGAATGTACTTTGCGATGCGCTTACAGTAGGAATCATCGTATGTCGAGCGACCACCAAGTGCAGTGACAAGACTCTCGATGTGCGCCCTGACATCTGGCGGAATCGTCTCGCTCTTCTCCCAGAGCTCCATGTTGGCCAATAACCGTGGAAATGTTGTCTATATCTCTATGTTCTGATAGTGGGACATTGGATAGACGCCAATTTGGCAGGGGACGCGACGAGACGCGGCGGGCTGGAAGAAACACAGCCGGCGTAGTTTACAGACCACTTTCATGTGATTGCACGTGCCCTTCCTTCCATCCTACGGCTCAAGCTTCCGCAATTGCGTCAGGCCAAAGGCAGACCTCGGCTCACGCGCGCAGCGAAACACAGCGACCCGAAGGGCAACCTTAAGCCGCAGGAGAGAGGCGGCATTGGAATATGTCTTGCACTTTTGGTCGACCACACTTTCCGATCCATTCACCCACACCTTCAAAATGATCTCCAGAGCCCTTACACGAAGCCTCCCAAGGCACGCACTCCGCCCAACATGCCGCCAATTCAGCTCAAGCAGCCAGAGGTTGGCCGAGGCGCAAGCCGCCGAGATCAAGAAGTTGGGTGTTATTGGTGCTGGACAGATGGTGAGAGGAATTGCACAAGTTATCGCGAGGGATATCAAGGATTGATGAGAAGAACAGGGACTGGGAATCGCGCTCGTTGCAGCCAGAGCAGCTGGCGTGCCTGTCACCGTCCTGGACAACAGCCAGAAGTCATTGGATAAGGGCCTTGCTTTCGCAGGTATGTGGTATGATATAAGTGCATGTCTTCACAGAATAGCTGACACGGTTGTAGATAAACTCCTCGCAAAGGATGTTTCGAAGCAAAAGCTCAGCCAGGCCGATGCTGATGCCACTCGTGAACGCCTAACAACCACTTCCAACATGGACGACTTCCACGATGTCGACATGGTCATCGAAGCCGTCCCCGAAATCCTCGACCTCAAACTCAAGATCTTCGCCAGCCTAGCTAAGATCTGCCCTCCTCACGCCATTCTCTCGACCAACACATCCTCAATCAGCATCACCCGCATCGCAGCTGCCACAACGAGCGACCCCACAGACCTTTCGGCCAGCAGCAGAGTGATCAGCACACACTTCATGAACCCAGTACCCGTACAGAAGGGCGTGGAAATCATCACTGGCCTACAAACATCACCTCAAACGCTCGCAACAGCTCTTGAGTTCTGTAAGCGCATGGGCAAGATCCCGTCACTGTCTGCCGACTCTCCCGGCTTCCTGGCCAACCGCATCCTCATGCCATACATCAACGAAGCGATCATCGCGCTGGAGACGGGCGTTGGCGACAAAGAAAGCATTGATGCGATCATGAAGAACGGAACTGGTGTGCCTATGGGCCCGCTGCAGTTGGCAGATTTCATTGGATTGGATACCTGCTTGAGCATCATGGAGGTCTTGCACTCGGGCTTGGGAGACTCGAAGTACAGGCCTGCGGTAAGGCTGAGGCAGATGGTCGATGCAGGCTGGTTGGGCAAGAAGTCGGGCAAGGGCTTCTACGAATACTAGAATGCATGTATCACCAGACAAATATTTATCATTGTCACGAAGCTTAAGAATACCAGCAGAGGCATTGATAAAACATAACTCACGACTTTGGCAAGAGGACGACGCTCTGTCTGAGAGGCGTCATTTGATTACATGGACTATGCTCAATGCGATCAGCTGTGAAGAGAAAAGAATCAATTTGCTTTTTGGAATGACTTATTAGGTATCTTTTGAGGTCATCGCTGTATATCTTCCACCACCATCATGATGGTCATCATTGTCTTGCGACTTCTTCGTGCGTATCTACAAATCCATAATTCTGCTCAACAACAAAATCTTTTCGACTAAGAAAGTCTAAGCCTGGCACTCAGCGCCAAAAATACTCTCGACCATCTCGCCACCGCGGACAGCAAGAATCGAAAGCAGCGAATCACTCAGACCGTGGGTCTTCTCGTTACAGCCCTGGAGCCAAAGACCGGCGTCCTGACCAACGGCACCAGGGGCGGTTTGAACTCTGTAATCGCGACCAACGCTCCAGCGCTGCTCGGGGCTCTGGCCACCGCCAGGCATCAAGTGGCGAACATTCTTCAGCATCTCCTCGTGCGCATTACGCACATACCCGCTCGCCACAACAACAAGGTCGACGTCCAGCGTCTCCTCGACCGCTTTCTTCGACGCGCAGAACGTGCTCGTCTCATTGCGGATATTAAGGCGCAGCGCAGATTTGCTGGAGCCGGGGAGCTCGTCGACGCTGGCGATTGTACGGTGGTTCCAGATGCGCTGCGGCCAGTCCTCTTCGGAATCGTAGAGGATCTTCTGCGTGTACATCTTTGTGTAGATCTCCTCGAGCAGCTCGATGCGCACGACGCCGTAGTTGGTCGCCTTGTCGCGGGCGATGGCTTCAGCGCGGATGACGGGGTCCTGCGCCCACACGTCGTCAACGCGCTCCGGGTCGAAAATTTCGTTGACGAAAGGCGAGTCGTCGCTGGGTTTGAGGGCCGCGCCGCGGATGATCAGGTTTGTTTTGCAGGCTGGGTAGCGCGCGTGCAGGTTGTGGAAGACCTCAGCTGCACTCTGACCGCCGCCAATGACGGCGACGGAGCGCGGTGTCTGGCCCGGAGGGAAGATCTGGTCGATGTGCGTGGCGTACTGCGAGCTGTGGATGACTCTGGGGTGGTTGGCGGGGATTTCTTTGGGGATGCTTGGGCGGCCGCCGGCGGCGATCACGACGTGCTTGCCGTGTGTGATGGTTTGGCGGCCGGTAGTGCGGTCGGTGGAGGTTACTTTGAACTCCTCTGCGGCACCGGTTGAAGGGTTGGTGCGGCTGACGTCGACGGATGTGACGTCCTGGCCGTATTCGACGACTTCTTCGAAGTGCTCGGCGCACCATCTCATGTAGTCTTCGTATTCGATGCGCTGGGGGAGGAAAGTTCCCAGGTTTGTGAACGAAACGAGGCGGTTGTTCTCGTGGAGGTAGTTCAAGAAGGTGAATTCGCTTCGGGGGTTCCTCAGCGTAGCCATGTCTTTGATGAACGTGATTTGCATTTTAGCTCCGGGGAGGAGCATACCAGCGTGCCATGCGAACTGTTGCTGGCGTTCCAGGAAACGCACCTTGGGAGCAGAAGTTCCAAGAGCAGTCTCGCCCTTGTCAAGAGCATCATGGAGAGCGACTGCAATCGCGAGAGACGCAGGTCCAAAGCCAACACACACTAGATCTTGGACTTCATCGTCATAGCGTTGGAGATGCGAGCCTGGAACGACGTGACGACCGGCACGGTGGCCGTTGGTTTGAGAAATGTGACTGCTCATGCTGCCTTCGTTGCCGCTGCTACTGGTAGGCGAGAGCGGGATTGCATGTGGCGACATCGCAACGCTTTGGTGTAACGAGAGAGACCAGTAGTGGCTGGAGCGATGATGTGATGTATCACGACGACGACAGAGATGCGGGTATAGCTTCGGATCTGATAAAGATCAAAGATGAGATGAGATGAGTCGGGAATATTTTTGATCGAGTACTCACGGTCACACGCCAGACCCTCAACTTCCCGAGATCGGCGCGCGCAGAGTAGGACCAGGAAAAAAAAAAACCGTGCCACCCCGTAAAGCTATCCATCTAGTCAGTGAGCCCTGGGGTTGTTGGGCGAAGCCATCCAGCGCACCGATTGTTTCATGGCGTGTACGTTGGCGGGTTCTGCTATACCTTGATCGGCCCGCCATGTGACTAGGGTCTCCATCGTCAGCGAAGGAACCGAGCACGAGCAAGGCAAACGCAAAAAACCACATGCCCAACTCGCCCGTGCACCGCTGCTAGAACATCGACTTGGGGCATCATTTGTCGAGCTTGGCGATCTAATCTGACCCGCCTGGTAACTGCAGGTTGCCGCGGGAGAATACGATCATCGTAGAGTGGTGACGCATACTAAGCGATCGTGCAGAGTTACAGTACAAATAAAAGCTACAGTAGCTCGTATACATGAGCGAAAGTATAGGAAGGGATGTGTGAGTAAGATCAGCCGAAAAAGACTGCGGCGTGCGCATGCGCATCGTGACGACTGGCCGTCGACGGCTTAGGGCAACGGTGGTCGATTATCGCCTAGAGACAAGGATCAGATAATTTTCACTTGCTCTAGTGCTCATCCCAGCATTGATGAGGTTCAGATAAAATTTATCTGATCCGTTCCCAGTCCGTGCTAAACGGAAATTCATCAAAATCGACGCGTGGGGGTGTGTGTGACCGCTGGCTAGAACATCGATCGGCAGAACCTAGATGTGAGGGGTGTGCTCCGAATACCTGCAGCGTGGGCGGAGCGCCAACCTTCAACAAGCATGTAGCTCCGTCTAGCGAGGACTGTTGACCCTGCGTTTGTCATGGTCGTTGTGAATGCAGGCACGCATGCACGCAACCTTCGGGACATGTGTCGAATGTTCGTTGGAACGGACAGATAGCCGGGGTATCGCGGACAAACGGAACGTGCGCGGCTTACATCGCCCAAGCCGCAAGAAGAAGGTCTCACGAACTCCCTACAAGTGCGTCATATGAGCTCTGAGAAGTAGAGCGCGTTGGCGTCGGATGTCTGCGCATAAAACACAAGCGCAAAGTGCTGTGCTGTCATGGCTCGATCGCCGCGCAAGAAAGAGCGCAAAACTGCAATGGAGAAAAAGTGAAAGACAAGAACAATCATATTTGGATATCATCATGCCACCGATTGCGCTTTTGCCATGCTCGCATAGAGCCCTCCCTTTTCCATCAACTCCTTGTGTGTGCCCGTTTCAACAATAGTTCCTTGGTCAAACACGATGATTCTGTCCATGTGCTGGATGCTCGCCAACCGATGGGCGACTGTGATAGTTGTCCGCCCGGCTGAAGCGGTAGTCAGAGACTCTTGAACCATGCACTCGCTGTGCGCATCCAAAGCGCTAGTCGGCTCGTCTAGCAACAGTATCTCCGGGTTTCTGATCATTGCTCGAGCTATGGCAAGCCTTTGTCTTTGTCCGCCTGACAGCTTGGTAACACCGTTTGATGCGCAGTCGGTGGTGTAGCCCTCTGGCAGACTCATGATGAAGTCATGAAGACCACATCGGCTGCAAACATCCTCCACGTCGTCCTGGCTGACAATTTGGTGCCGCGCGGCACCCAGCTTGACATTGTGTGCTATCGAGCCTGGGAATAGTTCAGGCTCTTGCGGTACCAAGCTTATGCGGCCGCGTAATACTCTAGCATCCATTTCGCGAATGTTGATTCCATCAATTGCTACGGAGCCCTCGGCAGCGTCGTAGAATCGCTCGAGCAGGGCGATCGTGGATGATTTGCCGGCACCAGAAGGACCCACTAGCGCAACGTTCTCACCGTCGTTGATGGAAAAGGTCACATTACGAAGGGCTGCTTTGCTCCCATCAGTCTTGTATTGAAGGGTGACATTCTGCAAGTGTATTTTCGGCGTCAAGATTGCAGGCTTCTTGCCCGCAATGACTTCGTCATCTGAAGTCAGTGACCCGCGGCCGCGGCCGCTGTCTTTCTCTTCATTGTCAAGCTTCAGTATGGTTGGTTCCATGTCCAACATCATACAAATGTTCTTCGCAGCCGACTTTGCACGGGAGATCTCGGGGGTCAGACTGAAGGCTTGCCCGGCTCCTTGGGCAGAGAACAGCAATGCTGGCAGTACGATGAAGAATGATTTGGCATCATAGTATCCTTCGCGGACGTTCTTCGAGCCCCACCAGTACGCTAGAGCGTAGACGAAGTAGGTGATGGCATAGGAGAATGCGAGGAGAGCATTCGAGGCAAATGTGAAGCGAAGGCCTCTTTTGTATGGGCCTTCGAGCGCTTTCTGGTAGCGTTGTTGGACATTCTTTTCGAGCCCGAAGATCGATATTGTGCGCATGTTCCGACAACTCTCGGCTGCGATACTGGCGGCCTTGTTATATGCGTTGCGGTGATGTTGCTCCGACTTGGTGAGAATCCTGAGTCTCAGGTAGCCTGCTATCACAAGTACTGGCACGCAAGTCATGAGCACGACCGCGATGCGCCACGCTACCACAAGCGCGAGTGTGAGACCTCCTGTCATGGCAGTCGCAATCGCGAAGAGGGTACCAGTCACGACGCCTGAGAGTGCGGCGAGGTTGCCAGCGTCGGAATTGATGCGCGCCATCAGTTCATGGAGTGATCTGCCGGGAGCAGAGAACCATGCCATGTCTTGGCGAAGAGTGTTTCGAAGCAGAGCGCCTTGGATTCGTCCAGTCAGGCGAGTAGAAGCGATACCGAAAGAGCTACCGCTGCCAGTGTAACAGACGATTGCAACGCATGAGAGGATAAAGAAGACCAGACAGTAAAACTCGATGTCTGATCGCACATCTCCCTCGCCGCGCGAATTATCGTTGAGGAGTTGGATCAAGTTACCGAACGCGATAGCTTCTCCGATGATGATGGCGCCGCCAACGACCGAGAACGAGAAGCCTAGTAATAGTATAGCCATGTCCGGCTTGAGTAGACGTAGAATTTTGTGAACCAATTCGAAGCCTGATAACGAGTCTTCAACTGGCTGCTCGTCACCAGAACCATCAGTCAGGATGCTCGCCCCACAGACTTCTTCTTCGGCCTCTTTTTTCTCATACAGTGTGTCTTGCAAGCCACGAATACCCCAATCGGTCGAGGTCCCTTGAGCTTCGAGCAAGCCGTTGAAGATGGTCCCTGGAACAGCGAGCGCGGAGGGTGCTCCCGTCTCAACTACTCTGCCGTCACTGACAACAATGATTTGCTCCGCATCAAGGACTGTTGACAAGCGATGCGCGATCATGATGACAGTCGTACCGCTGCCAGCAACCTTCTTGACTGTTTGAGCCACCAGCATCTCACTCCGAGCATCGAGTGCGCTGGTCGGCTCATCCAGGATCAGAATTGCAGGCTTCTTGATCAGCGCTCGAGCAAGACACAGGCGCTGCTTCTGACCGCCGGACAGCTGTAAGCTATTGCCGATGACTGTGTCGAGACCTTGCGGTAGATCGTCGATGAAGTCGATGGCCGCAGCCTTGACAGCTTCTCTGCAGCGTTGTCTCTGTTCGACTTCCGACAAGTCGTGTGTCCCCAGGCCGTGACAGATGTTGTCGTATATTGTTCCTGAAAACAGAACCGAGTCTTGTTCCACGACGGATATTTGCGAACGCAGTTGGTTGACCTCCAATTTCCGTAGTTCATGCTCGCCGATTGTAATGTGACCTCGGTAATCGCCGTAAATCTTAGTAAGAAGCGATACTACTGTCGATTTACCGCCTCCAGATGTGCCGACGATGGCGTTGAAAGTGCCTGGTCCAAACTCCAAAGTAAGACCGTGGAGAATTTTGACAGTTGGTCGAGCAGGGTAAGAGAACTCAACATCTGTGAAATCGATGCCCTCGCCGTGTATGTCGAAATCGGAATAATCGCCTTGGATACCGCGCTGTCTGATAGTCTCGTTCGCTTGATGGATAAGGTCTTTGATCTCTTCTCCGGCACTCGCGGCACGCGCAAACATCTCCAAGAATGGCGCAAACTGCCCAACAACGAAGGAAGCATCGAGAATGAGAAGACATACGGCGTAGACAGTTCTTGAGAGGGGTCAGTCATATTTGACAAAGTTAAGGTGCAAATTGACTTACCCAGCACCACCATCTTTTGCCATTCCGCTTCCAACATAAAATGCCAAGCCATTGGCAGCATAAGCGACAAAGTACATCAAACCCAGTACGGAAGCCGCGACAACGGCTTTTCGGATACCAGAGACGGCAGACTCTTCAAGATGGATGAGGTGTTGCCGGCTGATGCTGTCTTCAATATCAAATGCTTGGACGACCTTGACTGATCGGAGAGCGGACTCCAGCACGCTATTTGCTTGTTCGGTGCAAGTAGTGAGTCTCTTTGACAGTTTTGAGATCCATGCGGAGCCAGTGGCAACAATGATGATCATTGCAGGTATGACTGCAGCGAGAAGGATGCCGGTGAGCTTGGCGTTGAGGGTGAATCCAACAACGAACGCAGCTACAAAGTAGGCAAGAGATTGAATGAAGATGCCGACCTTTTCCGAAGTTCCAACCTGGATTGTTTCAATCTTTGCTGTCAACAGTGAAGTGACATCGAGGTCGTGAGTATCGTAGTAGGCCTGGTCCAGGCTCAACAGGCACCGCAAGAGTTTCTCACGAAGGTTGATTGCGATCTTCTCGCCGACTCTGCCGAACGAGGACATGTAGACCGTCGTAATAACGAAATATGCTGCAGCAACGCCAAGCAGTTGGCCAATCCTGGTTCGTAACTCATCCTCAGGCGGTGGGAACGAGTTGATGATCTGGCCGAAAATTACGAACATGATAGGCAGGGGCACGCCAGCAGCGGCAGCCAACAATGCGCCAAGTATTGCAGTACCATATTCGCTTCTCGTCTCTAGATTCCTGTAGAGACTCAGGAAAGAGCTCTTGAAAGGATTCAACCCGAGAAGCTGCTGATACGCTTGCTTTGTAAGAGCACTATCCGCAGGCCTCCATTCTCTCGGATGACCGGGATCGAGTGTCGTATCTGCAATGCTTTGGCGGAAGTCGTTCTCAGGACGAGATGGCCTATGAGTTTCCGAGTCGCCTGCGATTGAACGTCGTGAAGCAGCCACATCGTGAGACACCCGTATGGAGGGAGGCCTTGATGTATTGGTAGCCATGTTGCGAGGGCTTTGTGTGAATTGAATTCCGGGCTCTGTGTGAGTTCCAGGGACCAGCAAAGCCGTATCGCGACCAAGATTACACCAGCATAACGAATATCATCTATAGGTAAGCAAAATTACGCTGGCGAAACGGAAGGCACATCAAGATCTGATAATACCACGTAGGGAATAGAGTAGAACACAGTACGAAAAGAGAGAATGCCGAGCCTCGGCGGTACACCGTGCAGTCGCCAATAATGATGAGTTGCCAATAAGGTCCCGGTACTCAATATCGGAGGGTGACAGGACGCACCAGGTACCCTGTGAACTTACATGCTTTCTTTGTCGTATGATCTGATAGTGACGCGACAGCCTACACGAATGCATACGCGAGCACGTTGCATGCGCACACGCAACCCGTAAAGCATCCTGGAACACAAGCGTGGAATTAAACGGTTCAGAGCAGCATCGGCTCCAGTCGGGCTCGTATGAAGCATGGCAGGCGATCGATGGGCACACGAGCCAGAGATGATCAGTCCAGAAAGTGGCTGACGAAGTACTGGAAAACCTTTCTAGCTCTTCTTGGGTGCCGTATACCCACGCGCAAAAATGTGCCGGAGGTGGAGTCAAGACGGGCCAAGGAAGCAAGCAGGAAAAGATCGGCCATAATCTGATGCCATGATAAACTCCGATTAGATCAATCTTATCACACTAGCAGCCTAGCATTTGCGCCGCCGACGTAGCGCTGCATTTGTGGAGGAAGTACCACGGCAAGCCCCATATCCAAGGCCGAGCATTAGCGATGAGGGTGCTCGTTAGACGCTGTGAGACCCGTCGGGCAGTCTTGCCAGCAGAGGCAGGTGAGGACCCACCGAGGGGCACTTGTTCGGGTTTGTGTCCACAGGATGGGCTGCGATAATGCTGCAATGCGTGTATGCCGATCATGCCCGATGAAACGCGAACTGCCTTGCGAGTAGGCGAGGTAGGGATCCTACGTGAAGAAATGCTTGATGAGAGAGTAAAAGCTCGTAAGGGTGGGAGCACGCCCTATGCGCGGCAGCGATGTTTCGCTGGCGCTTTCTCGGACGAGTGGTTTTTTATCAGATCGAAATGAAAGACACGGCGGGCTTGGCCGTCATCATGTACGAAGCGAGCACGAGCGAGGCTTCAGGCCCCAAGGGCAGGCACCATCAACATCCACATCGGAGCACTAGCGACATCGGTCGCAGTATAGCCTCCCAACTCCAGTTGCGCGCAGGTGTAGCGTCAGTGCTTCAGTTCCAGTAATCTGCGCTTTACACAAGATGTTGGCAGTGTGTATACATCGTCCTCGCCACTTCATTTACCCTTTGCGATGACGAACGCGACGTAAAAGTGGACGCGTCTTCCTTCTCCGCCATCAGATAATCATTGCCAAAATCCTTCGTTCGCTCTAGAACAAATTCATCCACATGGTCGCTGAATCACCGAAATCGCCTTTGCCAGACAACATGGAGACCCAACTGTCTGTCTTGAATGCTCGCCCACAAAAGCTGTCCGGACCCACGCTATTGCACCACCTTGTCCGGGATGACATCAGCGACGACACACCAGCGCTGGATTACCTTGATGAGAACGGCGAAAGGCACTGTACGACATATCGAGAACTGCACGGCGCTTCAGATGTCCTGGCTAGACGTCTGCGTAAATCGCGAGACCATAGCGGACAGTTACCAACAGAGCGATTCATTGTCCCTATCTTTATAGGCCAATGTCCCGAACTATATGTAGCGCAATTGGCTATCCTCAAAGCAGGAGGCGCCTTTTGCCCAATCACACTAGACGTGCCAGAAGAACGTCTTCGTTTCATACTGGAAGACACATCTGCCACAGTGCTTGTAACAACATCAAAGCTGAGAGAACGCTTACCACAGCTGGACAGTGTCTCAGTCGTTCTTGCAGACGAGAGTCACGAGGATCAGGTTTGCGACCCAGTTTCGGTCAACATTGAATCAACTATGCCCGCCTATATTATGTACACCAGTGGTAGTACCGGTCAACCGAAAGGCGTAGTACTATCTCACTCTGCCGCCACGCAGGCTTTACTCGCGCACGACCGCCACATTCCGACGTTCTCTCGATTCCTACAATTCGCGAGTCCAACATTCGACGTTTCAGTCTTCGAGATCTTCTTCCCTTTGTTCAGGGGATGTTCGCTCGTTGTCTGCGAGCGGAAAACGATGCTCAACGACTTGCCAGCAGCGATCAACCTTTTGGGCGTGGATGCGGCGGAGCTTACGCCATCTGTGGCCAACAGCCTTTTACAAGGGCGGCAAAGTGTGCCAAAGCTCAGGGTACTGCTTACAATCGGAGAAATGCTCAAGCAATCGGTCGTGGAAGATTTTGGCGGTTCTGTAGACGAGCCCGCAGTACTTCACGGGATGTATGGACCAACTGAAGCAACAATCCATTGCACTTTACAGACCAATTTTGCGAAGGATATGGCAGTCAACAACATTGGAGTGCCACTTGACACCGTCTCTGCGTTCGTCATCCGTCCTGCATCTGCTGAACTTCCGAGCGATGTCGTCGAGATCTTGCCACTTGGCGAGGAAGGCGAGCTTGCGGTCGGAGGCTACCAATTAGCAGACGGGTACCTGAACCGTGAAGAACAGACAAAGGCCGCATTCGTCTCACATTCCACTTATGGTCAGCTATACCGCACAGGCGACCGCGCAAAACTTGATGCGGACGGAAAATTGATGTGTCTTGGTCGCCTTTCCAGCGGGCAGGTGAAGCTCCGAGGCCAGGTACGATATGTTGTCGCACGCATGTATTACCTAACTAATTATGTTCTAGCGCATCGAACTTGGAGAGATTGAATATGCCGCATCTCGTACGCCCGGCTGCCGCGATGTTGTGGCTGATGTAATCAAGGACTCATTAGTAGTCTTTTGTGTGTCAAGTTCGACGGAATTGCGTGAAAGCGACATCCACGATACATGCAAGAAATGGCTGCCTCCTTACATGATCCCGACAGACATCTTGGTCATGGATTCAATACCTCACTTGGCATCCGGCAAGGTAGACCGTCGAACACTGCAGAGTCTGCACCAGACATTAAGAGAATCTCAAGAGCCGCACGTGGCGTCAGAAATGGACGCGAAATTGACGCATCTTGGTGATCTGTTCAAGTCCGTACTGAAAATTGATGTCGCGAATTTTCGACCTTTGTCTGCTGCAGGGATCGACTCTCTTTCATCAATTCGCATTGCGTCCAAGTTGAGAGACAATGGGTATTCCTACGTTAGCGCCACGGACGTCCTTGAAGCTCGAAGCCTCTCTGAACTCCATGACCGGCTTGTTGCGTCTGCTGTCGATCGCTCATCAGATCTGCCGAACCAGTCATTACTTCGACGGAAAGACATGCAGAGCGTATTGGACTCGCATGATCTGTTGTCTTTCCACTTGACCAAGATCCAGGACATAGTAACATGCACACCAGTCCAGAGCGCTATGCTCAGCGTGACCGCCAGACACCCACAAGCTTACTGCAACTGGATCGAGCTGCGAGTTGATGTCCAGCGAAGTTTGGATGATGTTGAAAAGGCGATCGACAGCCTCGTCGATCACCACGAGATGCTCAGGACCGGATTTGCAATGTTACACAACGTGCAGCACCCTTACGCATCTGTCATCTGGCAGAAAGACTATGGACCAAAGGTCAAGCAAGTTAACAAGCTTGACTATGACTACAAAATCTCGAACGAGAGCCAGCTACTCAGACCTCGGCCAGTTCAGCTGGAGAGTTCAGTAACAGGCACGAATATTTTGTTTCAGCTACACCACTCTCTTTATGACCAATGGTCTATTGACATCATCAAGGACGACCTCGACCAATTGCTCCAGGGTAGAGAGCTGGGCTCTAAACCTCCATACACCGCTGTGGCTGCTTTCCATGCGCAAAAGCACAGCCAAGCGATCTCACACGATCACGTCGAATACTGGCAATCCCACCTCCAGCAAGTGGCTCCTACACCACTACCGCAGCTCAACGGACAAAGATGTCCACCAGGCTTGCAACGTACAGAATGGCAGCCGCTTGACATCACGGCCGCTTCGTTGAGGAAAACGGCAACAGATGCCAGCTCGAGCGCCCCTGCCGTGTTCCAAGCCGCCTACTCGTGTCTGTTGAGTCTTTACGCCGGAGCTTCTGACGTAGTGTACGGAACAGTGTTTTCTGGACGACACATCCCAGTCGCTGGCGTGGAACGAATCGTCGGGCCATGTCTCTCTACTCTACCGTCGCGCACTGATATCAACGGCGCGCGAACCTGCCGGGATCTTATTCAATCAATTCACAATCAAAATCGAGCCATGCTCAAATACTCCGACACCCCACTTGTTGAGGTCAAAAAACTCGGCAGATTCCCATCAAATGAGAGCATGTTCGATACGCTCTTCATTTGGCAGGAGTCTACTTTTACGAAGCCAACACTCATCGCTGAGATCAACTCCGCCGACCATCATGAGTACAATCTTGTCCTTGAAGTTGAGCCTCGTTCAGAACATGTTGCTGTACGTGTCACGTACCAGGAGAGCCGTATCAACTCAGCACAAGTGGGCATCTTTGTCAAGCAACTTGAGTCCATTGCGCAGCATCTAATTGATAACCGTCAAGCGCCCATCTCTGAACTCGTAGCGTGTCTGCCCGACCGTGCGTTGGCCATCGACAACCCGCACCCCAAATCACATCCGTATCAGGCAGGTCTGATAGTTGCATTAGAGAATGTGGCTCGACGAATGCCATCTGCTCCGGCCCTTATTTTCGGACAACACCTGGATCCAAATTCCCCACGGATACAATCTGTGACGTATGATGAGATGCATACTAGGGCGAACAGGCTGGCACGTCATCTGATTTCACTGGACGTACATCCAGACGACCTCGTTTGTCTCTGCATGGACAAGAGTGTCGACTTATATATCACGATACTGGCGGTGCTCAAAGCTGGCGCTGGTTATCTTCCACTACTCCCGGACACCCCGAAAGACAGATTAAGATCGATACTCGACCAAACCTCGCCCACAGTCTTCCTGTGTGACAGTACTGTTTCAGATGAAAGCCGTTCGGTGGTTCGGAGCAAAATCGTTGACCTAAGCGTGGCAAACGTAGACGGCAATGATGGCACTAGACTGGCGCTTCCGTCCTGTGGATCTCATGCTGCGTACTCTATCTTCACGAGTGGGAGTACCGGTGTTCCCAAAGGACTCATCGTCACCCAAGACAATCTGCTTGGCAACTTGTCAGCACTAGCCGACATATATCCTGTCCAACCAGGTGATCGGCTACTTCAAGCATGCTCCCAAGCTTTCGATGTCAGTGTATTTGAGATCTTTTTTGCTTTCTTCACTGGGATGCCGCTTTGCTTTGCCCGCAAAGATGAGCTGTTCCAGGACATCGAACGCGGTATCAATTGCTTAGAGATCACACACCTGTCGCTGACGCCGACTGTAGCCACTCTTGTGGACCCAAAGAATGTGCCCTCTGTGCGCTTCTTGGTAACCGCTGGTGAACCGATGACAGAATTTGTGCACAAGAAGTGGGCGGACAAGGGTCTACACCAAGGCTATGGTCCCTCTGAAACCACAAATATCTGTACGGTCAACGCGCAGATGCCAAGCTCCGACATCATCTCCAACATTGGACCAGCTTTCCCGAATACCTCAGCTTTCGTGATCGACCCGAATCAGCCCTTCCGAATCCTGCCGCTCGGCGCCATCGGCGAACTTGCATTTGGCGGAGAGCAGGTCTTCAGAGGATACATCGGCCGCGATGACCTGAACGCCGAGAAGATCATTGCTCATCCTGTCTACGGTCGTGTCTACCGCTCGGGAGACATCGGTAGAATGTTGCCCGGAGGGACTATACTCATCAACGGACGACTCGATGATCAGGTCAAGGTGCGTGGCAATCGCATTGAACTAGGCGAGATCAATGCGAACGTGCTGTCTCATGGAAGTGTTGAAGATTGTACGACCATGGTTCTTGGAAAAGATTCCGCAACACAGAGCATCGCAACGTTCTGGCTTCCGACCAGCTCGACTGCAGAAGACTTTGAGGTGATTTCTCCAACTAAGCAACTGGAGCAACAAATCGGCGAGCTTTATGAAGCACTCGAAACCTCGCTACCGCAGTACA
The DNA here is from genome assembly GCA_019775565.1 of Melanodothis sp. VS III C KN 2. NCBI lineage: Eukaryota > Fungi > Ascomycota > Dothideomycetes > Cladosporiales > Cladosporiaceae > Melanodothis > Melanodothis sp. VS III C KN 2. Next base: position 977,931 of record JACWFM010000024.1, on the reverse strand, counting down.
TGGTCCCATCTACCATGGTTCCTGTGACTGCACTGCCACGAACTACGCAAGGAAAGCTTGACAGACGTCGACTTGAGTCTGCTGCTACGATGCTCGACGAGAATGCGAAGCGTGCCTACTTCCGTTCGGCAGGGCATGCTCTCGAAGACGATCAGGAATGGACAACCATGGAGCGAGAACTCGCCGCTGCGCTTGAGTCTGTCATCAACCTGCCATCAACTGACATAGGTCGCAACACATCATTCTTTGCGCTCGGCCTGAACTCGATCAATGCCATTGCGTACGCCAAAGCAATCGAGAAAAGGGTCGGGAAGGTGGTCTCTGTGGGCGCCATTCTTCGTAACGCCAGCATAGCCCGTGTTTCCTCTGCAATTTCCTCCGACGTGAGACCTGCGGAGGAGGCCACCTCAGATCTGTCGAAATGCTTCTCGCAGACCACCGTCGACCAACTTCAAGCAAGGCTTGAGACCACCTCACATAAAGTAGTGGCAATCTTGCCGTGCACACCGCTTCAGGAAGCCATGCTGTCTACAGGAAGCTCTCAGGCCGACGTTGCATACTCCAACCGTACAACGTTCAAGGTTACCGGGGATGTGGCCAAGCTGAAGCAATGCTTCCAGGCGCTGGTTTCACGACATGCAATACTAAGGACCAGATTTTTTGAGACGTCCGAACCTGACCACCCTTTCGCGCAGGTGGTGCTTGACGGAGCTGACATGCCCTGGCTTGATCAAAATGGAACAGAAAGCCACGATGCACACAATTCGCCTCTGGTCACTCCGCAGCATCCCTTACAAATGATCATGGAGGCCGTCGGAGAAGTCACTTTCCTCACCCTTCACATGCACCACGCAATCTACGATGGCGCTTCGATGTCATTGCTCTTGGAAGAGGCCGAGATGCTTTACAATGAGCAAGTACCTCCTGCAGCACCCTCATTCGAATCCTTCTTGAGAGAGGTTCGAGCCCATACTGGGACGAAAGCACTCGAGTTCTGGTCGTCAAATGTCGCAAGCTATACAGCCAAGCCTTTCCCCATGCATCTTGAGACGAATGAAAATTCTGTCAATGGTCGTATTGAGATCCCTTTTGTGAGCTCCCAAACAGATCTCGACGACTTCTCAAAGAGACACAATGTCAGTGCTACCAGTATATACCAGGCCGCTTGGACAAAAGTCCTTGCAGCCGCACAAGGTGCTGATGATGTCTGCTTTGGCGATGTCGTCAGTGGCAGGACTGTTCCTGTTGCCAATGTCGACAGACTAGTTGCGCCCTGCTTCAATACCCTACCTGTTCGCGTTCTGCTCGACAGCATCCACGACAACATATCACTCATTCGAGCAGTACACAAGCAGAGGCTGGCAGCGGACTCGTACCAGCTGACACCGCTCAGACGCATTCAGGCGCTCTCTAAAACACCTGATGTGCATCTGTTTGATTCTCTGCTTCTTGTACAACCTCCGACTCGCGACTTGAATGCTGACATCTGGCAGCTTCACGAAGACGAAGGATTGATGGACCTTCCGCTGGTCATCGAGATCCTACAGAGTCCCACGACACCGAATCTTGTCCTTCACTACGATGGCCGTCATCTCACTCAGTCTTCAGCATCAATGCTTGCAAATGGTTTTGTCGCCTCACTTAGCGACTGCCTGCGTTTTCCTTCGAGCAGCGTCCACGATGTCGCTGGAAAAGAAACAAAGCCTTGGTACAACATCTTAGCCACAGAACTCGTGCTCAAGGAGCCATCACATACCTCAAATGACGAGGCATCTAGTGAGGACTGGACTGAAACGGAAATTCTGATCCGGCAAGCCTTCAGCCACTTCGCCAATATTGATTCTGGCAAGATACGTAGAAACACTTCGCTGTATCGCCTTGGTCTCGACAGCTTGCATGCGGTGCAAGTAGCCTCACGCCTGAGGTCTCAGGGTCTTTTGGTGTCTGCTGCAGATATCATGGAACACCGTACGCCTACGGCGCTTGCAGCCGCAGCAACCGCTGTGCTGGGCACAGAAGAATCACCAGAGTTTGATTTTGTATCGTATGACTCGGAGCGTCGTGCCAGACTTCTTGAGCCACTCGGCCTACACGAGAAAGCTGTGGTACAAGTCCGTCCTTGTACCCCCGCGCAAAATGGCATGATCTCGCAATCATTGCATTCGCAAGGTGCATTGTACGTGAACCACGTGGTGTATGAGATACCAGAAAGTACCACTGAGGATGCACTTCGTGGCGCGTGGAGAAAAGTGCAACTGAAGCACGAGGCGCTTCGGATAGGCTTTTTGCAAACAGAAGAAGCTCAATGTCCGTTTGCCATGGTGATCTACTCCGATGAGGAGGCAGATGTGCCTCTGAGGTCCGAGATCTACAGTGAAGCTGCCATGGCTGCTGAAATTGTCGATGAAATCCATCGCCCAGCATGGCGGATCACTATCGATCGCACTTTTAAGCCGTACAAGATGATGCTCTCCATCCATCATGCGCTCTATGATGCCGAAAGTCTGCAGGTGCTGTTTGGAGACCTTGCATCTGCACTTGAGGGGAAAGGCCTTGGCACAAGTCCCGGAATCGATAGCATCCTTCGCTCGATGCTTGCAGGTTACAACTATGCGGGTTCTGCAGCAGAGCAATTCTGGCGCAAGGCTCTGGAAAACTCCTCTCCATCGCCGTTCCCAAACCTTAACCCGGTCACTACCGACAAATGTGATCTGTACGCTGTGCAGAAGACTTCGGAGCTATCCTATGCAGCGCTCGAGAGCTCTTGCCGAGCAAAGGGTTGCACAATTCAAGCTGCTGGACAGACAGCTTGGGCGTTGTTGCTGTCAGCATACATTGGCGAAGCTGGTGTCACGTTCGGGACAGTGTTCTCGGGTCGCACTGGTTCGCAGCACGAGTCGATCGTGTTCCCATCTATTGCTACACTTCCGGTATTCTGCAATGCGGCCAACGGAATCTCTGACACTCTCAGAGATATGACAGACTTCAATGGCACTGCGCAGCGACATAAAAATGTCCCTCTCTCTGACCTACAACGCTTCGCTAATCTCACTGGCCAAGCTCTATTCGACACTGTCTTCGTGTACCAGAAGACCAGCAGCGAGCTCACCGACAACTTCACCTGGCGGCTAGTCAAAGAGTCAGCGGCAGTTGATTACAATGTTTCACTTGAGCTGGGAACGACGTCAACGGGAGTGTCGCTCACGTTGACAGTCAACCGGGGCGTTGTCCCAGAAGAGCATGCAAACCTGCTTATAGAACAGTATGACCACATGCTCATGCAAGTTCTGCGCGAAGGCTCCCACTCGACAAACCCACCGGAGCAATTGTACTCCGCCACGCCTGCCAAGTTCCCTTCACTCCCCTCACCGGTCCGGCTTTTGCATCAATTTGTTGAGGAAGGTGCCCGCAAGGCCCCCAATCGGCCGGCTCTCGACTTTGCATGGGATCTGAACGACTCGCCCAGAAGTCGCCAAGTCTGGTCTTACCGGGACTTGAACGACAGAGCCAACCAAGTGGCTCATATGATTCAGACCAATGGAGCGAAGTCTGGTGACATTGTTGCTGTGTGTATGCACAAATGCCCAGAAGCCTCATTTGCTTTCGTCGGAATTCTCAAAGCGGGTTGTGCGTTCCTTGCATTGGATCCAGAACTTCCTCAGGCTCGCAAAGAATTCATCCTGAAAGATTCTGGCGCGACTGTCTTCATCGTGGATGAGACAAACAACGAGCAGGGCAACGATGTGTCGGCGGCGATCATTAACATTTGCGATGGCAACCTCGATGCATTCCCAAGATCTCCAGTCGACGTGGGACTGATCGACCCACAAGCCACTTGCTACTGTCTTTACACCAGTGGTACAACAGGCACCCCTAAGGGCTGCGAATTGACACATGAGAATGCAGTTCAGGCTATGATGGCTTTCCAGAAGCTTTTCTCCGGACGCTGGAACGAAGAATCACGATGGCTCCAATTCGCCAGCTACTGGTTCGATGTTTCGGTCTTGGAGCAGTTCTGGAGTTGGAGCGTCGGCATCACGCTCGTCGGTGCACCAAGAGATTTGGTGCTCGACGATATCACTTTGTTCATACAGCGCATGCACATCACGCACATTGACCTGACACCCTCTCTGGCTCGCATTGTCGATCCTGGGGATGTTCCGAGCCTGTGGGATGGTGTATTCATTACCGGCGGTGAAGCTCTCAAGCAGGAGATAATCGAGAAATGGGGCTCTCACAGAGCCATCTGCAATGGCTATGGACCGACCGAGGCTACCATCGGTGTTACCATGAATCCGTTCATCGGCCCCGACGCCAAAGCATCGAACATTGGGCCTGCGTTCCTCAATGTTGGCTCATATGTGTTCACACCCGGTACTACCAATCCAGTCCTTCGTGGTGCCGTTGGAGAGCTTTGCGTGTCTGGTAAGCTCGTCGGCAAGGGCTATCTTAACAGACCGGAGCTCACCGCGAAAGCATTCCCAGTGCTTCAAGATACTGGCGAGAAGATATACCGTACTGGTGATCTCGTCAGGCAACTAGCTGATGGATCTTTCTTGTTCATCGGTAGACAAGACACACAGGCGAAACTTCGAGGTCAAAGGCTCGAGATCGATGAGATCGACTCAGTCATTAAATCTTCAACCAAGACCATTGCCGACTACGCATCTCTGGTCATCAAGAGTGGCGACAGAGAGACTCTTGTCACATTCTTCATCACCGCAGTGAGGAAACAAACGAAAGATCTTGCTCTAGATTTTTCCGAAGAATCGCGCTCCGCTGCGCAAGTCGCCCTCGAGGCTTGCCGTTCTCGCTTACCAGGCTACATGGTGCCAACGCACATTCTTCCGCTCAATGTCATACCTCTGACTGTGAACAACAAAATCGACGCCAAACGCCTAACAGCATTCTACAACGACCTATCTGTCGCAGCGCTGCAGAACATCAAGGAAAACGCGGCATCGACACGTGCTCTTGGATCGGACGCGATGAAGATTTGCAAGGTCCTTGCAAAAATGCTGTCCATCGATGCCCAAGCAATGGATTCCAGCACCAATATTTTCTCATTGGGGATGTCTTCAGTGTCAGCGATTCCATTTGCCACCCTTCTGAAGCGAGCAGGATTCCCGGGTGCCAACGTCGCCTCAATCATGCGAAATCCGACGATTGGAGAGCTGGAAAATGCCATGCAAAAGGATGTTGACCAGTCTGAAGACCTCAACTCTGTTCGACAAGCACAGATGACTATTGAGGCCTTCGGACAGCGCTACCGTTCCCTGGCACTTTCAAAACTGGGTCTCAAGTTCGAAGATGTTGAGACGATTGCGCCATGTACGCCACTACAGCAGGGTCTGATTCTAGAATCTTTCCGGAGCGAGCAGCGCCCATACTTCAATGACTTTACTTTCCTGGTAGACCATCTCGACATTGCTCGTCTACGACACGCTTTCCAGCAAGTTGTCCAAAAGGTTCAGTCCTTACGGACCAAGTTCATGCAAACAGACGATGGGTATGCGCAGGTGATTCTCAAATACCAAGCGCTTCCCTGGTTTCACGAGAAGTGCGACGGACTGGACCTTCGCTCGGCAAATGATCACCGCCGTCAACAATGGCTCATGCATAATGAGACAGAGTTGATCAATCCATGCGAGATCTCCATCGCTAAGACCGCACAAACAACACACCTCACTGTACATATGCACCATGCTTTGTACGATGGAATCTCTTTCGACATGATCAAGGAGCGGGTTGCACAAGCATACTGTGGCCAGACATTTGACTGCGGCCCAGATTTCACCAAAACGCTTGCGTATGGTCCTCTCCGCTCAGTTAAAGATGCGGACGTATTCTGGAAACGACAACTAGGTACCACCCCTGGCAGGCCCTTACCGGCTCTGAATGAAGCGATACCATCGGAGGATCAAACCCAGACTCACACCTTCAAGGAAGTGGCAAGTTTGGATGACATCTGTAAGAAACTGGGCGTCTCCCATCAAGCTGTCGCACAAGCATGCTTTGCTGTTGCTTTACATGAGCTGGCTCCAGAGGTCAGTATCTACGGCAATGTGGTCTCTGGCAGATCATTTGCATTCGAAAATGCCGATCAAGTGTTGGGCCCTCTTTTCAATACACTGCCCAACCCTTTGAACTTGCAGACCGATGACACCTGGACATCACTGATTCAGCGATGTCACAATTTCAATATTGGAGCACTACCATACCAACACACACCACTTCGCGACATGAAGAAGTGGTGCAGACGCTCCCCTTCAGATGCTGTCTTCGATGTCATGTTTGTGTTCCAAAACCTGCAGGTCGCTGGTACATCATCGGCAAGTGATCTCTGGATACCTGTGGAAACTGCACCCCGAGCGGAGTATCCACTCACGTTTGAGTTGGAGCTTGACACCCAGAGCGGGCTCAAGGCGACCGTGGTCGCGAAACGCGAGATTGCAACCAGTGACATGCTTCAAACGTTGTTGCAGTCTTTCGGAACTGCATTAGACCTGGTTAGACAGGCTCCTAATCAACGCATAACTGATCGCTTCCGGGTCATGTCCGTTTTAATCACCCCAACCAATGCTACGAATGGGGCTGATCAGCACACTCCTTACTTCAACGGAGTGCATGACTTCGCGTGGACCGAAGAAGCTCGGAAGATCCGCAGCGAGATTGCAGCACTCGCCTCCTTGGAAGAGGATGACATCGATGAACACTCAACCATATTCTCTCTGGGTCTTGACAGTATCGACGCTGTGAAGCTTACATCAAGGCTGAAAAGAGCTGGGTTGTCAACCACTGTAAGCGCGCTCATTCGAGCCCAAACAATCCCTCGTATCCTCTCCTCGCTTCAACAGAATGACCCGAAAGATGTAACCGAGCAGGAGACACCTCGCCTTCGCGAACTCGAGCAGAAGCTGACCAGTTGTCTGTCCTCTGACGGAGCAGTCGACCAGACAAAAGTCGAGCGCATCCTACCAGCTACGCCAAGCCAAGAAGCATTGATCTTGGAGATGATACGTTCCGATTTCCGAGAGTATTACAACCACGATGTACTACGCCTCAAACATGACGTTGACATGGACCGTCTTCTCTCAGCTTGGGAAGTGGTGATCCGCCAGTCACCCATCCTACGCACCTCGTTTGTCGAGGTCAGCTCGCCCGATGTCGATGTCGTCTATGCCCAGGTCGTCCACATGCCCCGGAAGCTTGAGGCCGCTCGTGTAGAACTGTCAGATGTCTCGAAGATGGATGAACTTCTCGAAGCAATCCGCGATGAAATCAGGATGTCTCTGTCGAGATCTCCTCCTACTCGACTAACGGTCGTCACTGCTGCTTCTGAGAAGTACCTCGTACTGTCGCTGTCACATGCACAGTATGATGGCCACAGCCTGGCACTGGTCCATCGAGATGTTGAGCATGCGTACTCTGAGCACTCTGTCGAGCTGAGACCACTCGCTGATAATCTGATCGAAGCCTCACTCGCAGCTGTCGATGATCGGGCACTTACTTCTTGGCGCAACAGCCTTGCAGGCGCTCGTAACCACCATGTGCCGCAGACAAACCCAGATGACAACACGAATACGCTGCATAGGCTCGAGGACGTATGTACAATTACCCCCAACGAAGCCCGAACATTCTGTCGGGACAATGGCTTCTCCTTGCAGGCACTTGCACAGACTGCCTGGGCTCTCACTCTAGCTCATTACACAAAGTCTTTCGATGTCCTCTTTGGTGCAGTGCTCGCTTGTCGCGAAAGCGAGGAGGCGGAGAAAGTTCTTTTCCCTCTGATGAACACAGTGCCAATCAGAGCAACGCTGCATGGTACGCGACAGGCGATGGTGAAGCACATGCAAGACGTCAACACTGATGCCTTGGCCTACCAAAGAACACCACTTCGTCACATCCAGAAGGCCGTCGCCAATTTCGTGCATTCAGAGACTGGCAATCGCAAAAACGCGCTATTCGATACGCTTTTCATCTACCAACATCGGCCCGACCAGGCAGACAAGCAACACAAGCCACTGTACGAGTCAGTCGGGGGAAGCTCAAACATTGAGTTTCCCGTCGCAGTCGAGATGGAGGCCATGGGCGAACATATGGTCATCCGTGCCGCTTGCAAACACATTACACTTGACCTCTTGGGCGCTCAAAAGCTACTTCAGACACTCAGTCGAACCCTCGAAGCGATTGTCCGTACGCCAAATGAACCTACTGTTGAATTCTCTGGGACCCGAGCATCGATCTGCGGCTTACCATTCATTCAAGTCAAGACCGAAGATATCGCCAAGGTTCCTACCAGCAGTGAGCAAAACACCGAGCAGGGGGTGTCTGTCACAAGTTCCGAAGCAATTACGATCAAGGATGCTCTGTGCCAGGTTTCCAGAACACCTCCTGGCGAGCTGTCCGACTCGTCAACCATAGAGAGTATTGGCATAGACTCTGTCTCCGCAATCAAAGTAGTTGCGCTTCTCCGCAAGCAAGGAGTCCAGCTCTCTGTCGGCGAACTCATCCGTGCAAAGACTGTAGCCCGCATGGCAAAGGTCGTGCAAGACCGCGCATCTGCCTCATCGACGGAAGGTCGTGAGGTCTCCGATGACAAATCGCTTGCGCGTTATGTTGCCCAGCACAGACTCGCCGAAGTTCCATCACTGTTTGATATCGATACGGAGAATGTCCAAGCTGTCTTCCCAGCGTCTCCGGGACAGACTTACATGCTCAACGTTTGGCAGACAACGCAAGGCCAGCTTTTCTATCCGACATTCGAATACCGTTTCGCCACACATGTGACCGAGCGCCAGCTTCAAGACGCCTGGAAATTGATGGTTGAGAAGCACGAGATCTTGCGCACAATCTTCTGCGGAACCGACAACGCCGAAGTTCCCATTGCGCAAGTCATACTGAAGCGCACGTCCAGCACTCTTACTGTTGGCGAGGAACAGCAGTCAATTTCACATCAACAGCCCATGGTTCACCTAAATGCTGTTTGGGATTCTGCCGTCTGGGTGTTGAAGCTGCACATTCATCATGCTCTCTACGATGCCGTGTCCCTGCCGTTGCTCATGGAAGATTTCGAAGCACTTCTGGCCGGTTCGAACCTCAATCATCCACTGGTGTCGTACGCGGACTTCCTTTCACTCTCCTTGGCGCCGAAAGCACAATCCTCACGTCAAGAATTCTGGAGGGAGTACCTAAGCAATGCCAACATACTCTCGCTCCACCAGGCTGAGCAAAGTCACATGAAGAGCCGCGTCAAAATCTTCAAGCCGGAATTCCTCTCAACCACCAGCAGTCTCGAAATTGCGGCACGCAAAGAAAGTTTGACAACTCAGTCGCTTCTTTTCGCCACGTATGCCCAAATCTATGCCCGACTCGCTCGTGGAAGCTCATCTCGAACTGACGGGGACGATGTCGTTATTGGCATCTACTTCTCGAACCGTTCTCACATCGACAACCTGTCGGACCTCCGCTCTCCTACACTCAACCTGCTTCCACTTTTAGTCCGGTCTACCAGCACCGCACCACTCGTTGAGAGCGCTCGGCAGATTCAAGAAGACCTACGGTTGATAGGCACACTAGAGAACAGCGCTGCCAGTCTTTGGGAGATTGCAAAATGGACAGAAGTGAAGGTGGACACCTTTGTTAACTTTCAACGAACACCAGATCTGGTTGATGATGGCATTGATATCAATGGAAATTCAAAGCAAAGACTCGAGGTAGTGGAAGACGACCGTTTGGCTGCCCGTGCATGCGTTGTTGACGAGGAGAACGGCGATGACGACGACCACCGTGCTGAATTCCAACCGACAAAAGAGCTGTCATCAGTGGACAAACACATGCATGACGCATACCCGGTAAGCTCCTACGCCACAAAAGTATTTCGCGCAGACAGCTCTTTGCTAACAACCCTTCTTCAGCATTCTGTTGACCTGGAAGTCACGATCACATCTTCTGGAGTGATGAACGTGGGACTGTTCTGCCCAACCAGCATGATCAGCCTGCAGCAAGCAGAAGACGCTCTTGAGACTCTGAGAGGTGAACTGGAAGGACTCTAGATCATAGAGAGAAAGGAACTGGTAGTCTGTACGTTGAATAAATTCGCGCTGCAATGTAGTTGTGGGTTTGCACGTTGTCCGGCAATCTCACGCCATCCGCTTGCGGAGCGGATCTCAAGCTTTCGTGCTGCTGGACATTGCGCACTCGATGTTTCTTCATGGTCACCACCCATTTCTTCAACGAGGCATCGGTCTTCACCACCCGCATACCTCTTGGCCTGATGAAGGGTCTTGATTGAGTTCAAGGCATTTCGATACCGATGTTTAACCTTCTGACGAGCCCTAACCCTGAACCCTGACAACGCCCTACGAATTGCTGCAATGGGTAAGTACATGTATGTTCAAGCTTTTGTTCAATGGTGACTGGACTCAACCGGATGAGTTTCCGAATGCAAGACAGAGAATCTATAAGGGAAGACTGTTACCAGACAGAACGTGTTCTGACAAACCACAACCCTTTTGCCAAATTATGTCAACCACAATGTCTACGACATTGGTGTCCCATGAATTGAGGGTGCTCGAGGGGGACCGCGTGTATGATACTGAGAACAGAGCACGAGATATGACAGACAATCAGCTCAAGCCTGTCGATGGAGGTCTAGCAGCCTGGAGAGTCCTTCTTGCCGCGTTTATGTTCGAGGCGATCTTATGGGGTGAGTGACAATTTTACCGACAAATTCTGCCACATTGCATCTCTGCTGACGTCGCAAGGTTTCCCTCTGTCTTTCGGTGTTTTCCAAGAATACTACTCAGACCTACCAGAATTCTCTGGCAATACGTCGATCACTTACATTGGCAGCATCGCGACTGGTATCGTGTATCTCGGTGCTCCGCTGATGGCGCCGCTCGTCAAACTTTACCCAGTGTATCAACGCTATATGGTATGGCTTGGCTGGTCGATCTGTGTCGCTGCACTAGTTGCAGGTTCTTTTGCAGACACTATCGGGAGCTTGATCATGACACAAGGTGTCGTGTACGGAGGTTCGTTTTACTGGTGCGATTCCCAGCTTTGTAGACCGCATACTGATCGTCATACAGTCGGGTATCTTGTCCTATTCTATCCACTTGTCAGCATGGTCAATGAGTGGTGGATCAGCCGACGTGGGTTCGCTTGGGGCATCATGCTGGCTTCTTCCGGTGCGTCAGGATTGGCTTACCCGTTCGTCGACGAAGTCTTGCTTCACAAGTACGGTTATAAGACTACTTTGAGAGCAATGGCTGTTGCGACCGTCGTTCTCACCGGCCCACTGCTCCCTTTCATGGTCGGTCGCTTACCTGCGTCCCCCAGTGCACGACTAGCGAAGACCGATTGGTCGTTCGCTAAGAAACCACTCTTCTGGCTCTACGTCACATCGACTCTTGCCCAAAGTCTCGGATTCTACCTTCCAACACTCTACTTGCCATCGTACGCATCTGCTATCGGACTGGGCTCAAGCTTTGGTGCTATGCTTGTAGCCATCATGAGCGTATCTTCTGCTCTTGGCCAGCTTACTTACGGATACTTATCGGATGGTCGCTTGCCATTGAACCTTCTTCTGATCTCAACCTCCGGCGCTGCAGCAATCGCTTCGCTGACCTTGTGGGGCCTGGCAAAGTCACTTGCGCCCTTGGTCGTATTCGCACTTATCTATGGGTTCTTCGCGTATTCTTATATTGCAATGAGGCCCAGAATGGGCACTGCTGTCGCGCATGAACAAAGCGATGCGATGACGATGTTCTGCATCTACTGCTCTGTGCAAGGCATTGGCAATGTCCTCGCTGGACCTATCAGCTCGGCCCTGTTACGTCCAACTCTTGACGAAAGAGACTACGGGGTTGCGAGATACAAGGCGATGATTATCTTCACCGGCCTAGCCATGGTGACTAGTGCTTGCTCTATCGGCTTTTCGTATTTCATTTCCACCAAGAAGAGTCTATAGTTCTGTTGATAAATCTAAAGAGTCGCGGTTTCTTCGCAGTTAAACAACGGGTTCTGTGTTGACGTCGGTGTATATTTACTATTTTGAGGCTACAAACTTCTGCCCCAGTCCCTTCATGCAGACTCGCCCGATGCAATATTGGACCCGGTTCCTTGCAAAGGATGTGCACTTGAAAGTCATTACTTATACCTTCGGCAAAAGCAAAGGATCCCGCAACAAGCGTTTCATATCCTCGCAGCGCAACGGCAGAGTGACTTCCACTCCATTTCGTGTCCACCCTTGTGCCGCTGCGTCCGATGGGTTCGAATCCCCTATCGGCGGGGCATCAGAGATGAGAATGCAACCATCCACGCAAGGTACCACACCATCGGCGTAGCGGATCCGTGAACCCAGCCCGAAATCGACATCATAGAGACCAGCGCGAGCCCACGTAGTCACCATGATGTGGCGTTGGCCTAGGAACCCCTGCCAGATGCGTTGCGGAGACTTCTCGTACGCAATACTGTGGAGGTGATCGGCCAGTCGCTCTGCATTGTTGACTGTAAGTACTGTTTCGCGTATGCGTTGTACAGTTTGTTGAAGTTTCTGTGTGGATGCAACGTCGGAGGCTGCCATCTCGATGTTCATCATCATCGTCGGCGAGCCCACGAAAGAGTTTCCGAGCTGGAATGCTGGCCGAGCGCCCAGTACGAGATCGCAATGAACAGGATTTTGATCGTCCTGAAGGCCGCGAGCACGCACGACGCATGACCAGACATGTGCTAATAGGGCATCGTGTTTGCTGATCCGGAGGTTCGAAGATGTTGCAGAATTAGAATCCTGAGTTGCTGAACGCCAGAAATGGTCCACCTGCTGCCGGCTGAAGTGCACAGTGTACTGATCAACCGGAGCCTTAGTATCCCACTCGCTCCAGGGCATCGGCTTTCCCGCAGGAGGCAGATCAGAAGGAAATGGTGATGGCGGCTGAGCTGGGGACGCCCACCAGTCGTATCTGTGCAGCGGGAGGCTCAGAGCGTCTTTCATGATGTCAGAATCAGCTGTCTCGTCGTTGATACGGCCTGCAGCAAACGCATCCAGTTTTGAAGGCTCAAACAATGGGCTTAGCACGGGCAAAGGCGCTTCCGCGAGCGTAGCCCGGCTAATACTAGCCCAGCATCGTACAAATTGTGTGAGAGAAGTGATATCTGCAAGAGGATGCGCGATCTTAGCAGCAAGCACGAGACCACCGCATGCAAGATGAGTAAGCTGTACGGCCATTATAGGTTTGTGCAGGCCATTGGAGTCCTTCTCGTTCGGCTCAAGCGCATGTACTATATTCGTGGGAGGCACAAATTGTGCTAGTCTCTCGTCTTCATCTTGCCGATTCCAGATAGGTCGTCGCTTTGCAGAAGTTGTGGTGTATAGATCGTCGACAGTTGAGGGGCTCGTAGCCTCTACAAACTCCACTCCGGGGTCTCTGCCCGTGCCATAATGTACATAGACGCGACCGTAGCGTTTAGCGTGCACTGGGAATGCTGCCACCTCAGACGGAAGGTGGTCGTGTTCAATACCTAGGATACTCTTCAGGAAGCCACACCACTGTGGATAGGCATCAAGGGTTACGCTGAGTGCTTCCCTGAAGTGGTCGGCAAGGTCAGTCGATTGGAGCGAGACTGTTGGACGTTCCAGGAGCCAGATAGCGTTCGTCAGTCCGAATTTGGCCGTTGTTGCATCCAGAAGAGATAGAGGCACAGCACGCTTATCACCTGCGTGTTTCTGGGGCAGCACACGGCTGGTTCGAACGACGTGAGGTCCAGGCGGCCTCGGGGCGGTCATGATATCTGTGGAGTGAGGAGAAGAGCGTTTCAAGATTTGTTCAATATTTACGACCTGATGTATAGAACCTCAATTTCCTTCTTATATGGGTTCTAGACAGGTAGTGTTGCTCACATTTAATTAATACAGCGATGATTCATCCTAGATCATACGTTTTGAGTAAGGACGCGTTGAAATCGACTCGTACTTCAACACCGCGTTGCCAATGCAGCTAGTCTGAGCCCGGCAAATCACGGGTTTGGTGGAGATTTGCCGGGGGCTGAAGAAGCGCAGCGTGAATAATACAGAACGAGCCTCAGAGTCACAACCGCTGAGGAACATGAGCATACGCGGCCACGAGTATACCGCTTGCTCCTCAGAAAGGGGAAGGATACTAAAGCAGCGACCTCAGCGTAGCTGCCTCAGTTCGTCACGAATCAAGCCAACGAGACTTCACATTCCACAAAATAGAGCGAAGCTGAGCTCCGCGAGTGACGAAAGTGGAGCTTGGAGGGCTTAGAATACTGCTACAAGCCCCCCAAGTTGTTGGGTTACACGGCATGAAGTCGAAACACGTCGTTTCACTGATTCTGGGTCCTCATCAGTCGACGAAACTGAACATTATCAATCTACACTACGCCCATGGCCATTCCTCACGTGTCTAACTACGCGCCATGCTGGTTTGCGGACAGGCCTTCCACCGCCTGCAAGCTCCCCCAATCCTTTGTCTTTGTCAAAATCCAACAACAATACCAACGACATCTCAGTCTGGCCAACATCTGCATTCATCCTCTGCAGCACCAGTCCTTTGACGCCTAACAATGGCAAAGCCCAGCTACAAGCATGAACAAGCAATGGCCAAATGCGCATCGTAAAACATTGATCTCTTCCAATCTCCCCATTCTTAAAAATCTTCTCCCAACTAGCATCAATCCATCTTCCCGTAGCGGAGACTTTCAAAAATGCGTTTCCCAATCAAGCTCTTCGCCCTTCTCGTCTTGGCCCTGCTGGCCACTTCGGCCGTCGCATGGAAGCCTATCAGCAAACTCGATGCCGACTTGTGCAAGAAGAAGAACCCCGATATCGCGCAGGCCATTGGCTCGTTCTGCCAGCGGTTCCCGATGGTAGGAACTTGATGATCTCGAAGTGACTAGGACATCAAAGCTGACTGACTGGCAATGCAGAACGCCCCAAGCCGTGACGCGCGCATCGGACGCTACTCCAAAAACTTAAAGTTCTCCGCCAGGATCTTTGGTAAGTTCATGCAATGCGCACGGAGACGATACACACATCTTTACCAGTGTCGAAAGCTGATACTCCTTTCTTTGCAGCTCCTAAGTGTAAAACTCCGGAGAAGGTGCCCCAGGAGTGGTGCTTCAAGCAGTTCTACAACATGTGCCGCAACTCGAGGAAGAAGAACGCCACTATCGTGGCGAAGTACGGCGGCGGAGGATGTCAGGTTTGGCAGCTGCTTGAGAAGGGTTATTTGATCCCTAGTGGGCGTAATCACGACTGAACGTCACAACGAGTCAGTGGTAGATTTTCATATATATGGTGTATCGTGTTTAGTTCTCTATGATTCATGCAATATATGTCTCTACTTCCCATACTCAGTACTGAGCAGACCAATCATCTCCGCTCTAGGCAATGCGACATTGGTGATAGTTGCGCCAGTGCCTGAGACAGGGCCAGGGTCATTGACGAGCTCGACCTTGCGCGTGTTGCCGCGTGTGATCTCAAGCACGGTACCGCCTGGGTACTCAGGCTGTGAGATCATGGCAAGCATGGCGTTCACAACCTCCTCCATCGGGATCCACTCGCCCTCGCCAACCCATCCTTCACGGGAAGCCCAGAAAGGTGTCAGAACACTGCCTGGCGCCACAGCGACGACGCGAACGCCCTTAGCGGGCTCCATGGGGGCCATAGACTTGACGAAGTTGTTGATACCAGCTTTGCTGGCGGCGTAAAGAGGGATGGCCGTACCGGGTTGTTGGGCGGCCGCACTCGAGATCATGATCACGGAGCAACGAGAGTTCTGGCGCGTTGCGTAGTCCAAAGCGAGCTGAGTACAGCGGATGGGGTGGTGGAGGTTGATTTCCAAGACCTTGAATGAAGAGGAGTGGGCATCTGTGCTGGACTTTAGGGCCCAGAAAGAGGTTTTGGGCTGAACGGGTTAATTGTTTGGAAATATATTGTAGAGATTTCAAGGCGCCACTTACAGGCTCTGAGAGTCCAGCTCCTGTGCACACGATGTCGATTCTTCCGAAGGCTTCATGGGCCGTCTTGAAGACTGCGTCGAGCTGGGCCCAGTCGGTCACATCGGTCTTCTGGAAGATTGCTTTGGGTGTCTCGGTGTATTTGTTAAGAGCGTCCGCCTCAGGGCTGAGAGCAAGATCGGCTACGACCACGTTGCAGCCAGCTTCGAGCAAGCGGAGGGTAAAATTGAGAGAGATACCGCTGCCACCGCCGGTAACAATGGCAGTCTTGCCGTTGAGATCGTTGAGGGACATATTGGGGTAATCGAATGGTGTTTATTGATGGGTATTATTGTATAGTTTGTGTCTATCGAAACAGGTTGTGAGAGGGACAACGTGCACCTTTGTAGGGTCCAAGACCCCTATATATAGATTACCAAATAGAAGGGGGAATCTATTTAGCGAGGGAATCAGTAACACGATTGTTTCGGGACAACTAAGGACTTTCGGTGAACTAGACTGCTGGGATCAGTCTGCAGACAACGGAGCAGTTTCGCAAAGCGGTAAGTGCATCCTTCGCTGGTCCGCCACAGCGAAGTCTGCAATCTGTTAAAGTTGTAAGACACTGTTATCACGTGAAGACGCGTAGAGAAGTGAAGTGAGGTACAAAAGGAAGGTACAAGCATGTGACGAGACTTTAGGAGGAACGATTGACAACGACGACATCCCAGCCACACATATCGCCATATCGACGCCAACACATTCTTGACCCGCGCACCGCCGACTCGCGCGCCGTGCAAGCCACATGACGATCACGTGATAGCTTCTGATGTGTCTCGTAGCTTCCCCGCGTCTCGAACGTCTCGTTGTTTTGTGTGGCGCGCGCGCGTCATCATGGCATACCTTCTTCCTCACGACTGACCGTCGGTGATCTCATCGTGCGAGAAGCAAGAAGAAGCTCAAGCTCTATCCCGCCATTTGTTTGGCTCGACCAACATACGTTTCTTTTCTCCTACAGCAACATCCTCCCTTCAAATACCATCCTCCTCGTCCAATCCTGTGCAATACCATCACAGTCGTCACTCATCACACAAGCATTGCCGCACCTCCCCAGCACTGCACTTCAACATGAGATTCTCCCTGGCCACCCTGGCCACCGTCGCTTTGGCGACCCAGACTGCCACCGCCGACTGGCTCTCTGGCAAAGCCGGTAAGTCTCCATTGATGGGAAAGCCGATTTGGAAGTGATGATGTTCCTGCATCAAGTGCATCAAACACTTCCAAGTCGAGCCGTGTCCAACAACGCTCCCTCACAAGTCAAACATATCCTAACTGACGGCGAGGCCGCTTAGCTTACAACAAGTGGCATGAGACTGAGCTTGAGCGCTGGCTCTCCGACCACAATGTGCCCTACCCTACCCCTGCCGACCGCAAGGACCTCTCCGACCTCGTCTCGAAGAACTGGGAGAACAACGTCGCCAGGCCTTACAGCAGCTGGGGCAACAACCAGCTCTCCAACTACCTGACTTCCACTGGTAAGGAGGTCAAGAAGGGCACCGAGAAGAACACCGAGAGCCTCATCGCCCAGGTTCAGAACGCATGGCACGAGACCGCTGAGCAGGCCAACGAGGCCTACGGCAACACAGCCAATTGGCTCTTCAATACGTAAGCCCTCACCGCTATTCATCATACTGATCATCGACTAACAATACTTAGCTGGACTGATTCTCAGCTCAAGTCTTTCCTTGACTACCACGGTGTCCCCAACCCTCAGCCCCGCACTCGCGACTCGCTGCTCTCTACTGTCCGCTCCAACTACCAGTCCGTGGCAAACAAGGCCGGCGAGACCGCTGCCTACCCTGGCGAGTGGCTCTACGCTCAGTGGTCCGATTCTGACTTGAAGGCTTGGTGCGACGAGCGTGGCATTCCCGTCCCTCAGACCGGCAACCGCGACTCTCTCATCTCCACCATCCGTCGTCACTCTTACGTTGCTGCTCAGGAGGCCAACAAGAAGTACAACTCCGCCACCAAGCAGGCCGCCTCTGCCCAGCAGAGCCTTTCCAACCAGCTTCTTGACAGCTGGTCTGACAGCCAGGTCAAGGAGTGGCTCGACAAGAACGGCATCCCCGTTCCTCAGGGTAGCAAGCGCAACGAGCTTACTGCTCTCGCTCGCAAGCACTCTGCCCGTCTCTCCGGCAACAACGTCCAGGATAAGGCTGCCAGCGCTTACGGCGCCGCCACTTCTTCTGCCGGTAACTACTACGCTCAGGCTACTGACGACTCCTACGCTGGTCTCCGTTACTACTACGACTACGCTCTGAACCAGATCGGCTTCGCTTCCAAGGAAGCCAAGGCTTCTCTCAGCTCTGCCTCTGCCCGTGCCAGCTCCAGCGCTGTTTCTGCCTCCTCGGTTGCCTCTGCCAGCGCGGTCTCCGCCTCTTCCTACGCCTCCTCGCTTGCCTCCGTTGCCTCCAAGTCTGCCGCCAGCGCTTCCAGCTCTGCCAGCAAGGCTGGACAGAACGCACCTGCCGCTGCCTCCAAGGCTGCCAGCGAGGTTTCCGCCAGTGCATCCGCCAGCGCTTCCTCTGCCTCTTCCGTTGCATCCGTCAGTACCGCCTCCAGCGCTTCTTCTGCCTCTTCTGTTGCCTCTGCCAGCGCCAGCTCTGCTTCCGCTCGCGCCAAGCAGGAGTTGTAAAGGATGCAACACTGATTGTTCAAAATTGGTGAAAGCGGCTTAGATGGTCAGATACAGTCTTTCCACAAAGCCAACCCTGTATCACCCAGCACTACGATCAAAGCGAACTTGTCCTGTGGAGGAAATGAGTCGCAGGAAAAAAGGAATAGTTTATGACCATGCTTGTATTCCCAGTCAAATTCTCTTGCTTAGCATAGCTTAGCTACGAGCCTAATTTTATGAAGACACGTCACGCCCTTTAATCTTTGTCTATCTACTGTGTATGTATCGTGCCTATTTGTTTGTTTACGTTCTCGTACTTGTCACTGCTAGACACATCAGTCCAGATCAACGTTGTATTGGGAAGGAGTGTTCAATGGTGAGTGTGTGTTTTAGCAATGCATTTCTGATACTTCTGAATCAAGTTAGACATTGACGATCCATTAATATCGCCCTGATCTACTAACTCATACCAAACCTACAGCCGCGAAGTCCCTAGCCTCCGATTTCAATCCACTAACAACACTCCCCACGCCAACGCCAACGCCAGCCATAAGCCCATTGAATTTCGCCTCCAACTCTCTCCCCTGACTCAACAACTCATCCGAAGACACCGAGGGGATCGACGTCGGCGCAGGCGCCAGTGCTCCACCCGCAGGTTCCGGCGTGTTCGATGGCCCGCATGGCTCCTCGTCCAAGGACATCTGACTGAGTGCCGCGAGCGAATGGGTCGCGTTCTGAGAACCCTTTTGTGAAGGCGGTGGTTTGAGTGCCAAAGGTGAAGCGGCCGCGATGTGCGCTTTGTGCGTGCTGTTGGGCCCTTGGTATGTTTTCATGTACTGCTGCTTCCTGAGGCTTTCGGGATCTTGCGAGCCCGTGTTGTCCATGTGGTTCAGCTGGTTGAGAGTAAAAGCGTGCATAGTGCGATTATAGCCTGGCAGCGTGCCGGTGTCTGGCGAAGCGATTTGCGAGGTGGTGTGAGCGTACATGGCTCGGGAGTAGGTTCTTGCTGCGGAGGCGAGGAAGGAGGAGCCTGTGCTGTGACGTTGGAGGCATTCTTCGTCTTCGTCTGAGGAGAGGGGTTCTTCTTCCTCTTCGGGGGCGGAGTCATCTTCGTATCTGCGTGCTGCTGGGCTGTGGCCTGAGAAGAGACGAGGGAGGCGGTTGTGGATGTGTTGGGTTGCTGAGATTGGGACTTGGGTTGAGCGGCGGCGGTGGTGACGGGCGTGGTCGGACATCTTTTCGGTTCCTGGGTGGCGTTGTTTACCGCATCCAGGAATGTGAGTATCTCAGTGAAGGTATAAGTGCGGTATCGATCTTCGCAGTTCGCACAAGATCACATCGCCTCAATAGTCCTAGAAACGACCGGTCTCTCGCAGTCTTGCACTCGATGCTTCGCGACTCGACACGACATGGAACCATCTCACCCGCCGTCATCGTCATTGTCAGCAACACCAGATCCGGTGTCTTTGTTTCGAAGCCATGTGTGCAATCAGAACCACGAAACCGTTGAAAATGGGTGATTGCAAGCGGTAGGCTGACGATGGCCGGACAATGGGTTGAACATGGCTGCGGCGTGGCTCGCGTTCCTTTGTTCAAAAAGCAGCCACATTCCAGTGTGGTTTCTGAACCGAGTGTGTAGGAAGCTTGGCTGCAAGCGGACATATGCTATCATCGTCGCGGCATGTGGGAGAGGTATGACTGGCAACGTCGGTTCGTGAGTGTAGAATGCTCTGCGATGGACGGGGGCATTTGATCAGGTGCAGGTAATGATATTCGCGATTATCTGGAGTGAAGCTCAGAGGTGGCTGTTAATATTACCATAATGTCAGGTTGTCTATCACTTGTTCTGCAAAATCATACGTCACCATGAATCGCTGTTTCTTCTCCATTTTACTCTGGACTGTAGCCACATCTGCTTTCGCCCCTGCCAACATACCAGCATGCGCTCAGTCAGCAATCAGCTCCGGAATCCGAGGATCAGGCTGCGCAACTGACGACTTTTCATGCATCTGTGCCAGCGAGAATCTCAACTTCGCACTTGAGAGCGCGGGCGACTTTTGCAACGACGCCGACCAAGAAAGACTTTACCATGCCATTTGGGATGTCTGCAGAGACAGCGTCCTGGGTACGCGGGATGTCGATGAAGACGATATGGGTGCAACTCCAGGTGAATTCCAAGAAGATATACCTTCGCCAACCGTCGCCTCTGAAGGCACCGACCAAGCAACCTTAGAAACTCCCGTTCTCGCCAGCACACCCACAATCGCCTCCGAAGGCACC
Organism: Melanodothis sp. VS III C KN 2; assembly: GCA_019775565.1. Classification (NCBI taxonomy): domain Eukaryota; kingdom Fungi; phylum Ascomycota; class Dothideomycetes; order Cladosporiales; family Cladosporiaceae; genus Melanodothis; species Melanodothis sp. VS III C KN 2. The sequence goes on along the minus strand of JACWFM010000024.1, from coordinate 957,011 downwards.
AATGAAGCGACCCTGGCAACTCCAGTCCTTGCCGTGCCTGCGAACACACCTACTGTCGCAACTGAGGGCACCGACCAGGCGACTCCAGGACCACCAGTCCCAACAAGCACACCCACCCTCGCCACCGAAAACCCCAATCAAGCAACCCTCTCAACCCCAACCATAATCGCTGCACCCACAAACCCCCTCCCAACATCCGCAACCTCGCTGGTCACCGACACTCGGGAGTTCTTCCACCCCTCGTCCTCATATTTTGACAGCAGCAACGTGGTGACCACACAGCAGGCGGCGGATCTAAGCGACGACCCAAATGGCCGCATTTCCGCAACCACCACCTCGCCAGGCCCGGAGGATACCGCCCTGCTTTCCTCCAACGCCACAAGAGTCAACACAAGCAGCCTGCGAGGCCAATACCAACCCAGTATTACGGGCGAGGCGGGCAGTGAGGTTGCTGTTAGTGTCGGGGCGCTTGTTGTGGCTGTGGCGGGGTTGGTGTGGGTATTTGCGGAGTTTTGACGTTTGAGGGTGTGGTCCTTCTGAAGTTGTCTGAACGATGTATCATGATTTATACGGGGCTGTGCCTTAGAATCTTTCGTGAAGAATAATTGAACTCAGAATCCATGATGGAAGCGCTGACCGTGTCAGCGAAGGGTATCCTTACGTTTTCTATGAGTGTCGTGGAAAATATCGGCCGTTCCCATAAGTGCTGAGAAGCACCATGCTATTCGCCGTTTCAAATGCTGTTGTACAAGTCCGTCCCGATCATCACGAATGCCAGGCTAAACAACTTCCGATCGAAGCCAAGCACATTACTTCTGGTCTCCCAACGCTCTTGCTGCGAGCACGTACGCGAAGAGCGCCGCAGCAACGATGTACCACTTGTTCTTCGAGAGCCAGCTCTGAGGCGGTGCATCGGCTACGGCCCGGCCTCCGTTCGTTGTAGAAGTCTGAGACCGGTTTGCCGCGGCGGCAGCCTCTTGTATTTGGGCCTGCTGTTGCAGAACCAGGCTGCGGCCAGTCTGTGGGTCGATCTTCTCGCTCTCCATCCACTTCCAGTTCTCCTCGTCCTCTTCAGGCCATTGCTCCCTGAATCTCTGTCCTCCGTCACCAGCTTTGATGGCACCGAAACCAGTTCTGCCGCCGCTCTGTCGCAACTGAGGTTCAGCGGGCTGGCTAGAAAGAGTCCTTGTCGTGCTGCCACCACCCGTGCTGTTCCACCATCTTGTCCTACTGGCGAAAGCCTTCCTCTCTGCCTCGGTCGCGCTCACACTCCCAGTAGTCATCTCCTCGCTCGTCATGAAACTCAGCACACCGAGCAAGATCGTGCTCACCTCCCAAGCCGGATTAAAGCTCTTGGGGTGGAAGTCACTGATACTGAGGCACAAGCGTTCCGAGCATCGGAAGCGCCCGCTTGGAGTGTGCATGCGGATGGCAGGTGGTGCGAAGGGATAGTCCGGTGGGAAGACAAGCGTGCCCCAGTACTGGCCGTTCTCATATGGTGTGCCGGGTGGGCCGGTGAGGATGTAGTGCCATTCCAGGATGTTGGACTCTGAAGGGTGGGCGGTGATGTACTCTGGAGGCGAGCGCGAAAGGGTAGCGTATTCGCGAGTGAGGCGTTTATGAGCGGCGCGCGTGGCCATGTTGCGTTGCGCTCTTTGTCGTAGGGCAAGGTAGCCAGAGGTGACGAGGTCGTTGTTGAAGATGGTTCACAGAAAGGACTGTGACTTATGTATATGAGAGTACACAGGTGGCATCAACAATCACGAAGTCTGACCTTCAGATCGGTCTTCAAACGCTCGCACGGTATGAGGTCAGCGATTCTTCAGGGTCCGCAGGCACACGCTCATAAATATACATGCGCCGCCAGACTTCTGTTGTCTTGCTCTTTTAGGGTTTGGGGTTACAGGTCGGAGAGTCGGAGATTATCGTTGCAAAAAAAAATAAGAGATACATGTGATTTAATTGAGAGTATCAGAATGATCAGCAAAGGTTTACTTCATATAGCGGTTCGACGGTGTGAGAGAGTGGAGGCTCCATTGGAACAAACGAGAAATACATGCAGTTTTTAGGATTCAGCTTCAGGGAGTCAAGCAGTTTAAAATCTCACACGACACCAGCACCACTGTTCGGAACCATCATTAGCATCAAACACCGTCCAAGAGTTCCGCCTCAAGCTATCGTTCTGACTCTCACAGCTTGTTCCGTGCTCAGACATGAGCCACCTTATACATGGCAGTTGATGGTAGTGGTTGCCATTCAAGGTCTATTCACCGCAGCTGTATAGATAAAACATAATGGCAGCGTGCGATGCGAAGGTTCTTCTAGAGGGACGCTACGACGGGATTTAGAATGCAGGGATGCAATAAGTTGAAAAGAATATAAATTCATTAAGTGTATCATCTAATATCGTGATGCAGTCATTACAAAAAGGTCATCATCTCAGCCAAAGAAAGCTGGCCAACCATGCATCAACTCCGCTTACCCATCTCGACGCCTTCAAGATCATCCCAGTCATCATCAGCACTGCCAACCTTGCGTCCGATCAGGATTCCAACCGCCGTCAAACTCACCGCAACCAGAAACCAGCTCTCAAACCAGGATTCAACGAACTTGCCCTCCAGTGGAGCGCCGAGCGCATCTGAGATGACGCCGCTGACCTCAGCCGGCAAATTGCTACGTAGCAGAAGAGCAGAGCTGATAACGTACGTGCCTGCGATTTGAGAGATGATGAGCGGTAGTGAAGTCTGCGCGTGGTGAAGCAAATTTGGCGTGAAGCGTGCGAAGAGTCGGAAAGTCTGGAGGACTGCGCTGAAGGATGCAAGCAGCATGATGCCGGACAAGAGGAAGGAGATCTGTCTTGACCAGGCTGCGCGATCGAGGTTGCTATCCCAGTGGGTTGTCAGAAGAGCGAGTACGTTGTTGATTGGGTCACTGTTGGCGAATGTAGAGGAGGGCTGCCACCAGCGACGTAGAGAAGAGAGAGAAGTAGCAAAGATGCGATAGGCGCAGTAGAGGGCGAAGATGGTATTGACAAGTGAGAGTAGCTTGCCGGACTTTGTGCGAGAGCGCTGTTGTTCTGTAAAGCGAGTGCGCATGGTTGATAAAGAGGCCGCGAGGGTAAAGCGCATAGTCTCGAGTCCAGAAATCTCCATCTCGAGCGAACGCTGTTCTTGTGCTTCAGAGCTGCCACGGAAATTGCCCATCATCCGAGTCATGAAGCCTGTTTCCTGTTGAGCAGGCGCAGATTCGGCGACCTTGCGCTGTAGTGCCCTCAGTCGGCTCTGCTTGACAGCAAGCATTTCCTCTGTAGCATTCAAACCGGCCTCCTTCCGGGCAATATCTGTGTCACGGACAGGACGGTGTCGAACGCCGAAGGTCTGCCACAGATTGGACACAGCGGCAAATCCAGCCAGAGAAGCCATCAAAGAGATTCCAATAATTCCAATCCGTTCCAAGCAAGCCTCAGTGAAGACATGCCCATCATCCAAGTGCCCTCCAGTCTCGACATTATGTAGCGAAGATAGCATCGACGCTTGAGGAATATACCAGAAGGCAATCAACCACGCCGAGAACAGCGCAACCTCCATCGTAATCCGCATGAATGGCTTCATCGACCTCTTCGTCGAAACATCCGCTGGCTTCCCAAGCAAAGTCTTCGTAAGCCCATGTAGCTCCAGCGCCGGTGTGACCAGAATACTCAAAACCAGTAACGAGCTGAGAGTGATCTTCAGCGCCAGTCCGCGCGCAGCCGGATGCAGCGAGTCCGAGATCTCGCACAGCAGCAGTTCCACCAGGACCGCAGAGAGTCCCATACTCGTCGCAAAGACCACGGACGCCATTTTCTGCGACGAAGGCCTCATCAGGCGCCTGGTCGCCGCGCCCTTTCCAGCTTCCCGATCTTTATGGTATTGTGGCAGCGCATCTTTCGCAGGTTTGATATCACCACATAGCAGCGGAAAGAGGCGGTACCACGCGAGTAGCGCTGCGAGAAGCCATGTGAATATGAAAGGTAGTGAAGACCACAGCAGCACTGCTGGCGACGCAGGCTCCAGGACACGGCGCGTGAGATAGGAAGGCGTGCAGGCGTCGCAGTCGTCGGCTGTAGGATACATTGTGGGCAAAGGGCCGGGTGGGGGTTTCACGAATGTGAGAGAAAGAACATTGGAGCGAAGAGATACGCTGGTCTTCTACGAGGGAGAAGAAGACAGCGGCATTCGCTTGCGACACGAAGGGACGGGATGTGAGCCTTGGATGCGAGGTTTGAGGATTGGCTTTCCCCAGTCCCACACGCTGTGCTGGTCTGCGCTTGCCGGCCGCCTGGCGTGTTGCTGAGTGGAGCCGCCCTTGCGCACGCACGTTGTCCGTGTCTTGCAATTTACTGTACCATCTGTTGGGGTACTGCTATGTCGAGATTATGTTACAAAAATTCTTGACCACTGCAAATGACTCTCCCCTTCCGACAGCTCAAAGAAGCCTCTTGCGTGAACTCAAACGCAAAGAGCCTCGGAGGCCAAACGCAAACCCGGAGTGACGTCTGATAGATGACATCCGACGCGTGGTCCCTTGCACGGCAACGGCCATGGCACCCGTCAAACGGCTGACGCCGTTACCTGTCGTGTCTGATCTTTTGCTTCGAATCCGATTATGAGACGTGTGAAGACCACGAACATTATGTAATGCCACGGTACTGTTTCTCGATGGCAAGTGAGGCCATGGACGGCTTTGGTGTTGGTGATAACAGAACGCCATCTGTGGAGATCACTTGCCATTTTAAACAGTATCTCAGTAGTCATTATACTTGGTTTAGGGTTTTATGGCATTGAGATGGGACGGCGCTTCTTGAGGGACTCGACTGCGGGATATATCGAACAGTTACCTCAACGGCAAGCACATCGATAATTCGTGCGATGCTTACCGGTAGTAGCACGCGTCAGCTAGCTGAATACAAAAGAAGACGAGAATATCGTTGAACCATTACATTGCTATTTAGAGTCTATCTAAAAAGAAATGTCTTGAAGCCATCATAGCCTACGAGATAACCGAGAGTCATTTCGGCGTCCACTCAGACACCTCTACCACGGAATCCTGAAGAACCCACGCGAAGAAGCAGTAGCAGTAGTAGAAGCATCGCGTGCCCTGCACCAAAAGTCAGCTTCCGTTGATTCATTATTCTCACCAAAGAGAAAAGCAGGCTCGCTCACTGACGCTACTTACCCAAGAACAGGCGCCACAAGCTCCTCCGCAACCTCAACTCCGTCATAAGCCGCATCAGCATTGTCGTGCTCGTCATCGTCGTCATCAAGGTCCTCCTCAACGCCTCGCGCAAAGACGGGACCATCTGTGAGGCCGTCCAACGACGTGTCAACACCTTCCGGAATGTCGAACTCCTCTTGGTCTACATCGCGTTGCTCGAGCTCGCCTTCGAAGGCGTTGTCTTCGTCGTAGATGTGCTCGGGATAATCTTCGTCCACCACACCACGGGCCGCAAGTCCTCCGTAATCATCTGAGAGGAACTGGCCTTCGTGTTGGTTGGCATAGAGCTGCTCGTCGAAATCAGCCTCGTCTTGCGCATCGTCGCTGGCGTCTCGCTTGGTGACACCAAGACTCTCGAGAAGAGACCTGTGCTCTTCGCTGCGCAGGTAGTCGTCGTAACTCAAGTCATTGTCTTCGTTCAGCGAGCGGGCCTGGACGATTGGGCTGAGCTCTTCGTCTTCTTCGAAATCGCCGTAGCCCTCGAGACTGTAGTCGACCTCGTCGGCTGTTTCGTCCGTGCGGCGTTGAAGGATCTCCTCGTTGTAACCCGAAAGGTCTGGGTCGGCGGGCTCCTCCACTTCGTCCTCGTCTTCAACATTAACATCGCGAGCCTCGAGTAAGCCTCCAAGGCTTGTGTCGACGTCCAGGTCTCCAAAATCAGGCGTTGGGTCATTGTCGAAGTCCCTGGCCCACAAAGGTAGATCAGGGTCATTCTCAAACTCATCATCTTCCTCCTCTTCCTCAACATCACGAGTGTGCTGGCCATGGTTGCCGTGCGACGTGTGGCCGCCATGGTGCTTCAAACCGCCGCTTTGCTTTGTGAAAGGCTTAGCAGTCGGAACGGCGTTCTTGACAGCATCAGTAGCCGAGTTTGCCGCCGACTTGAGACTAGCGAGCCAGGCAGGAGGCTGGCCATTGTGCTTCCAGCCAGGCTCGGCCTCAGCGTCACGAGCGACATGCCAGGCGGCGGCATCATGGTCTTCACCGTAATGGTAAGAAGGCGCGGCATCGCCGTGGGCTTGCTCCCAAGCAGCTGTTCTGGCTGCATCGGCTTCGGCATCACGCTCGAAGACTTCGCCGTCAAATCTGTCTTCGAAGTCTTCGTTGGTCGAGTAGGGCGTGGAGATCTGCTTTGCAACGGCCGCCGAAGCGAGCGTTGCCAGAGCGACAGTGCAGACGACGTTGCGGAAATACATCATGGATTAGTACGCTTGTCGGGCGAGTGGAGATGAGTGTTCGGACAGTCTTGACAGCAAGAGATAAGAAGGGATAGGATGAACAAGGAACAATCGTTGGGGGAATATGCCTACTTGTCATCTTGTCAATAGCAAAGACGGCCAGGTAGAGCAGCTTTGGCGTCGACTTCCGAAAGCGGACAATGAAATTCGGTCACGCTGAAAGCGTTCGGGCGGATGTGAGCAAGTCTCCGGCTCGAGAACAAAGGCGATGCACGGGTGTTTGCGCATGAGGCGCAGTGACAAACAGAGTATTGCCTTGTTGCGCGTCTTGGGGTCGGTCATAGTTGCCTTTCGATCACCATGAGCAAGAAAAGAACAGTGTCACTGGCGAATCCTTGGTGGGAATGGGAAAACATAGACTGTTGTCGAATGTGGATTGTTGTCAGTGTCAGCTATTCATAATGTAACATCGCCGGGCAGCGATGAATACGAGACCTGTCGACGATGATTCGTCATGTCGCCGTGTCTGTGGAGTTTTCCAACTCCGAGTGGCAACGCCTGAAGCGTCTCTTGCAATGTCAAGGTGACACTTGAGTGCCGTTCATTCTACAGAGTGCCAAGCCAATGGTATGGAATGCAACTTGAAAATCGCAGAGGTTGGGTCAAGGATCTGCATTGTGAACCCCTGATCCGTGCATCAGAAGTGATGTCAGCAATCAATTCCCCGAACAACACAAAGGCTGTTTCCTGGGCATCCTGTTATCAGTTGTCATGACACATGGGCATCGATAGTGCAGCTCGCTCCAGATGGGCAGACCTGGGGGAGGAAGTTGAAGAAACATTCGATCTCGATCCAATGGCTGGAAGATTTCGAGCGATCGGCTGACTGCATCATATTTTGAGGCTCCGGGGATGCTCAGACAACCTGCGCTAGACTGTGGAGAGGTGCTGCCGATCAGAAGAAAAGCTCCCTGTCAGCTGGGCGACGGCATGTGGTGTTTTCTTGTCGCCATTGGGAGATCTGGACGGAGAAGGTGGTGAGAAGCTGACAGGTCCATCTTGCGGTCTGCACAGAGGGCAAGGGTTCAGCATATGTACCCAGCGACCTGCACAGGCACCCGAGCACCACACAATATCGAAGCATGACGTTGGACTCCACGATAGCCGCGTGTAGCGGCGTGACTCGCAGTGCATTAGTTTAACTTCTCGAACTTCGGAAGAGCAGCCGCGCCACTTTGGGACAGAGCGAGTGAGAGTTGTGATTGGCTGCCTGTTTCGCCGGCTGTCGTGGCGCTTTTTGAGTACCGGCGTGCTCCGGCACACTACTGTCGGCCTAGCTGGGACAAGCCTGGTGGCTCGTCTGTCGATGATTGCGGATACATAACATGAGCGCATAAGGAAAACAGAGGGGGAGGTGGGTGTCGCCATCTCAGCTATGCGAGCACGGCGTTGTTGGTGACACTGTACCCATAGGTGTTGCCGTAGTGCAAACGACTGCTAGCTGTGTGCGACACGAAGCGGCAGACGGCAGGCCAGCAAACGAGAGATGGGTGGTTGTCGACAGGGAAGAAATAAGGTGCGGCATCGGCAGAGTGTTGATAGTAGTGGTAGTGCTGTGTGTGTGTCGTGCATCGGGGATGGTGGTCAAAATAGGTGCTGGCGGGCCATATTACGTCTGCTGCTGGCTCAGGCTGGGTGCGTGGGGCGGGAGTTGCGAAGCTCTAGGCAGCTCCCACTTCTCCCACGCGCACTTTTCCCAGGCAGGCACACAGCGACCGTCGCAAAGACTCTTACCCACAATCTTCTCCTGCTGCCACACGACCGACATTCACGCCATAACGACTCTCTCTCTCTCTCTCCCTGTCACATCCATCGACACCCCTTCACTTCATACATTATTCTCCTTCCTGTTGTTTCGATTCATTCACCGACCGCCCATTCCACCGCCCACTACTCACCACCTCCACCCGGACCAGCCGCTGACCACGCCTCGCCTTCCGCGGCACAATCCTCCTTGTCCCGCACGCGAAGTCGAGACGCGCCCGCTCTCCTGAGCCAGCTACACCCTACACCCTCGCAACACCGCCAGTTCGCCATCACCATCGTCGCAATCACCACATCCCAACACCGCCCTCCGACTCCCACCACCGACAGTACTCCCGCCGCCACTCAACACCGCCGTCTCACTTGCGACGTGTAGCGACCCAACGCCAGCACGCCTTGCATTTGGTCCCGCGTGTTGCATATGCAAGGACTCCGCTGCCAGCCAATCCCAGTCGCCGACGCCTAGCTGTGTACCTGTGCCAGCATTCTTGCTACAGCCAGCGAACAATATCCACCTCAGCAAATCTACTGCCCACGCGACTTGACAGCCACCGCCTAATTCGATATTGCCAATCTCGCTGGCGCTCACATCTACACCGCACAACATGACCTCAACACCAAGACAACCGTCCGCCACAATGCCTTATAACACTCGTCGGAAATCTCTCTCGCTCACAGAGATGGGCGTCATCGCGCCGAAGCGTGCCAGAGTCGCCGTCCAACCTTCACCACCCAACACTGCTGTCGATGGAGAGGAGCCACCAGTCAAGAAGTCGAAGCGATCTCATGGCAGCGCTTCACCAACCATCGGCGACATGAGCCCGCCACGCTCCACAGCTATTCGCATAAAGGAACAGAAGCCCAAACCGGGGGCAGCGTTGTCGCCACCGCCGTCGCCACTCAGGGAGGGACAGAGCAAGGTCGACATCGAAGGCATTAGCGACGAAATCGTGGTCGGGGCGATCCAACAACTCGAAAGGACCGGCAACAGACCGCATTTGGTCAAGGAACTCTCATCTATACTTGCGACAACTATTCCTGCTATTGAGAGGTATGCATGTGCCTTTACAGATGACACTACTTGGGACACAGCTGACTTGCTCTACAGATCCGCCAACCCTTCGGCACTCATCTCATCCCGTCTCACAGCTTACCTCAACCGCTCATGGCCCGCAATCAGCCCTTGTCCGCTGGCCAAAGACCTCTCACCAGTTCACCCTCGCCGACTGTTCTTCTACCTTACCACAATGCCTGCGCAGCCTCTGCCCGAGACCGTCGAACCTATACCAAAACACAACCGGATCATCTCACCTTCCCTCTCCTCCGCCTCAGCCGCCGACGAAGAAGACGAGCGCTACAACCGTGCGCGCGCCGCCCTTTCGCCTTCGCCCGAAGTCGACCTTTCTTCGCCTGAACTTGACGACGAAAGTCACGAGCCATCAAATGGATCTTTCTCTGGCCGCAATTCATTATCGCGCGAACATCCTCCTACCTCTGCAAACCTGGCTCACAATCGTCGCGCTGCTAGCCCGCAGCTGGAACTGGAAGAGCGTGATTTCAAACAGACTGCGAACCTTCTTCATGAACAGGCTCGCTTACGCCGCGCGAGCGAGGAGGATGTAAAGATGGGTGACACCGTAGCTGGAGCCGAGCCTGAATCTGCTGGCGTCACTCTATCGGCGGACAACGGCACGAATGAGGAAGAGCAAGATACTGAAGCTGCTGCCGAGCTGTTCCAGCATGCCGAGCACCTCAGGCCTTACGCTTGCGCCAATTTGGACTTCAGCAGCCCTGTGCTACGACCTACCAGATCACTCGAGACTATGGAGGCATCGACGAGCGGCAGCCCGCTTAAGCACCAACGGCGAGATGAGTCCATGGAAGACCCCATGGCACTCGACTTGAACGACATGAGCAACGACCAGCCTATACCATCTCTAGAGCAGCCCGACGCTTTCGCGTGGGATTCTTTGCAAAGCCCCGAAAACATCGAGCTTTCGGAATTGGACGACATGTTTGATGCTTTCCCTTGATCTACTGCGCGCCACCTTCAAGGCGTTTGCACCTTTCGTACTTCAACTTTCCTCTACACGCATTTGTATTACTATAGAAGGAAAAGCTTGGGACGTGGAAGGCAAAACAGAAAGGAACAGGAGCGCGAGCTCACCAAAAGCAAAAGCGCACAGGTTGCAGGATTCAAAACTTCATGAAGAGGCAAGCACTCGTCAGGCCTGGTGCCTCGCTCGCAGTGTCTGCCTGCCGTTTTTTCGACAATCATCTGGGATGGAAATATAACTCTATTTATGTAACTTGTATTTGTAACATTGACGGCCGACGAATGGACACGCAATCCTTGCCTCACAAATGACAGCTCATACAAGTACACGTACGCCTAATCTTACACCACAACCTCACACTAAATCACTCACTTCAACCCCAACCATCCCCTCCATCCCGCAGACGACACCTCCTCCACCACAGGGGCACTTTCAGGCGTCTTCGTCTTCGCCGCGTCCTCAACCGCTCTCACCGTAGGCCTCAATTCAAAAATCCACGTCGTGCCCAGATGCTTCCTCCTTTCCTTCACAACCTCCAACCCACTCTCTTTCGCCGCCGCCTCAACCATGCCGCCTATATCGCGGTTGAACCAGCACCCGTGGATCTCCGCGTGCTTCTGCGCGGCATTGTCGAGGATGTTGTTCAGCCACGCGTAGTCGCTGCGTCCGTGCTCCAGCAGCAGGATCCTGGCTTCGGGGTCTGCGAAGTCGAGGTGCGCGGCGAGGTTGGTGAGGAGGAGGTGCGGGGAGGGCGTGGAGCAGAGGCCCATTGTTTGGATGATGGTGGTGTATTTGCCTCCGTTGCTGGGCTCCGGAGCCGGGGGCATGGGGCCTAGCGCTGAGGTTGTCGAGAACCGGACGGCGAGGTTCGGTTTGAAAGCTTGCGTTGCTGTTTTGGACGCTGGGTAGAGTGCGAGCCACTTCTTCTTGCACACGGCGACCATTTGCGCGCTGAGATCGAGGAAGGTCAGGCTGTCGATTTCGCTGCCCGGGTGCAGGGGGTAGTAGCCCAAGTTCCTGCCTGTTCCGCAGGAGACTTCGAGGACGTGGCCTTTGCAGCGCTGCGAGAGGCGTTTGCGGATGGAGTTGATGCCCATCAGGGCTTCGGAGGAGCCGACTTCGCTGTCGAAGCCATCGGCTGTTTCGTCGTAGCGGGATGCGACGTCGGTTTGCTTGGTGAGGTCTTGGACTACACACAGGGTTTTGGTCAGTACGGGTAGTACTATCAAAGGCATATTTCTAATAAAAGTGGATAGATAGGGAAGGGCCTCCGGCGAAGCGGATTTCGAGAATAGGCTTCGTACGAAACCTTTTCTTGAGCTGCATGCGTAGTGTGAGGTTGAGAGTCAGACGTACTGTGAACGAAATTAGTACAGCCCTGACCAAAAGTTGTCGCTGTCCTTTCATTCGTACCTGTCAGGGTGTTTGCAGGGCTGGTGGGCAACGATGACCAGCTGGGTGATGTAGAAGCCCAGGGTGACGGCGAAGAAACTCAGGACGATGGGACCAGATTTGCCGCGGGTTTTAGATTTCGGGTCGTTGGCTGGTTGCATTGGCTGGATGGGGAGTTGTTGGCGTCGTCGTGATGGTGTTGTTGATACATTGCGGGTTTGTATGAGACCACCCGATTGTAGGTGGCGTTTTACATGACGGGAGTGATTTCGAGGAAGCACACTCCGGATACGTGCTTCAGTCGTCAACGACTGTATAGGCCTGAAAAGGCGTCTTGTGCAGATTGTGGAAGCCGACATGGCCTCTGATTATACTGGACGGTCATGTTTCCAATAGCGCTGTCGTCCCTTCTCGCAAACAACTTCCACATCCGCCGCCGCTTGAGCCACCAAAACCCGCGCTCCGACAACGGCGCTAGGGAATCTTAGTTTTTGGCAGTGTCAGCGTCCTGAGCCCAGTCGATTGCCCATGAATTAGCCCATAAAATTGTAATTGCACGGGTTCGCTGACTCTTTTTGAATTCATTGTATTTGTTTATCTATCATACCACCGTGTGGGGCACGTTTATTTGTGTGCGTATTACTTTAAGCGAGGATGTCTTCCTCCATTCCTTCGTCGATTCTGATCGTGGGCTCAGGCGTCTTCGGCCTGGGCACTGCGTATGCTCTCACTCAGAGGGAGGAATACAAGAACACCAAGATTACTATTCTGGATCGCTCTGGGTTCCCGGCTCCGGATGCTGCGAGTGTCGACTCCAGCCGTATCATCCGCGCGGACTATGCCGACTACCACTACAGTGCGCTATGCATGGAATCGATGAAGGAGTGGCGTGGCGAATGGGGGCAGGAGGGCCGCTATCATGAGCCCGGTCTTGCGATACTGCTCGATGGTAAGAATCTGGACCGTGGTGGCAAGGATGCGATGCAGAAGGAGATGCGTGACAATCTCCAGAAGCAAGGGTTGAAGATTGGCAAGAAGGAGGAGGGTGGCCAATTGACTGTGCTGGATGACGAGGCTGCTGTGCAGGCAATTGCTCCGAGCATTCCCAATGCTGCCGGTCAAAGTGGTTATGTGAATTGGACTTCTGGATGGGCTGATGCTGAGGCCGGCATGCGTTATCTGCACAAGAAGGTCGAAGCTACTGGTCGTGTGGAGTTCAGGAAGGTAGCAGTCAAGACTTTGATCTTCGACCATGCAAATGGCACTGTCCCTGGCGTCGTACTGGAAAGTGGAGAGAAGATCCTTGCAGATCTCACTGTCCTCGCGACAGGAGCCTGGTCCCCCAAATTCATCGACTTGCGCGGTATCGCCAGTGCTTCCGGCCAGGTCATCACATACATCGACATCACACAAGAAGAAGAAGACAGGCTGAAAGACAACCCCGTCTTGCTCAACTACAGCAACGGCATGTTCATCATCCCTCCTCGCCACAAATCTCTCAAGATCGCCCGCCACGGCTACGGCTACGCCAACTTCCAGACCATCCCACACCCCGAGCACCCAGAGTCTGGCGAGACGATCAAAGTCTCCCTGCCGAAGACCAAACACGACGACCCGCACATGGAGATCCCAAAGGAAGGACAAGACGTCTGCCGCGAATTCCTGAGAGATTGCATCCCGGAATTCGGCAACCGTCCATGGACGCAAACGAGAATCTGCTGGTACACAGACACTCCCACAGGCGACTGGGTCATCGACTACCACCCCAAATACAAGGGGTTGTTCGTCGCGACTGGTGGTTCAGGACACGGCTACAAGTTCGTGCCCAAGATCGGTGAGAGAATCGTCGATGTCATGAAGGGTCAACCGCGTGACGATCTGGGTGTGGCGTTGCAGAAGAAGTGGTCGTGGCCGAAGCAGAAGTACCACTTTGACCACATCTGGACGAACGACTGGCGAGGTGGACGTAAGGGCATGATTCTCGAGGAAGAGCAGAGGAGGGGCGAGAAGACCTCGAAGTTGTAAATGTAGCGATTTACTGAGAAAATGTTTGGTGCGATCTGGGCTGGATTTTGTTGCGATTCTGGAGTTATGGGACAGGTCTCGGACACGTACGTAGCATAGCCTTTGCCTTCGCGCTGCTGCGGATCTCAAATGTATGAGGTCGCGCGCGCGTATTCTGTTGTATTTATGCATCATTTGATCTCGTGATTTCGATACTGAGCGGTCTCGAGCCTCCACGTCACATGAAGCCTCACGGGTTTTCTTTCGGATTGTGTCAATCAGAAAATCTGGTTATTCTATCGATTCTCCATACGGTAAGGTCGATGTTCACAGACTGTTGCCTAATTCCACACGAGAACATTCGAATGCACCATCCGTGAGTCACCCAATGTGTATGTACATCTGAAACACCAAACCTGCGTGTTTGATCTCCGTTTATGCAGGTGCGAATGCACTGCATACACCTCCTCCTCTCTCATTGGCGGCGCCTACAAAAGCTTGGCCTCGACTTCTGCAACTTGCTTTAGCCGCTCGCCCAACCACACCTCACCGCGCGCTTACAACAACACGCTTCTGTTGCCGCTGCAGCGGTGCATGATGATACGCATATACCGGCTTCTAAGCGCGCACTTCAAGCCGTTTCATCTCTGCAGGCGCCGCTGCCAGCCTTCTCTATCAATGCCCGCAACCAGCCTTGTCCAGTCGCACTTCGGGGCGAGGTTTGCGGAAAGATGTCCATCTTCTAGCGGTCTATAGCGTAGACCCGAAATACTCGGAAGCGAAATTGGCCTGAAACGCGTTTCGGTGCTGTCGCGTGGTCAGTCGCTGCATGTAGACTGCATTGGATGGCTTTTTGGACAGAGTAGACTATAGCTGGCCCGCTATGTCTGGCTCGCACTACATCTGCACGGTCTCCGGTATGTTTCACAACATTGAGCATATTGACGCTAAGTCCTCTAGTATCCTTGTCTGATTTAGCATCGTTCGCTGCTGAGTGACGCGCTGCTCAAGTCATGGGTCTATATATGTACACGACCGCGCCTACCATGACCGCCTTTCGTCTCAACATCTACCAACAGTTCGAGTTTACATCTTGCGCCCTGTTACGAGCCTACGAGTTTCTTTGCTTTGGGGTTTCGTTTGTTCGTCTTTTCTTTACCAACTTTGGAGCTGGACTCCTCTATCGCATCTTCGTAATCTATACACATAGACACACGCACGGCCGGCCCGTGGTAATATCGCTCTGGTAGCGACAGCGGTAACAAGAATCTATCATAATGGATTACCGCCAAGCAACACCTCCTTCCACTTCAGTCCATGTCGAGGACTATGACTTCCAGTGCACAGGTGGAAGTGCCAGCACAACTTCTGGATTCTACCCCAATGACTGGTCTCCGGCATCGATGATGACTGCGGCCTCGACGCCACCACGATCGAGGTCGCCGTCCAAGGCTAGGGAGATCGGTCCGCTACTTCTTCCGCGTGTTCGCGCGCAGGATCAGCACATGGGATGGGGTTCAGATCCTAGCTCCTTCGACCACAGAAGGGCGATCTCGCTTAACAGCAATGACTTTCCCATGCAGTTTGGTGGCCATCTACCAGGTCCCCATGGTTCTGAGAAGCATTCAAACGGCTCGGTTCCCTATTCTCTCGTATCATTGCCGTCCGAGCCTGTTACCAAGCACACTGCATACATCGATCTCACGGCGCCACAGAGGCCTCCTGTGACCCACATGAGGTCCAGATCGACTTCAAATATTCACACACATTCCCGTAACAGTTCGTCCAGCAGTATCGATGCGTCAATGCTCAATCGATATGGCTACCCTACCTATAGGCACAGTCCCACCCCACAGCCCATGGGAGCCAACACATCCATGTCTCGAACCCCAAGCGCAATGAGCTTCCTGGCTCCTATCAGCTTGCCCAGTGGTCAAGTCCAGAACTACCCAGCTCGTCGACGGACAGCAAGCCCTCCTGCCAAATCTTCCACGCTGTCTGTCGAAATCAACGACGAAGTGGATCCGAGCCTGGACGTCGAGGAGACCTCTCTTCTTGCATATCTCACAGCACCGAACCCAACACCATCACTGACACAGCGGACCGTCGAGCCACGTCCAATCTCACGAACGGACTTCTGGTTCGACATCCGAAACGTTCGAGTCTGGTCTGACTTTAACATCGCTACCGTTGCAGCAGTTCCCAGCTTCCTCGAGCTTCTCAAGGTCGGCATCTCAGCGCGCTATCTTCCTGCCCCTGGTCGTGTCAATCTGAAGCCCGAGACGCCAGCCCAATTCGCTGAGCTATGCGCCAACCACCATGCAGTAAAAGTCAACGCCGCCCTCAAAGTCTCACAAGGCGACAAGCACATTGCAATGCGTGCTCTCAAGATGACATCCTGCGCGCCACGCCAGCAGCCAAACTTCGTCGCGAGCTACCAGTCTGATGCCGAAAAGACCATTTACGGAGATGGGCGTGGTCGCGTAGTCGGCGTGGTTCGCTGCTTCGACCAATGGAACTCTGGCATGCGAAACGAGTCAGCCTTGAGCAAAATCGCGTATCTCCGCACATTGGCGCATCTACACCGCTGCATGCGCGAGCACGGCTGTCGATACGGCTTCATCATCACAGAAATCGAAGTAGTCTGCGTTCGAGCCGGCGGGCCGCTCAATGAAGACTCAGACATGCCTCTGTTCGGCTACCTCGAACTGGCTACGCCCATTCAGATCTCAACGTCGGGCTTGACGGCTGAGGGAGAGCTACAGATGACTGCGGATCTAGCGCTGTGGTATTTGCACATGCTTGCCAAGGAGGAACCGTTGCCTGGGCAGTATACGTGGCGGATGGATGTGGGAGGTCCCGCGGCGCGGTCACGAAGCCATCATTTGCCTCAGGACAGCTGGATACCGGCTGTGCATCAGGTTGACAAAAGGGAAGCAAAACGCGCGAGAGGCTGGGTGTTTCCCAATGAGCCTCTCAATAAGCGGGAGCTTGTCAAGGGCAGGAGGACTAAGTAATCATGAGTGCTAGAAGGATTTCGAATGAATAGGAACTGCTTCATAGCAGATATTTTGAATTCGAGAATCATGTTCGACCTCAAAAAATTATGATACCACAATGGCAAAAGAACCCAGCTTACCCAGACAAGCCAAACTTAAAAGAATCTACAACTTGAACTTCATCAAATTGCCAATCATCTCCCTCCCCGTCACCCTCGTCGTCGCCCACAGCGTCGGGAAATCCAGCGTCGACGAGAACGTATCGGCGTACCCGAAGAATAGCATCGGAGGAATCCAGCCGCGCGCGTACTCGAGCGCGAAGCACGAAGACTCCATCTTGTACTGCTTGACTTCGCCGCGGCGCAGGTGGTGCACGGAGCCGGCAGGGTAGACTTCAGGCTCGAACTCGCCGGGGACGTAGGCGAGTTGGGTGCCGGTCAGGATGTTGAAGTAGTCGTCGGCGGTGTGGCGGCCGGTGTGGCCTTCGGTGCCGACGGCGGTGCCGAAGATGATGAGGTATTCGGTTATGCCTTTGAAAAATTGTTAGTGCATTGAATATCTACTTTCATGTTCGAGGAGATTAATTCCGTTACTTACTGGCATGAATGACATACATGGCGCCCATGGCGCCGCCGGCGTTGTTGAAGATCCATTCCTGGTCGAGGTTCACGTAGGGTTTGGCGGAGGTGGTCTGCAGGTTGGCCACGATGTCGGTGACGATGGCGCGTGTGTCGTTGCCATGTTGAGCGATTGCGCTCTTTGCGAAATTGTGCAATTGTGTGGGCTCGAAGACGTAGAAACTCTCAAGGCGTGCTTCGAGGAAGACCCAGACGCCGTACAGCAATGCTGACAGCGCCACGAAAAATGGAATTAAGTTCATCGTGTTATTGTGCTGGTAAAAAACAGAAGAACACTCGAGTTTTCTGGTATTAAAGTAGAAAAGAAAAGAAGTTGTGACGAGTAATTAAATCGACATTAGGACCCAAGTAACTAAATGTTTGGGCTGAGCGTTGACCTTGCAATTTTCTTAAGGAGGCATCGTACGACAGACCATCCCTGCTCGCTGATTCGATGTCGCCCGCGGCCTCCACGCCAAGAATACAGTACTTGTAACTTCCCTACTTCCTCATTTTAGATTATGTCAACAACGAAGACTGATGCCGTGTTCGACGGAATTCTTTGTTGGCAATCCTCTCCAATCATAATCGCGATTACGATATATAGTCATTGTTTATTCATACAACGAGATTGTTGAAGTCAAGTACACAAATTCATTGCTACACAATGCTTTGGTTGAGAAAAGTAGGTACATGCGCTCAATCGGAATCTTACTTCTAAGGTAAGAGTCTCCGTATCCCAGCGTCAATGCTGAGTAACGATGACCCCCTTGAAGGAGGCGGCACCTGGGGCGTTGAACCCTAGGCACCTAATTACAGAAATACGCGAGTATGAAACGACAACTCACTCACAATTCCATCATTGCTTTGAGTTGCAGGCAGAAACTAGCAGACCTAGCTGCGATCAATCTGACAGACAGAGACTGAAACTCACCACAACTGCTCTAATTGACCAACTTCTTGAGGAAGTTTCTGATGCTCCTGAACCCGTTGATCGAGTCGCAGGAGCCACAAGGGCGATGGCCGCAACGCCTGCACTGTAGAAGATGTTAGCGTATTGAACCAAATAGAAGGGGATCTCTCTTGGGATAAACCTACGGATGTGCCAGCGGAGTTGGACGTGCCGTCCTTGCAGCAAATCCACATGATATGAATTGGTGGTGGGTTGGTCGGGGTGGTATGTGTGTGCGTGTGTGCGTTTGAGCTAGAAGTTGATCTCGTAG
The DNA here is from genome assembly GCA_019775565.1 of Melanodothis sp. VS III C KN 2. Taxonomy (NCBI): domain Eukaryota; kingdom Fungi; phylum Ascomycota; class Dothideomycetes; order Cladosporiales; family Cladosporiaceae; genus Melanodothis; species Melanodothis sp. VS III C KN 2. The sequence goes on along the minus strand of JACWFM010000024.1, from coordinate 938,464 downwards.
CTGATGGTAGCGTTGAGGATCGGATGTGTTGCGGGTGAAGAGAAGAAGGGGAGACCTAGATAGTACCTGACGTGCCATTTTGTATTCCTCGAGAAGGTGAAGAGTGTGGTATGAGGTGTAGTTGCATGTCCTTGTGTCGAGTGTCGACCATAATGGCGGCAGAGGGTAGCTGATGTGATGACAAAGGGAGTCGGGTACAATGGCTATGCTGCTAAGGGGATTAAATGCCTTTGTCTATTCATGTCCAGCGAGTATGTTGTATCAGGTCCATTGGCCTAACCATGTAGCTCGCAGTCATCAAGGCAATGTAAACAACCGCATGGATGCTGATGCGAGGGGTCTCAAACCCCAATATGCGACGGGCAGTCACGCATGCTATCCTCAGTACGCAAGGCACTTTCCAGATGCCAGTCCAAACCTGGGCGGGGGACGTCCACACACTGTCCATCGCTCTATAGCACGGCGATTGCATAGCGCTCTGCTCCAGAATTATCCTGGCGACGATGACCTTTCGCCGCATCAGGGTTGGGAACCCCAGCAAGTGTCCCTAAATTCGCACTGCCATTATCTTCCCTCTCATGTGCTCGATCAACGTTTCCGCTCTTGCTCTTATGCAGTCTTCCAGTTCAACCGCTTCCGTGCCTCGCTGCATATCTCTCCTGGATACCGCGCAGGATCTCCTCTTTCTTTGCCTTGATAGCGCGTTCCCTGTATCCCCAGTACCAGTAACTCAATGGCGCAGCGGCCAGCACAAGACCTCCGAAAATAAGGAAGATGGCATTGTCGGTGTTCCGCGGCTCCTCTTCGTGAAGGGCAGGGTGCGAGACTGAAGAGGGATGCTTTGCGACTTCAGGCGACGAGGCTTGTTGGGTTTGAGGCGGTTGTGCAGTGGCGGTTTGCGGTGCGGTAGACTGGTGGCGACAGGAAACTTGAAGTACACGTGGTGATCTTCTGAGTGCCTGGCTCGAAGAGGCAGAGATGCGAGCGAATCGTGAGATCATCTTTTGTGGTTTAGAAAGGTGTTTGCGATGTGTGATAGTTGTAGGCGCAAATCGATGCAGAGATCCAATTGGAGATCTAAAGATCGAGGCCGGCGTCGGCAGCTTGGCGAAGTCTACATACATAAATGTAAACTCTCGTTCTTGGAACTTCAAGGATAGCAGATGACTTAACTATTACTACCAATGACTCGGAACGGAACATTACTGAAGAATCAAGGGCCGTCTCCATTCATTTTCTGCCAAAGGCCCATTGTGACCAGGTACAGACGACGATTCATTAGCTTCACAATGCTATCATCACGTACGCAAACTTATGTCTTGGCTGGTATATGACATTCATCTATCACATGTGCATGTATGAGCATTTCCAACGTGCTCCGCCAGAGTCGCACCAAAAGTCAAAAACATGTATTTGCCATCGCGGTACCGGCCAAGTTTAGGTTCCCATCCAGCTTTCCTGAATATTGCCATCATGTGGTTCACAAAGACAGGGTTGCGGCGCAGGGGCCTTTGAGCAGTAATTCGCATCTTCACGAGATGACGATATTCAGTCCCAACATTCTCAAGCCACTGAGCCATACCAATACTATCAATATACCTCAAAGACACCTTGAACATGTTCTGACTGTAGAAGATCTTGAGCACATCGTGCCGCATAGAGCGCGAGACTCGAGCGAGCGCTGGTGGGAAAGCAAGGCTGTTCGACGTGCACCACGGGCAAGATAGATCTCTTCGGTCGTGAGCAATAACGCAGTGAGGCCAGTTCCAACTCATGCGCAAGGCTTTGGGCTCAACGATGGCGAGATCGAAGATCGCAAGCTGGAGCTCTGCGGGTAGGTCGAGCAGTCGAAAGGGACCATCGCGTGGACGTGTTGTGATAACCTTTTCTGAGTTGAGTGCGAGTTCATCTGATCAGGCTACCAGAGCCGTGTAGATTGCAGGGCTTGGGTACGTACGTCTGGCATATTCTTTACGTCGTCGTCAATGTCGAGGTGTCTTGGTGCAACATCGAAGCAGCAGTCTTTCGGGATTTCTACAATACAATGGTTTTGTCGTGACTCGCGGTTGACATATGGTGACATCCATAGAGATGGATGAACATGGTAATCACGAAGAGACGAATTGGTTTCTCTCTGGCTGACAGTGGTTGTGTCTGATGATGGAAAGGAAATGTGGTGGCACGAGAGGAGGGGAAGCACCGCAAGCTGAAGCTAGAAATCTTGCTTACTTTCAGGAGACGTGATACGCTACAGTATCCTTCATCCTCCAGAGCATCAATCATCGTTCTCCCAAGTCTCAACTTATCTCCTGTGACAGGTGAAGAACATGGCCATCTCTCCAAACGAACGGCCCAATAATGGCGCGGTCAACAAACCGCGATTCTTGGTGGTCGGCGCTGGCAGTCGTGGTAACTCCTACGCCAGAGCACTCCAAGACTCAGGACTCGGAGTCGTTGCAGCAGTAGCAGATCCCATTGCATTCAAGCGCAAGCAATTCGGAGCTAGATACATCTGGAATTCATCCGGCCCTCAAACTGGCCAAGACTTCGCAGATTGGCGAGACTTCGTAAAGTACGAGCACAAGAGACGCGATGACGAGGCAGCTGGCCTAGAGACTCCACCGAAGATTGATGGAGCCTTTATATGCGTTCTTGACCATCAGCACGTAGAAGTTGCTTCGGCACTTGGTCCTCTCGGTCTTCATATCATGTGTGAGAAGCCTTTGGGTAAGATTCCGATAGCTGAACATGTCAATGTCAAGTACGCTGACGGATCGCAGTACGTCTTCTCGCCGTTTTGCTTTGCGATCCCTCGACAATTTTTCAGCAACGCTTTGTCAATTTTTCAATCTTTCCGATCTGATTGCATGTTTCCATGTCTGACGTTAACCTTGTAGGCAACGCGTCTCAACGACTGCCTACAGATCCAAAAGTCGATCGAGGCTGGACCAAAATCCATATTCGCTGTTGGCCACGTCCTCCGTTACTCCCCTCACAACATGCTCCTGCGCCATCTGGTACGCCAGCAACAAATCATTGGCGACATACTGTCCATCGAGCATGTTGAGCCTGTCGGCTGGTGGCATTTCTCCCATTCTTATGTACGAGGAAACTGGCGGAAAGAGTCGACTTCGGCGCCCAGTCTACTGACGAAGAGCTGCCACGACATTGACTTCATCTTGTGGATGCTCTGCTCACCACTAGTCGCCAGTGACCGCACCGCTCATCTCCCATCGACCATATCTTCCGTGGGCTCACTCAAGCAATTCACGCGGTCACGAAAGCCGAAAGCAGCTGGCGATGCCACCAACTGTACGACTTGTCCCATTGAGCGGACCTGCATGTTCTCTGCGCCTCGCATATACTTCGACAATCATCTCGCCCAAGGTAAAGCGAAGTGGCCAGTCGACATTGTGAACCCCGAAGTCGAAGCTTTATTGGTCTCTGGAAAGCCGAACGAAGCCAAAGATGCGCTTGCTTTCTCTTTGTCCGAAGATTACGATACGAAGACACCCACCGAAGAAATCGAGTCAAGGCCATGGTACGGCCGCTGTGTATGGGAGAGCGACAACGACGTCGTAGACGACCAATTCGTCACTCTCGAATGGGACGACGACGAGAACGGCAACGCGAAGACTGCGAGCTTTCATATGATTGCACAGACTCTCGCCCAGTGCGAGCGCAGAGGCCGCATCTACGGCACCACTGGTGAGATCTACTATGACAGCAACAGCATCGCTGTACACGACTTCGTCAGCGGTCAGACACAAGTGCACAATCCGGAAGTGCCCAAGAACTCGCATCACGGTGGCGGTGACGATGGTCTGACACAACAATTCGCCAAAGCCGTTACGGCGGTCAAAAATGGAGAGATGAGCGTGGATGCAGCACAGGTCGAGTTCCTCGGCTGCACTATCGAAGAGATCGTCCGATCTCATGCAACTGTCTTTGCGGCTGAGGAGGCCAGGCGCACGAAGGCCGTGGTTGACTGGAATACTTGGTGGAGGTCAAATGTGGCGAGTGTGCTACAATCTTGAGCAACATCTAACTGCTTTTGACAAGAGGAGATCTGTCTGAGCGTGAGAAGGGCTGGTCATAAATGGAGACGCATGTATTGGGCGAAGTCTACCTGTCGCAATGAAAGTCACTCTTAGAGTTCAGAAGCCTAACTAGAGTGATGGAGCCAAATACTTTGCAGACTTCTTCTATGGAGTCGAAATACCTGTCGCTTACTAGAGTCATACCTGGATGACGCAGAATGAGTGAGTTACACCTTCCTCCTTCCCTAAGAGATTGCTTCCAAGACAGCTTTTCGTTGCTCGAATCCTCTGCACTCGCATCACGCACACCCAATAAACTCTCCGCTACACTGCACCCATCCCAGAATCTCACCACAAACATCACAATGAGCGCCTTTCGGAAAGCCAAGTTAGCAATTATGCTCAAATCATCGAAACCACAAACTGCGCCCGTGAACTCCCTCATGAACATCCCTGAGCTTTTCGAAGAAGTTCTGGCCCAGCTGCCATTTTTGGACCTCATCATTGCCACCGGCGTCAACAATACATTCCGCGAATTCATCTTCAGCTCGCAGAGGCTGAAGCGGAAGCTTTTTCTGCTCCCTCATACGCCGCAGGGGTCAAGAAAGCACAGGAAGCATCTCGACAAAAACGGCATTTTTGGCGCATTCATAGCCCACGACGACTGTTTGAACCGTTTGGCTGAACTAGACTCGCCAACTGTCACCTTGTGTCCCTTTCTGTTAGAGCCGAGCCGCAGCCTGCGAGTGGCGCATCTAACCACCAGAGTGACAGAAGCGCAGCTCTGGCCACACGTGTTCCTTACCGATCCGCCATGCGCTCACGCTCACGTCTATTTCGCCTATGGTGGCACCAACTCGGAAGGAGTGTACGTACTGGTACGTCAACGAAGAGCACAATCCAAGCTCGCGGTCAAGTTCCTGCCTCCGTACTGGCCTCTCAGCGGTAGAACGCGCAATACAGACTTTGAAGCTAGATCACGAGCTCATGTGATTTATGAGACACTTTGCTGACTTGAACACTTCGCTCTACAGGTTGAAGCGGGCCGTAGCATCTATCGAAAGGACGGAGTAACCTTTGCAGCAATCCAAGAAGCGCTTGAGCAATCTGGGTCAGCTCAAGTGAGTCATGGTAAGTTGATCAGGTCACGACGTGGCCAACGCAAGGTAGGGCAAAAGCATGTACACAAGCCGGTGTACAATACAACGGCTAGAACGCAGGTGGAGAAATGCGAGAAGCGCTTCAATTGTAAGTTGTCTTTGGTTTTGAAGGACACTACGATCAAACTTCATGGCGACCCAGTCGCCTTCGAGGGTACAAGCTCGATGGTTCCCGTAGGAGGGATAAAGGCGTTGTATTTAAACGCTCGAAAGGTTCAGTTTGAGGACTAGTCGGATCGACGAGGGCGTCCGAGTTACAGATACTTCTACACATACTGCGAAGCACCGGTCAGTACTAGCATGACTTGGGATCAATCAAGGAGTCTCGCGCGCTGATACGCACATCAAGAGTGAAAGTGAGATATGCCCAACATAAGCTCGGTGTGCTCGACCAGTGACTAATTGCATTCTGGTAAATATTACGCCGGGGCCACTAAGCAAAAGTTGAGCGCGACAACACGAAACATCGCGACCTGATCTGCAACAGACGACAAATCACTCGACCTTCGCAATTAAACCATAAACACCACTGTTCGCGCAGCTCCGGAGAGAGATCAATACCACGCCACACTGCTGAGGTATGCCTGTCGACTCCGGACGAGCCTTTGCAGGATGAATGCTTACACTCCGGGCACAGATTCAACGACAGCCTGGGTCAGCCAGTGCTGCTATTATCTCCGAAGGATACCATGACTTATACTCTGCAGTCTTGTAGATTTACCAAGAGCCCGGTCGTTCGGTAAACCTTACGGCCAACATTTTCCTACAAGAACAAGCTCGACGGAGACCCGAGTGTATAAATGGTGAACATCGCAGCTTCCACTCAGGTGGGAGAGACGGCAGAATTGATTGAGTTCATCCTGTCTCATCTTCCGATGCAGGATATCGTCTCAGCCTCTGGTGTTAACAAGAAATTCCGCAATGTCATCCTCAACCCGGTAATTCCAGTCATACTGAAGAGGAATATATTCCTTCGCGCGACCACTGCCTTGCCGCAATACTGGCTTCCATTGAATTGGCAGAGGGTGACATACAAGTCTGACACGCGACCGAGGATCGGGAGTATTATCCACTGCCACCGCATCAAATCTCCAAGCGTCATTGGCGATGCCGTCGTCCAGGCTCATCTGGAAAACGTCGCTGATGGAGCCCTTGACGACTGGACTGATCCAACATTCCCGCTGAAAGTCGTCTCGATCTGTCCTCTGCTGAAGGTGCCGGCGAGACACCCTGAGAACGAGTGGGACTTGAGGGTCTGGGTTTGGGGTTCAAAGCCAGCTACCATAGCTCTGAGCGTAAACGAGAGACTACGGAGCGCGGCAATACCCTAGACAGAGATGTTCAATACCAATCCGCCATGCCATGAAGCAGGCTTGTTTCTAATCTGGGAAGGTCACGTTGATGGCGAGAAAGACATCGTCCTCGAGGCATACGGCAAGGTTCGTCGCGAAGATGGCATCACGCTGGCATCCATGATGGACGAGATTGCTAGGAAACCTGGCGCAATCACCATCAGAACACCTGGTGAAGTTCCTCGTGATTGTGGGTGGTCTTTGCGCGTCGTGAGGCATACGACGTTGCACGATCAGATCGCCATCTGCAAGGAAGAGAGTAGCAAACGCGTGATGCGGTTGAGCATGAAGTCAGGGATTTTCCTCGACTCGGTGATCGCGCCCAGCGAGTCTGAAAAGGAAGACATGGCCGCCGCCCAAGGACACGTGATTATCACAGTGCATTAACTCAATTTAGGAAGAAGGCCTCGAATGGTAGCCGCAGAAAGCAGCTCGTCAAGTAACGAGTATGAGCGATGCGCTGGTTCTCAGCGTACGAAGAAGACTCGACGAGTCAAGTTCACTTCCACGAAGCAACCTTATTGCCTCCACCCTCCACAGGCGAGGACCGAAAGGTCAGCATACACCAACAACCACCCACGAGCACAGCATTAGGTAAGCATGAGCGTCAGGAACTTTTCTTCCCTATATGTCCATTTTTCGTCCTGTGAAGTCCTCTTTCTCTTTTCCTTCAGCGTCCAAGTCCCGTGCTGTGATCTCACCGAAGCCGCCTCGACAAGCCATACCACAACCTCTGAGACCACGATCCCAGATCAAACCCTCCGACGAGAAAGACCAACATTCCATCCGCAACAATGGCCACCCCTTGGGACTTCCACCTCCTCGCCACGCGCCAAGCGCACCTCCCATACATCGACACCGTCCTCGCCGAGCGCCTCCGAAACCGCGAACTCGCCACCCCACGGCCGTCAACCCAACAACCACAACGGCCCCCAACGACACTCCCCTCCTCGCGAGCCCAGATCTGCGCAGCCCGCGTCGCCAACACCCCCGAACTAACCGAGCTCATCCTCCAACACCTCCCACCCCTCGAAATCGTCCGCTGCACCCGCATCAACATCCCCTTCCGCAACCTCATCCACACCTCTCCAACCCTGCAACGCGAACTTTTCCTGCGCGCGCCCAAGCCCTCCACTCTGATCGAACACTGCCAGTTCGTGCAATGGGGCCCAGGCCTGGAGCAAAGGCACATCATGCCTTTGGCCCACCCCTCCGTCGTCGACGACGTGGCCATCGAAGCCCTCGCCAAACCCCGGAACAAGGCCTTCCAAGAGATGATAATCCTCTACCGCCCCGCGGTGAAGATGGGGCTGCTGTGCCCGTTGCTCAAAGTCGGAGAGAAGACGCCCACCACCGTTCCCAGGGACTGGAACTGGCGCTGGGCGTTTCCCGCACGACCCGGGTCCCACGGGCCTGTAGAAACGACCGCGCGCTTCAGAGAGAGAATAGCGTTCATGCCGGTGCAGCCCTGGGCTGCTGCCAGCGCGCACAATAGTGCAACAGTACTAGGCCCCCCCTCTCACACCTGGACAACGACTCTGGCGATGACAACGGCACCACCGCCGCTTCCCAGCTCCGACTGGACGCGCATGCAAATTAGCAACCCGCCCACGCACCACGCACACATGAAACTCTACCTCGAAGGCCGCGCGTACGGCGATCTGCGCGTCGTCCTCGAAGCAAGGCGTTGCATGCAGCGCTCCGCGGACGAACCCGGCATCACGGTGCACGATCTCGTCAACTACGTCTTTGAGGCAACAGGATCCGTGGCGATCGAGACTCCGTATCTCCAAACCGTGGACTTTCGACTTGAGACAAGATGGACCCAGGAGGTGACGGGTTTCACCACGATTACGGCCTGCGTCGCGGAGATTATGCAGAAGGAATGGTGGGGTAGTAGGTGCAAGTGGTTTATAGGCGCGCGGTCGGAGGTGACGCTTCGTGGGATTGTGGTACCGACGGAGGGCGAGTTGGAGAGGTTGACGGAGTCGGACTGGTTGTCGAGCACGCCTTTGCCTTTGCTGTTTGAGCTCAAGCAACCGGGTGCGGAAGAAGAGGAGGACCAGGATGACCAGGAGGGGGGGCAAGATGATCAGGACGACCAGGACGACCAGGACGACCAGGACGACCAGGAGGACGTCTCTGAGCCCGGGTCAGATACACCTACGAGGTAATGAAAAGGCCATCATCGAATGCCAGAGGACGCTGTTTGACACGTTGGAGACCAGTCTCTTTAACGAATCAATACGGCAGGGTGAGAAAGGGCACACAGTGTCTCGGCGAATGTGACTTTGGGCCACCGGGCAAAAAGTACTGCAACCATGTCAGTAGATCAAATATGATTTATCCTCGTAGTGCCGGTGTTCATCTTTGTTCCTGCTCATATGGCACATGGTATTGTAGTCCAAAAATTGGCCAGAACACATAGCACGCCTTAGTACATCCGACTACATGCGCTATGCTAGTATTTCCATTATAATCTCGAAAATGCGGTTGCGAGTGTCCGCTCCAGATGCAATGCACAGAACTTTTGAATTTTGTGGAGTATCCTAAATTTTCTTCAAGTGTCGTTTCATCGTTCATAAAGAACACCGTCGCTGGTGTCGTGGGTTGAGCAGGTCCTATCCAGAATCATGCCCATCCATGGGTGTTACAGTGATTGTGCTTGCGTCGAGGAGTAGACGCCTAAGCAGACTTGGGTGTGACCTTGATGAGCTGCTCGACGTTGCGGAGCATGTCGTCGACGTCGTAAGCAGCAGAAGCCTCGCCATAGACGCGGACAGCATCCTCGGTACCAGAAGCGCGGACGAAGCAGCGTCCATCACGGTACTTCTCAACAAGGACATCGATCTTCTCCTGCATGCCAGCGGGCCTCTCCAGCTTGCGCTCAGCAGTACCAGGAACGGTGGCGTAATCGCTCTTGTCAGGGACGAGAACCTTGATGAGCCTGTTGGGCATGTCCTCGTAGGTGGCGTTCCACTCCTTGACGCTGTACTCCTTCTGTGCAAGAATGACCTCGACGAGGAGCATGTCGGAAAGGGCGTCGCCGACAGTCTGGTTGATAAGCTCGGTGAGGGCACGAAGAGTGGTCAAAGCCTCGAGCTCAGCAGGAGACTGCGGGTCCGCCTTGCGGATCTTTCGCTGGGCGTTTTGCGAGAAGAGGACGGTACCGTGGCCGTTCGCTTCGAAGTAGACGCCGATGTCGTAACGGCTGGCGACGTGGTGGAGGTGCTTGACACCAGTGGGCGTGCACTCAACCTTGAGCTTCAAGACATCAGTGATGTACTTGGTGCTAGCACCGTTTGCGTAAGCAGTCTGGACCACGGCAAGCTGGAGGTCATCCTCAAGACCGGCCTTTTGGACAAGCTCGCGAATGAAAGTGGCGGCAAGAGTGGCGATGCGGTCACCGTCAAGAAGCCTGAAGATGCTTCCCTCTTCGTGGAAGTAGTACAAAACACGGTCGGCATCGCCGTCGTAAGATGCCCAACGCTCAAACGGCTTACCGTTGAAGCCTTCGGGTGCACGTTGGCCGGACTTGACAAAGTCAGCACCGCAACCTTTGTTGAGGACTTCGGGCTTGTCGATACGATCGTTGGCGATGTTGATCTTAAGGCCTCCAGATGGGTCATCCTCCTTGGGCATGTACTTGAGGAACTCCTTGAGAGCCACAGCGCCGACACCGTTCGCGCAGTCAACAGTGAGATGGCCACTAGGCTTGTCGTGACGCAGGGCAGTCTTGTATGCTTCGCTCAACTTCTTGTAATATCCCTCAACGGAGACCTCTCCGTAGGGGTGCGGGTCGTTCTGAGTGTTCGTTGCGCGAGTGAGGTAGTGCAATTGCGGTGTAGTCAGGACATCGTAGTCAATGTACTGAGCACCGGCAGCCTTGAGAGCATCGGTCAATGCTTCGACGAGCTTCTTGCCAGAAGGACGGGTGTCACGGGCAATGATGACATTGGCTGGAAGGCTGGAGTCGACGCCAAGATCCTTTGCTGCTTTTGCGTATGCCTCCCCCATCTCTTCACTAGGTGTGTTGGCCAGGGTGGTGGCATAGCTTTCCCACGATTGCTCGAGCATGTCTCCGTAGGGATCAACAAGCTTGACACCGTTGTCCTGTGCTGGGTTGTGGGACGCAGTGACCATCACACCAATCGTCTGTCCTTTGAGCTTCCGGGAACGGAGGGCAGCAAGAAGACCGACAGAGTACATGACCGGATCCAGTAGGTCAGCGTTCATACGGAAACCAGCAGTGCCGTAGACGAATGGCTTTGACTCGGCAGGACGAGCGTGCGACTTGGCCGCCGAAGCGACGGCGTCGGTGTATTGGTCGGACATGGCGGAGGTACAGAGGTGTTTTGTTGGTGGGTGATGGCGATGGAGGATGAGAGGAGAGGAGAAAGTCGATACGGCGTGCGGTATAGGAATAATGTGACGGGTGATGAGCACGAGCAGAGACGCAATAGTCCGGCTTGATCACGGCAGGTTGGCCGCAGCAAGCTTTGGCTTCAGCTTTGGGTGTGGTGTGTGAGGGAGCTCTAATGCAGGTCCCAATGCGGCTGGTCGGGAGTCGGAGCGGCGTTTCAGGCGGAGGAGAGAGTGCTTGCTGACGTGGAAGTGGCGGAGCGGAGGGAGGAGGGAGTACAGCTGTGTTGTGACAAGCAGGAGCAACGGCAAAGTGAAGTGAGGTTGCGAGAGGAGGGGAGGTGGTGTTGAAGTGGGATGGACGGCCAGAGAGAGTCACGGGCAAAAACACGGCACGACGTAGCCAACACGAAGCAACTGCACTCACTGCCAACGGCCTTGTTCGCATCTTGAAACCCACCCCACGCTCCAAAGCCACCGACGCCGAAGCCCCCCACCACGCTACTCGGGCCACACTAAACTCTCGGCTCGCTCGTGTCCGCGCTGCCCGTCGCCTTGGCTCCGCGGAAGGCGCGCCTCGCCCGATTGGGAAACAGACGAAGTGCTGCTCGAGAAGATCACGGGGTACCGACCAGTCGTCGCGCGCATATCGAACGATACCACTACAATAAATCCACATACCACCACCACCACCACCACAATGAAGGCCCCATCAACAGCGCTCCTGCGCACTTTCTCGCCTCTATGGCGCTCCGAGGCTCCCCTGGCCACCGTCCGCGGTTGTCTGGCCCAGCAGCAACAGCAGCGCGCAGACTTCTCTTCCACACCCGCCAACCAGGCTCGCGACAAGAGGAATAAGAAAGATCCCAGAATCAGTATGTCTGCATGGATGAAATTGCTGGAGTTGTGGCTCGGGACAAAAACAACCGGCTAACATTCGACCCAGCCCAAATCAGATACCACCTGCAACATCCTCTCACACCCCGACCTCTGCGCTTTTCCCGGTACGCAAATGCTCGATCCTCATCGTCTCAATGGCATCAAAATACTAACAAAACAATTAAGCAACCGCGCCCTCCGCCACTGGACCATCCACCGCGCCTGGCAACTCTACCAGCACAAACAGCGCGAGCAGCACCAGCTCGAGCTCGAAAGGCAGTACAACAGCATGGTCCACGCCTGCGAGACTCTGCGCCTCATCGACACCAACGGCCTGACCGCAGAAGAGAGGCTGAAGCTGGGCGAGGGCGTGGCGGAGGGCAATCAGGTCGGCAAGCTGTACAGACTTGCCATGAAGAAGACGGGCATCTGGGCGGGTGTGCCGATTGAGTATGCCAGGATACAGACCGAGACGCCGCCGAAAGACGGCTGGAACCATGGTTGGACGAGGTAATGATGGGGAGACACTGTATGTATGAGGGACTGCTGGGAGAATTTGTGTACTATTGTAAAAATACATGGACTGCGGTCTAGTTGACAACCCTACTCGGAAACAAGTTCTCGTTTTGGATGATGGCTCCTGTACCCGTGTATGGGTTGGTAAGCTAAACCGCCGAAACTGCTTGCTTTTCGAACGCCACGGGCTATCTGCTTTCTTCAACTCTTGTGGCAGGATTTTTTGGATCTCTCTCCCTCCTCTCACACCGATCTGTCAATCAATTGCCCGCACGCCCTTGAACAGCTTCTCTCCGTTGTGGCGCCCATCGGCTCAACTTGTTCCTTCACACTCCTGAATTTCCCTCAAGTTTCTTGAGCATCCCGCGCCATCATTGAGGAGGCCTGTTCAGTATCTCATCGGTGTGGCGCCGTGGAACGGCTTCGTAGCCAAGGCCGACGGACTACTTGTGACAATCCTGGGTAGAAGGGATCCCTCAACACGGCCAGTGCGACTCATCTCTTCGAACCCCGCCTCGCTCGGTATAGTGAGGTGGCAAACTCGACAACGGACGGTCGCTCAGTAGTCGAAAGCCGGAAACCCTCCTCCTGCTCGAGGATATCAAGCTCTTCACGGATAGTGGTTTTCGGCTCGATAACCGTCTCACTGTCGACCTGTGCATGTTCACGCCGCTCCTAGATTGCAACGGTCCCCTCTTGATGCAGGGCATTGTAGATGGCGTCAAAGGTCACGCATGTGAGATTGTACGCGCACCGACGTGCTCTGAGCACAGTGGAACCGATGTGGGACGTGTTGGTGTAGTTTATGTTGTAGTCACAATCCGAGGAGTTGGCAGCAGTTTCAAGCGCTGGATGATCAACATCTTGAGCAGATGACGCTGTCGCGGGAATACCAGGTCAACTCTTTTTCCACAGTAGTCTGAGGACCCAATTCTCCTGAGATGGCGCCGCCGCCATTCTTTGCAATGATATCGTCGATGATCGCAGTGTATGTGTCGCGTTGCTCTACTGACAAGCTGCTAAGAGAAGGCCCGAGCACCGCGGGCAACTCGACCATGTGGTCCATGTCGCCGGGATATTCTCTGCGTCAAAAGTCAGCATCGATTCTGCTGTATCCGAAACTCATTACTCACGCTCCACAGGTCGCGCACTATGACCTCGGAGGAGTCGCTGGCCATTTGTGTGGTGTTATGTCGTGGCAAGTGCCGGTAGTGCTGGACTGTTGGAAAGTGCTCAAATGGGTGATATGTCCTGCAATCCTTCTGGCGGTCGAGTATAATCTTTTGAAGAAGATTTAGTGTTCCGCGGCGCGAATGTGAGTGAGTTGCGGCAAGATGGGAGGTAAAGAGAACAGCAGATAAACAAGCACAACCTTGATGAGATCATACGCCGCTCGCTTTCACTTAACTTCTCGATCCGTGTAGCGTGCTCCCACGCTTGAGACTTGCATGCAACCAAAGTACCACGTAGTGTATGACCCAGGACTATGCAGCATATCTAGCAAGAGCAGCATCAAGGTACTACTGACCAGTCTGAACTCAAGTGTTTTCTCAGCATTGCACTGCGACTGTCGCTTTTTGGACGCTGGTTGCTCTCAGACGCATTCATTCTTATCTTTCGTGCTACTGTCTCTTTGCACAATCCTCCACAACCTTACAACTGAACAGTGTCAATCCGCCCACCGATCTCGCCCTCTTTACTCATCGGACCCTCCGCCAGTCGCTTGCCGACAGTCGCCAGGATGTCTTCGTACCCTTGCCCAGGTTCGAGCTCGACTTGCGTGGCGAGCGCGCCGTGAAGTGCTTTGAGCGCGTCCCATTTTGCGCTCGCCACCTTGTAGGCGGCACTCTCGGAGTCGCCGCGGCCGCCAACGAGATTGGCGAAAGTTTGAGGGGGCTTGATGAGGTAGGGTAGTGTGTACTCAAGAGCAGGTGGGCTCAAGATAGCTAGGTGGCCGGAAGGTGGCGTTGCCATGCTTGACGAAGGGAGCGCGAGGGATGGCTTGGTCGACCAGCTTGCGGTGATCACGGAATGCAGGCAGTTTAGCGCCGAAAGAGCGAGGTCTTTGAGGGCGACTGTATCTGCGTGAGAGACGATGTCAGACCAGAAGCGAGAGTTGTTGGCAAGGTAGTTCATGTAAAGTGCTCGTGCTGCGGCTGCTTCCAGCTCTTCCTGAGGAGTTAGCTCGTCCGACAGCGGAGAGGATGCAGGGAATGTAATCACTTTCCGCGACGGGCCGTGAAAGATAGTGGCCAATGTGTTTAGCACGTCTGGGTTTGTGGCCCTGGTTGGCAAAAGCGATAATGGACTGGTTGCCCATGCTGCCGGACCCTCAGCTGTAGGCAGGAGTGTAGCACGAGGAAGGCTCGCGAGCAAATGAAGGTCGTGCTTTGGCGATTCTGCGTGTGCCCACTTGGAGGAAGACAGAGTCAAAGAGTCCATAAGTCGACCATTGACTTTATTTGGCATTGCAGATGATTGGAAGTGCCTTGGGTAGAGCGAGGCATAAGTAGCAATGTAGTTCGCAGAAGGCCCATACAAAAACATGGACTCCATGGCATCCGTACTCTCTCTGGAGGACAAGTAGATCTTAGCGGTGCGGTCATGCACACCCTTCGCGGTGAGATACTCGAGAGCCACAGATGACTCCACGGTCGTTGTCGGGGTTTCTTTGTCAAGCATGACGTCCAGAAGGTCAGCATAGAAGTCGATCAGACACCTATACATGAGGACATCATCTTTGTAGTCGACCATGCGCAACGCGGCAAAGTCTAAAAGACCCGCACCTTCTGCAAGTCCGGATGCAGCCTCGACATCAGCGTGATGACTCTTAGACACAGCGCTCCACTCCATCCTGGCCACAGCGGGAAGCCATTCGAGAAGCCTTGCTTGTGCCAGAGACCTCTGATTTCTTGAAAGCTTGAAAGCTTGTGGTCCAGTGCCGCAGGCTGCGAAGAAAGTGCCGTACACATTGCGATCACCGAAAATCCGTTTCCACACCAGTCCTTGTCCGCCACTGCTAGGCAAATGTTGATCAGGGTGGTCAAAGACCTCACGGTCAACTCTGAGCAAGTCAAGCAGCAGCTTAGAAGCAGTGGTGGCGATCCCAGTATCAGCAGAGCAGAGCCACAACCTCACCAATGCCTGCACGACTTCTGGTCGTGATGCCACCGTTGCTGCATCACTCGACTTCAATGTCGCCTTCTCAAGCAAGGCGAGCATCAAACGATTGAAAGGGAGCATGACGCCCTCCGGAGCATCGAAGCCAACATCAAGACCTGCGGCGAAGTTGACAGGAGGGTCAAAAGCGAGCACATCTGAGAAGGCGAACGGGTTGAGTAAGCGAATGAGCAGATTCACTGCAGACGTGGGGTTTTGCTGGATATCTTGAAGTAAAGCTGAGAGTTGCTGTACCAATGTGAAGGTCTCCTGCTGGTTGATGTACTCTGGCAAAACGAGCTCAGCTTCCTCGAAGAGTCGGGTGTCGATAGCCGTCGCTGGATTTGCTTGGAGTTCTGAGATGTGCGAAACAAGGCGGCTTAGAGCCGTATTTTGCGCCATGATTGAAGTCTTTGATCAGCACTATTGGAATAGAGTTGACGGACTTCTGGTGTTGGTGTTTGATGTCGATCAAGAATGCTGCTCTCGGTGGCTCAAAGTCGCCGCCTCCGCGCTTGCAGAACGTCAGCGAACGCTGAGGAAGCGCTGCACGTGACCTTGATCGAAATACATATATCTCACCAAAGAAAAGCCATATTGGAAGTGAGATGTGAGGAATTGAAATGACAACTTCGCGTCAGAAGATATGGGAGACCGATCAATATACTTCATGGCGATTTCTGCTCAGTCGCTGGAGTGATCATTGGTTTTGATCAGATCAGCACATGTCGATATCCCTATAAACCCAGCGGTCTGCCTTCTCTTTATTGTATGCCGACATATCCTTTACTCGAGGCAACTTTCTCCCTGTTGTGTACTAAACGGCCCTTGACCCAAACTGCCATTGTGTTGCGATCATCGCCTGTGTACACCCACTTTGCCACCTTGTCATCCCAGCTCTCTCCACCGAAGATATCCACCAGTCCTTCCTCTGAGCTCAAGTAGCCCTTCTCGCCTACACTCCCGAGCTTGATCAGCTGTGCGTCCCAATCCATGCCGACCTCGAACCCGCCTGTGCGACCCTCTAGTCCAACGACCTTCGCACCGCCACGCGTAGCTAGATAAAGTCCCTCCTCTACGCTCAGCTTCGCCTCGTCGCCATCGTCCATTGCCACGTGTCTGCTCATCAATATCGCCTCTCGTGTCTCATTGAGCATACTCGATGTGAATCCGCCCGAGACGTCGGTGCCAAGTCCGATGGTGAGACCTTCATTCAACAGCTCGCGGGTCTTCATACGCCCCGATGTGATGGCCGTATTACTGGCAGGGCAATGTGAAATCTTAGCATCTCGCTGCTTGATCAACGCCCGCTCGTCAGCACTCAGATGGACTGCGTGGGCTAGGATCATCTTAGGCGTCAAAAGTCCAGCTTCGTCATACACATGGGCGTATGACTTGCTCGAAGGGAACATCTCCTTGACCATGGCGATCTCGTTCTTGTTTTCCGAAATGTGAGTTTGACATGGTACGCCAGTCTCGCGGTGCAAATCGCCCATGGCTTTGAGTGCTTCGGCCGAGCAACTTGGTGCGAAACGAGGAGTGATGATCGGTGTGATGAGATCGAAAGACGGGTCGATCTTCTTGACGTGGTCGATACAGGCCTGAGATTTCTGAACGGCGGATTCGACGGACTCGTCGCGGTAGTCCTCGGGGCTGAGCTGGTCCATGCAGACACGGCCAACGAATGCACGTTGGCCGCGAGTCTGACAGATGTCGGCTAAGAGGTTCGTAGCAGGCACATGGGTTGTGGCGTAGTAGCAGGCTGTCGTCGTGCCGTGAGATAGTGTACGTGCCACAACACGGTTGTAGATCCTGGAAGCCCGCTTGATATCACTGAACGAAGACTCCATTGGGAAGGTGTACGTTTCTAGCCAGTCCATGAGAGTCGACTTGCCGAAAACTCCGGCGTTGGGATACTGAGATGCATGGATGTGTGTGTCTGCCGTTCTGTTAGCGATTGAGTGCCATACGATCTTGTTCATGTTGGGGAAAGGATATACGCCATACCGATGAAGCCCGGGAAGAAGAACTCATTTTCTCCCAAGTGGACAAACTCAGCGTCCAGCCATTCTTTGTCTGATCGTGCAACCTGCTCACGCTCCACAAACAGAATTTTGCCGTTCTCGTCCACGCCTATCGACCCATGTAGATTGATATCCAGTTCTGTCAACGACTTCGACTGGATAATAGGCCCAACGTAAACAGTTTTGAGAACCATGATAAGGACAAGTGGCGATGTTATGTCGAGACGCTGACGGAAACTCCAAAAACCAGAGAAGAGGGCGCGGTAGCCAAAAGTGCAAAAACAGTGTATATATGTCGTCTAGGCGTGTAGACAAACGTGTTCGTGTTTGTAGTGGTGTCGATTGACGATAGCCGACGATTGGCTGGAAGCGGGTCCAAATCGTGAAGTCGGACAGCGGAGCCCGCCGATGGAGGGAAGCGACAAAGGAGATGCCGACCAGCGATTTGACGGGCATTATCATTATCATTCCTAAATACTTCCCGGAAAGTAACGCCTCATTTGAATCACCTCGGCGAACGCCTGTGTGTGCATCCATAAGCAGACCACATCACCAAAACCGCCACAAGAATAACCGAAAGGCAGGGGAAAAGAAACAAAAAGCTGAACGGCCCAATCAAAACATCCTCAAAAAGAACACGCTCGTCGAGTCCATCATCCTCACATCCTCCCCAGCCCTCATCTTCAAGAACTCATCCAGCGTAACCGGTCCCACAGCACTCAAAGGCAACAATTTCCCATCAGGCATTTCCTTCCAGTTGCCATTCGTCTGCGCGAAAGCCGCCTCAATGACATCCGCGAACCGCAGACCCGTAAAGCTGGTGACGGATTCAAGGTAGATTGAGCCTCGCATCGTCTCTCCGAGCCGCCACCAGAGCGCGACGGTAGCCGATTTACACGGTGGGTTGGTGAGTAGCATTTTATGCCAAGATGGCGAGCCGCGTAGGGCGCTTTGGCTGCATGAGGCGGCGATGGAGCCTGCTTGTGTGCGAGGGTATTGGATCGCAACGTCGAGGACTGGGCATAGAGAGACTTCTATGTAGTGTTCTGCGAAGAGTTCTCCATCGCGGTATTGCAAGTTGATGCTGTTGTCCTGATTTGTTGGCGCAGAGTGTCTGGCATCCGAAGGTGCTCGCAGGAACATGTGCTCTTGTAGTTTGCGTGAGTCGCCAATTAAGTAGTTCCATTTGCGAGAGACGCGCTGTATCGCGAAAAGTGTTGTGGCATCTAGAAATAGGAAAATGAGCTCGAGCAACTCAGTTGTGGCCAGGACGTGGTCTTGTGCTGATGATTTAAATTCGGGCATGATTGAATGGAACAATGTGTGGAGGCCAACCTCGGGCTCCCTGCTGAAGCTCACATCAGAGCCGTTTCCAGCGGTCTTGAAATTAGGTTAACGCTCAGAGGTCACCTGTAGGAAGGAAGAGGATTCTCGTGATCGCTTTGGCCCGTCTCAGCCTCCCTACCCCACCTCATACCTTGCGGTACCTTAATATGACAGCACATATGTCCCGAAGAGGATGTGATGTTAGTTATAGCATTGTCATTCGATGTTGTTCGCCCTCGAAGGAAGAGTTCGATAAGGTTGGGCACAACACAAATGAGCTTCGCTGGCGCAATGATCGAGGTACATATTGCGAAGCGAATAGACTTCAAGGGTGCTTAAACAAGGCTCAGGCCTCTGTTGTGCGACATTTGACGAAACTAATAATAAGGTTCAAATACATCTATCTCAGCAAGAGATTCGCTTCGCAACTAACATCAAAATCCTCCCATGCTGGATCAGCCTTAAACCGTAAAGACATCCAGTGCCATCCCGGGTATCTCACTTTCGCCTCGTCCTCGTTCGTGTTAAAAATAACTAAATCCAAAAAGACCAGAAAGATTGCATAAATGGACAAATGCGTTGTCGCTGGTCCACCAACGCCGGCGCTGTGCAAGCGTGACTCCCGTTTCTTGTAGTAGTAGCAAGAAAATTATTCCTGCCGTTGATGTTGCATCTCGGGTTCGTGCTCCTTCCGAGTGATGCATATTTCATGTGAGTCGCTGTAGTAGCGTTCATTCTTCTACCTCGCCCTCCTCGCTGCCCTCAGCAGGGTCATCTTTCGCCCCTGTCGTGGGTTGCGCATCGGTGGCACTCTGTTGGTTGCCGTTCTTGACACGCAGGGCTTCTTCTTCATGGAGCATGTCTTGCGTGCCGATTTGGCTTGCTGCTGCAGATGGAACATTACTGGCAGGCTCATCATCGGTCTTCGGACGTTTCGTCAGTGGGACGTCTCCGTTCGTGCCGTTTGTTGGCACGCCATGGCCCGCAGTTTGTGAGAGCTCATCGCGGTCCCTCTTTTGTCCCACCGAGCTTGCATTCGAAAGTCGCCTTTCGCTTCCAGGCGCGAGTCGCTGCTGTCCTTGTGATCCAGGGAATGGCGAGCCAGTGGGAATATCCTGTCGGTCTTCCTTCAGTCTCGTTACGTCCCAGCCATTTGGCTGATCGTTTGGTGTAGAAAGACCTACGTAGATGCTTCTGCCACCATCGCTGCTGGGTGCGCCAGAGCCGGCCATTGCGCCTGCGGAAGAGCCTTGGCTCATTTGCTCGAAGTGGATGCTCATGTATTCCACGGTCCGGCGTACATCCGCCAGGCGCACATGCATCGCTTCCCACCATGGCCGTCCTTTGACGTCGTCGGGTAATTGAACCTCGCAGTATTTGCATGCATTGTAGAATGCGGCGACCGCAATTGTGCGGCTGTTGTAGAGTAGACAAAGTTGTGTGTTGACTGAGTCTGTCACAAATGCCCAAGCGGCGTTGCGAAGTCGCTTGTTGTGTTCCATGCCGTAGCCTTTCAGCATGTCAAACAGCTGTCGGTGCGGAGACTCTACAGTCAGGTCGAAGCACAAAGCCTCCAGCAGGACGTCCTCGTTGTACAGTATACAGTCTCGCCACCTCCAGAAGTCTTTGCTCTGCTCGTCAATGACCAGATTTGGGTTCTTCTGTGCAACCCGGCAGCAAGCCAGGACAATTTCCTTCATCTTTCGGCACGATTCTTCCACCTTGGTTGCCAGGAAAAGCGCGGTGGCAGCGCTCTGGAAGTGATGCAGCTTTGGGATGCCAGTACGTGCTGACTTTAGGCTTGCACGCATGAGGAAGCGCTGGAAGAAGATGGCGGCGGTGCTCAATGTGAGTTGTGGCAGCTTCAGCAGGATTCCAACCTGCACTATAAAGTTCACGCCCTTTGCCCTCAGATCTTTCTCCTCAGCCTGGGTCATGCCATCCTGGATGCTGGGAGTATTGGCCAGCTCTGCGTCGGTGAAGAGCCATTGCGCCTCCTGCTCGGCGAGGACTCTGTTTGGCGACTTTGGTCGGTGTCGCGCGGCGGGATGGGAGGACGGCAGGTGTTGAATATTCGAGGGTCTCTGCATGGCGGGCAGCAGATTGGAGTTCTTAGCCGGGTTGGCAGGCGGATCGGAGTCGTGTGGGCGGTCTCGATCGGAGATGGATGCGCGCAGAATCGGTCGATGAGGTCGGACACGAAGAGCGTATGGATGTAGACTTGCGGTGTTGGTGATTGATTAAGGGACCCGGAAGCCGTGGTTTACGGCGAAGGAGCGCAATATTTGCATCTGCTCTGGATGGCGCAGAGCCTAGAGCCAGGGTGGTCCAGGGCGCCGGATGATGTCGTCGTCAGTTGGCAATCGTGAGAATGCGCTCCGCGATGGGAAAGTCGCGATCGAGGAACTTGAAGCAATCAAGATGCATGCCGGAATCGCGCTCAAGCCACTTGCCGTTCAGGGCACCAGCCACCACGTCGAACGGAGCGCCACAATTGTTCTCCGACACAACAATAGGGTTAAAGTTGAATAGCATGGGTCACGTGGTCGCTGACTGACAGAAAACCCTTGATCCGATGAGGGGCAAAGTAGGAAAGTCGCGGGCGGCGTTGGCCTTGTGAAGGCGTATATACATTTGTAGTTATTGTCCTGCTGTTCACGATCCACGCTCTACATCATAAAACCATTCAACACAACCCTCAACACACCACACGCAACCGCCAACATGCCTTCAGGAATGGGATGTAAGTGCCTCCCTCACTATCCACCGGTATGCGCCCGGCGCTGACACTCTCACCAGCGGGTACCAACCCCATTCACAACAAGAAGCCCAAGAAGAAGGTCGTCGAGGAGGATGAGGAAGACAAGGCCTACAAGCTCAAAGTGGCAGCCGGTAGGATACTTCGAGAAGCGTGAAAGTACGGGACAATTTCTAACGGCTTTGCGACAGACAAGAAGGCTCGCGAGGAGCTGGCCAAGAAGGCTGGCGGCAAAGGCCCTCTGAACACTGGCAGCCAGGGCATCAAGAAGAGCGGCAAGAAATAAGCGGTTCGTGGAGAACTCGCAAGGACAAAGCGGCACGTGTTACGAAGGCATGAAATACGGCCTGAGGGCATATCATACCACGGCGCGAGGGCGTTCAGCGACATGGCACATCCTTTCTGCAGACCTAGACAGCGGTGCCTTTCTTCAATGATATCCACATTTGACGATCAACTATTTCGGTGTGCTTGGGCGTTTCTTTTTTGCTTGTGGTTTGGTGAAGCAGCATGTACAGTGAGGCCGCGAACGTCAGCGCCTGCGTTGTTGGTGAACATCATCCTGCCACCGCCAGCAGTAAATCGGAACGGTGCGAGCATAAACAACAGGATATAATTCTGTTCATGTCTCTATAACAACGGATCACGCTCAGACACCCTACTACAAGGACATAGGTATAATAGGCGTGGTGATATATGCCGATCTACGCACTGCGGTTTATACGAGCAAATATACATACATGCAAATTCACAAAGGCGTGGTCGAGAATACTGCGATGGATATTGAATACATTACCAGCGCACAGAAAGATAATGACAGTCGTAACAGAGTAACTCAAACATTCTGAATGTCAACCATGGCTTCTATGGTAAATAGAGTAAATTTGTACGAAGGGTGGGTAGGTAGGGATATGCGTCGCCTGCACCGAGCTGCTCCCTCCGTCCACTGAACTTGATACGTTGAGCACACTTCCAATGATCCATTAATTAGAGAAACGAAAATCGAAGCGAGGGAATCTTCTCCAGACTCTCGATCGTGATGATCAAGGGAGCTGATGAAAATGACAGTTGAAAATCAAAAATTACTCCGACTAAGTACCCGAAGGTAATTAGCAATGGTATCTCTCCGCGCTGTGCAATGCAGGAGATTCCATCGGCCTAAGAAGTCTTGTTGATCACTCCCGGCTCGAAAAGGTAAGTATGATTTTGTTAAGAGAGTCAAGAGGAAAGCGAATACTTATGTTAGCTCGGAGAGGCGCACGGTCGCATGCCCTTGGCGGAGTGCCTCACCGTTCACCGTTCGAGTGCCTGAGACTAGTTTTCAAGCGATCAGCAGACAGTCAGGAGGCAGGAATCACACGGGACTTTACCGAGTGAGGCAGGTTGTGGCCTTCACTTTGTGAACAAGCTTCACTTAACCAGAACAATCAAAAGACACCGATTTCGTTCCCACTTTGGAATCATCGATTGTTCTACTCTAAGTGAGTTAATTCTTATCGATTTGAGTGCTCAAAAGTCTGTATTTGATGTCTGGGATCGAAAATATCGTTCGTTCAGGCATAGCATGGCCTTAGAAATTGATATTTGCTAGCACATCTAAAAATCCTGATAATCGTCGTCAGCAGTGAATCAAATTGACATGTCTACAACTTATTGCTGTATGATCATTGGCATACAGAGCTACAAGAGGTGGGCATATATGTACCTAGACTTCAGGGCAACCTTCGAAGTGGGGAAAGGTCAAGACACCGCAGACAGACCCCCGAGTAGGACTTTGTTGGAGCATCGGTATACATACTTCCTTATCGACTTGAGATCAACAACATTTCACGTGGTTGGATACCTGACGCATATGCCCAATAATTTCCGCTGTCTTGTGCCTTGGTGTTCGAATGACATGATCGGACAGCTTGCCACCAATCGCAGCACCCCATCGCCGTCTGAATGAATAGGAGTCTCAATGCGGTACTTAAAGGCTTGACTGAATCGACAGTTTCCTCGTCTCCACATGAATCTATATGAACTGCAGTGTCGTGTCCTGGATCCGCCTCCTCACGAGAAGCGGGCGCAGGCCCAACCTCCATCCTCTGCTTCACCTGCAGGCACAATGGCCTCATCGAGTTTGCGCTTCTAGGATGCCTTCTCGTATGACATCTTCAGCCACTTCACTTCGACTTTGCGCACGCGCTTCCTAGTGCGCCCACACGTCTCGCAAACATCGGACTTCTTGCTGGGGATGGCCTGGTCGAACTCGAGATCGGCAGACTAGGGATAGGCATCTTTAGGCATATAGGCCAGGTACTCCGGCTCGCCATCGTCAGCGTCAAATGGCACGTACGTGTGCAGTGGCGAGCCTGGAGGTGGAGGTGGAATCTCGTTCATGTCAATGAAATGCGGCTCTGGAACTAGCCTCTCCGAGACGAGCTCGCCGGCGGAGTTGGTGTAAGTGTTGACCAGGGCGAAGTGACTATACATATTGGCTCGTTAGTTCGGGTACGGAATCAGAGTTTATCATGCTATACTTACGCCATGGTGCTAGTTTTGTGTTGGTGTTGTTGCGGCCACGCTGCCCTGGCCGCGGAGAAGAAAGATAATAAAGCAGTTGCGGGAGTCAAAAGGTGCAAGCACGAGACTGGGGGAAGTGGAAGCCAATCTTACCTCACTTTGTCTCTTGACTCGTTGTACGATCAATGGACAAAAGTACGATTATCGTGGTTTGTGAATGGACTAACGTGACCACATAATGGCCAAAACGGATTTCAGGCGTCGACGATATCTCTCGCGGGCATTGTTTGGTATTTGTTTCTATAGATGAACTCAACAGACTTGATATTGGCGGGATGCGCACGAATGACTAGAACAACCTCGTTAGTGTCAGTGGTGAAACTCCGAATGTATCTACATATTAATGATTGTCTCAAGATACGGTGTCTCGATGGCAAACAAGCTGATCTAGTCCTTATGTCGGATGGTACTAGCACACTGGCTTCTGGGCGTGACAGACGCTGTGGATGGTATCTCAACGGTCGATTTCCTCATTCACACGTCCATCCCCTGCGGTAGCGCCCGAAGAGTGAGTACTGTCGTTAGTCGTCAGATATTCAGGGGCGCAACCACTGAATGCCATTTGTTGTGCTATGTGATACATGCAGGACTCGAGGCTGAGCAGAACGATACGACCCAAACGATCAAACTCAATCGATCGTGTCCCCGCTTGGGTCTGGGCCTTCGATCCCCAATATCGCCTCCCGTCGCTCCAACGATTTCTGGCGTCACTTTGCAATGGACCGTCGTTTCTGTCATCTCACATCCAGCAGCCGTGGCCTTCTTAGGTCGCTTCATGGTCGTGTCGACCGGAGAGAACCGATTCAAAGGACGGATCTCACTTCCAGATATTTTACTCGAATCCGAACGTGCTGTGGTCGGTTACTAGCCGCATTTCGTACACACCTCGAAGCCGAGCTTTGCCAGAATGATAGAGATCGTAGCCGATCTGTCGCGAAGGCGTTTAGATATTTCTCTCTTGCTTGTGCCTCCATCAACAGCATCGGTATCTTCAGCATCGATGTCTGCCATCTTGAAAGTCTCGTCTGCAGTTGCGCTTTGGCTGTTTCGCGTGCCTTGCAGACTCCCGACACGCCTGGCAAAATCGTCGGCAGTCCAGATGTACGTTCCATATGATACGACTAACATCTGCTCAACCACAAGGCGGATGTGAGGATCTTTCTGGGCATTGAATTTGTCCTCCAGGTCACACGGAACACGATAGTGCCTTCTGTCAACACCCATGCGTGCGCGGGAGTGATTGTCACGCGTCTTGGGTATGAAGTTGTCGTGCCCCTCCATCCTAGAGCAGATATGATGAGATGACCCAATGTACAGCGACGAAGTGCATTGCTCGGCGAGCGACTTGCGCTTCTCGGCGAACGCTTTCTTCTTTTCCCAGGTATGACCGTGCGTCCATGGACAAACTCGCATAGTTCAGCGAGCGTCATGTGTTCTTCGGCGACGTAAAGCCTTGCGTAGACGCCTTGATTTCTTGAACTTTTGGCATCCGGTGCCTTCTAAAGAGTTCTTCGAGCATGAATCTGCCATGTGCAAGAGTACTGAATATGCCTGCTTTCTGGAAGCAGTCAATCGCACGTTCCACCAGGAGCTGCCTCTTTTGGTCTGTCTCAACGAGGTCCCAGAACCACGCTGCGACATGTTGGAGCTGTCCACGATTGTTGGATATTGCATCCAGAAGTTCCTTCATGGTTTTGGCCAGCAGACTGTGTTTGCGCCTGTCATTGTTTAGCAGCTTGGTGAGCTTCAGGAAGTAGTCGAATTGGTCGGTGGTAGCGTCTGTCGTCACTAGTGACTTGCATTTTTTGATCTGCTTTTGTGGCGACAGTTTGTTAGCCTTCTCAAGTGAATTGGGTCGCTTGGTCCGCTTTCGAGGCGACGGCTCATCGATAATCTGAAGCGAGCTCGACTTTTTGGCACGCTTGTGTGGTGACGGCTCTGCGGACCTCGAGTCTTCTGGAGCCCGGATGTGAGCCATACTGTGTAGATGGTGTGCAGGAATTTGGAGGTTTTCAGTGCGGACGGCTGTATTGAAGGTATGACGAAGCCACAATTGTGAGTAGACATGAGACCGGAGATACCGGATGGCCATCATGGGCGAGAGTGGTAGGCGAGGCTGCGTCTGGAGATGTCCGAAGTGTTCGCTTTCACAGTGCTCTGGATATTACCTGTCGCGCATTGAGTGTCGGCAATATACGCAGGGCAAATTTATGCTACCTTGTGATCATAGAAGTGTACCAGCCTAACAGAGGGTTTCGTAGTATAAAATAGAAATGGAGGGGACGAAAAAACCCCGTTTGTTCAAGCTCGTGAGTCGTTTGGGACCCATGTCGATACAGGGACTGACTCGCAAGAGAATGATGTTACACTGCATGCATGTCGTGCAACCTCTCAATCATTGTTGAGAGAACAGTCACTGCTCCTACACCTGCTTGTTCACCGTCGGCTGCGAGAACCGCACTTGGCAGTAAGCTTCGCCAGGCTAAGGTCGATGTATTGCTGGGGGGAACTGATGGTAGAGCTTCAGGGTGAGATTGAGTGAAGCATGTCGAGATCTAGGTACGAGAGACAGGCGATATCTCAAGTCTGGTAGCTATTCTGAAGGTAGAGCATTGGAAAAGTTCAGTATCACACAAGCTCGTAACGTAATGCCAATGTATACTGGTATTGGTCTTCTTCAACTAAATCCCGAATCTCTAGAGACTTGAGACTTGAACGATCGCAGTGGAGCTCGGCCATTGGCGGATGCTTGCTCTAATCTTTGAGACTCAAGATTAAGGCGATTGCTGTTGAGACTAGCGAATGATAGCTCTGGAGATCAGGGACTTGGACGATCGCTACGGGTGCTGAGGGTTTGGACGGCTGCTCTAAAGCCTGAAGACGTGGACGATTGCCGTGGGGATTGGCGGATGCTCTCCATGGAAGTCGGGGATTTCTACGATTGATTGCCGTAGAGATTGGTGCATAATAATAGCTCGGGAGGGTGAGGTCTTGGATGATGGCTCGGGTGGCGTGAGAAAATGCTCAGAAGCCTGCGCTTGAATGTCTCTCACTGGCGATGGTGATCTTGCGCATAGCAGCATTTGACTATACTACCATATATACCGACGAGATTTAAGTATACCTACAGTCTACTCTCGTTGGGAAGCAATTGTTCTCCCATGCTTATGCATGCCTTTGTGAGCACGGAGAGAAACGGCGACGTGCGCAAACTTATGAACACGAACTGTATGGCTACGTAAGATGGACCCACATCAGCATAGAAAGGCAGAACTGTTCAACCAAACATTTGTTGGTCATTTAAGACATACTCAATCAAGACTTCCTCGCTCACAACAACACGTGCAATCGTTCAAAATGGCCGAGAACAGACTTCGCGTAGGCATCATTGGTGCAGGTGAGGTGGCCCAGGTCATTCACCTTCCAGCGCTGGCAATGTTGAGCCACCTGTACATCACCACTGCAATTTGCGATATCTCACAAAAAGTGAAGAGACTCCATTATCTACACAAATCGAGCAGCAGCTGCTAATATCTCTCAGAACGCCTCCCACTGCGCCACCAAATTCCACATCCCCCTCGCCACCACCAACCCAACCGACATCTTCACCAGCCCCAACGTTGACGTAATCTTCAACCTCACCTCCGATGAGTTCCACGAACCCTACACAATCTCCGCCCTCGAAGCAGGCAAGCACGTGATGATTGAGAAGCCCATCACCCTCTCGCTGCCCTCCGCCCAGCGCATCATCGATGCAGAGCGTAACGCCCCAAACGGCGCCCGCATTTTCGTAGGCTACATGCGCCGCTACGCCAAATCCTTCACGCAGACTTTCAAGCGTGAAGTTGCAAGCATTGACAGGATCTTGTACGCCAGATCGCGAGACTTTAGCGGTCCTAACTCGAAATTCGTCAACGAGAGCGGGACGTTCCAGGTCAAGAACACTGATTTCCCTGCCGGTGCTGGCGAGGAGCGTCAGAAGAGACTGCAGGCTCTTTTCGAGGAAGCTTTTCCTGGGCAGCCTATTACTCAAGAGCGCGTGCA
The DNA here is from genome assembly GCA_019775565.1 of Melanodothis sp. VS III C KN 2. Classification (NCBI taxonomy): domain Eukaryota; kingdom Fungi; phylum Ascomycota; class Dothideomycetes; order Cladosporiales; family Cladosporiaceae; genus Melanodothis; species Melanodothis sp. VS III C KN 2. The sequence continues at coordinate 910,279 of JACWFM010000024.1, read as the reverse complement.
GTTCTGCCGGTTCTTGGGCAGTCTGGGATCGCATGACATTTCGCTGATGCGCGAAGTGCTGGGTTTCCCCGAGAGCGTGGCGGGCGTGTCTGCGAACGAACCGTTTTACTCGGCGATTTTCAATTACAAGAACCAGAAAGGTGGAGAGCCGTTCTCTGTGACGTACGAGTCTGGGATTGACGGCGTGCCTGACTTTGACGCGCATTTCGCCGTGTATGGCGAGAAGAAGCGGGTGACGATTAAGTATGACAGTCCGTATGTCAAGGGGTTGCCGATTAAGGTCACGGTGCAGGAGTTGAATGAGGCTGGGGAGATGGAGACGAGGGAGATGCTGGGGAGTTATGAGGATGCTTATACGGCTGAGCTGCAGGAGTTGTATGAGTGTTTGAGGAATGGGAGGGAAATTAAGACGACTGCGGAGGATGCGATAGAGGAGTTGAGGTTGTATGATTTGATGTACGAGAGGTGGAATAAGGACAGGGTGTGAGTTTGACGGCGATGACCTTGTATGAAGTCTTGAGTAACGAATCGCACTCGAAGTCTCACTGGCACTCCTGATCATCCAAGAACCATCTCTGAGTGTAGCGATGCAGATTGTTGCCAGCTCATGGTTCTATATGGTCGTACCATGCATGACATAAAAGAAACCTCACAATATCATCTCCATGCCAGACTGTATCAGCACGGGAACCTAAGACACGTTCATGAGTAGTCGAAGTATGGACTGATTAATCGTACCATGAATGCATTGACGTCGTTCATACGATGATCTTTTAATTAATTAAGCGACCGTGTACTGGATCACAGCGTATGGCATGCAGGATTGAGCGCACTGGACACAATCGTAAGGCCATACCATATCGCTGCCTAGAACAAGTCAGATAGCTGTTCGATATATCGCAGCAGTCAGCCACTTCCATCATGCTGGTGACAGCCAAGTGGTACGATCAGATAAAAATCTGTAGAGCCCCACTGATGCCATCTCCACTCCGTTATCGGTGGCGGATCAGTATCCGTAGGGCCTGCATGCATGCATGGCTGCAGGATAGACATGCGAGTGTACGTTTTCTGTAGAACAGCATTGCAACTCTGCCTACTAACCAAGCCAAGACAACAAGAAAGATAAGAATTGCGCACACACAAGGTTGACCCAAGAGAATGGTAGTGGTTGGGGGGTTGAGGGGATATCGGGATGTTGAGGCAAGCGATCTGAGGCGGTGTCGCGGTCTTCAACGTGGCGTCTGAGAGTACCTGCAGCGGCTCAGGGTTCTCTAGCGCGACGAATGTTGGCAGGGTGCGGCGATCCAGCAAATGAAGAAGAACATCGAACCATTTTCCCAAAAGTCGTCTCATTTGCGCTTGCGCGTGTGCAAAGAGCCAAATTGCCCGCCATGATGAGCTAGTGCATGGCGATGGGTGTTGTTATTTCCAGGCATCTACATGTATTTCTCCTTTTCCTGCCTGTTTCCTTCCTCTCCGATCATCCACATCAACAAACAAATTCCCCCTTTGCCCTTTAGCATCCACGACTACCCGGCGAAACTTCGCCCTCTCTGTTCTTTGATACCAACCCCACCCTGAACTGCCTGCCTGCCCATCGTTCGCGCGACCCCTCGCTCGCACACCGCAACACGAGAAAAAAGTACACGCGACCACTCTTCCTCCTTACAATCCACGCCTCACACACAACCACCACACACACATCATGTCTGAGAGACCCCAGAACGTCGGCATCAAGGCCATTGAGCTGTACGTGCCCAGCCAGGTAAGTTTGGCTTCTTCCAGAAATTCCATTTCCACCCCATGTGTCTCCCAAACAAACATTATCCGTGGCTGACCGGAAGCCTGCAGTGCGTCGACCAAGCAGAGCTCGAGAAGTTCGATGGCGTCAGCGCCGGCAAGTACACCATTGGTCTCGGCCAGACCAAGATGAGCTTCTGCGACGACAGAGAAGGTGAGCAAGGGAAAGCAGCACTCTCCGGAGCCACACACTGACAACTTCGTGTAGACATCTACTCCCTCGCTCTCACCACCGTCTCCTCCCTCCTCAAGAAGTACAACATCGACCCCAAGACCATCGGCAGACTCGAGGTCGGCACTGAGACCCTCCTCGACAAGTCCAAGTCATGCAAGAGTGTGTTGATGCAGCTTTTCGAGCCCTCGGGCAACACCAACATTGAGGGTGTGGACACTGTCAACGCTTGCTACGGCGGCACCAACGCTCTTTTCAACGCCATCAACTGGGTCGAGTCCTCAGCATGGGACGGCCGCAACGCTATCGTTGTCGCCGGTGACATTGCTCTCTACAAGAAGGGTGCCGCGAGACCTACCGGCGGTGCTGGCTGCGTCGCCATGCTTGTTGGCCCTGACGCTCCTCTCGCTTTCGAGCCTGGTCTCCGTGGCAGCTACGTCAAGCACGCCTACGATTTCTACAAGGCCGACCTCACCAGCGAGTACCCCATTGTTGACGGCCAGTACTCCCTCCAGTGCTACACCGAGGCTGTCGACGCCTGCTACAAGGCCTACAACGCCCGCGAGGAGACCCTCAAGAGCAAGCTGAACGGCCATGCCAATGGAAACGGCGTCCACGCTGAAAAGGAGGCACCCATGGACAAGTTCGATTACATGTGCTTCCACGCACCCACCTGCAAGCTTGTCTCCAAGAGCTACGCCCGTCTGTTGTACAACGACTTCCTCACCAACCCCGAGAACCCCATCTTCGCCGAGGTCCCAGCCGACATCAAGAACCTCACATACGAGCAGACCATCACCGACAAGACCGTCGAGAAGACTTTCATGGCTCTCGCCAAGAAGCGCTTCGCTGCCCGCGTCCAGCCCTCTATCCAGGTTCCCACCATGTGCGGTAACATGTACTGCGGCTCCGTCTACGGCTCTCTCGTCTCCCTCATTGCCAACGTTTCCTCCGCCGATCTCCAGGGTAAGCGCGTCGGCATTTTCTCCTACGGCTCCGGTCTCGCCGCCTCCATGTTCTCCCTCAAGGTCCGTGGCAGCACCGAGGAGCTCTCCAAGCAAGTCGACCTCCACACCCGCCTCGACTCCCGCCGCACCGTCGCTCCTGAAGTCTACGACGAGATGTGCAACCTCCGTGAGAAGGCCCACCTCAAGAGCAACTTCGAGCCCACAGGTTCCGTCGACACCCTTCTGCCCGGCACTTACTACCTGACCAAGGTCGATGAGATGTTCAGGCGCAAGTACGAGATCAAGCAGTAGATTGTTGTTTTTGCCCGCATCTTCTTGCATGATTGGAGTTAAGTTTTTTCTGGGGAAATAAAATCTTAGGGAGAAGAGTGGATACCTCACATATAGCGGTTTTTCGGACGAAATATCATTCACGTTTTAATGCCATTGCTGGGCTGAGCTTTTCTTCGGAAACTACAGGAGTAAGTTCTCGATCGCTTCGTTGTGTCCGTTCTGGTTTATGCTGTTGTTGCATTGCGAGGAAGCTCGACTAATAGTAAGGGCGACGACTCAAGCCAAGCGCTATCTCGACCTCAGTGATCACGGTCACACGAAGCCGTCCACTGGCTGTTCATGGTTCAAGATGGGCACCCTGGCCGGCTGTGCCCAGCGTTGCGTATCTACTACAGTATGCCTACCCCTGCTGTGGAATGTGTGAGATCGCGAATATCCGGTTTGAGCTCCTTTCCAAGTTCGAGAGTCTGTACTGTGGTCTCTACCGTTCATTTCTATCTTTATCGTTTTTATAGGGGTATTGGTTTACGCCCGCGCGCGCGATCATCCGAAAGCATTCCCAACCCGCTGCCGTCCACTTCTAAGCAGAATACACTCTCTGCCCGTGGAACCACGTCTCGACCACGCTCGCGCGCAAAAGACTCTCCGGCGTCCATTCCATCTTCGCCACCACGAAGTTCGCCTGCTTCGCCGCCGCAAGACTGCCCGTCCGTCCCTCGGCAAAACACGAATACGCGCTGCCGTACGACGCACTGCTCACGGCTTCGCTGAGCGACAGCGCAAAGTGTGCGTTTGCCGTCGCCGTGCTCTCCACCTCGCGCAGCGACCGCCGCGTCGTCGCGATGTACATGTTCTGCAGGGTTTTGTACGGCGCCGTGGGAGCGTCTGAGCCGATGGCGAGGTTGGCGCCGGCGTCGACGAATTCGCGATAGGCGAAGGCGCGCTTGTAGCGTTCTTCGCCGAGGAGTTCGGGCCAGGCTTTGAGCAGGACGGGGTCGGCGTGGGCGGGTTGGACGGAGGCGGTGATTCCTGCTGCTGCGAGGCGGGCGCCGTCGCCGGGGGAGGTGAGTTCGAGGTGTTCGATGCGGTGGCGGTGGCCTGGTGTGCCGAAGTGGGAGAGGGTGTCTATGGCGAGTTTGACGGCGCCGTCGCCGATGGCGTGCAGGGCGCATTGGAGACCTGCGCGGTCGGCTTTTTGGACTACTGCGCCGAGGGCGTCGTGCGACCAGGCTACGGGTGCGGAGGCCTGGCCGGTTGTGTAGGGCTCAAGAAGGGCGGCGGTGCAGGAGTCGACGACGCCGTCGCACATGAGCTTGATGCCTGTGATCCAGAGGTCTGGGGAGTTGGAAGCGTTGAATTGCTTGCTGAGTTCGATGGCTTTGTCAACTTGGGCGAGGTCTTCGGCGGTGGAGTGCGTGGGCTTGATGAACCAGTGTGCGGCGATGTGCACTGAGAGCCGCCCGCCTTCTTCTTTGCGGAGCTCTTGCAGCGCGTTCCATGATATGTCGTCCATGGCCATGTCGATGAATCCTGTACAGCCGGCGGCGTTCATGGCCTCGATCGCGCCGCGGATGGCTTCGATGCGGTCTCGTGGCGACGCAACTTTGGCGAGGTGAGGCCAGACGAGGAAGACACAAGCTGCTTCGCTGAAAAGGCCCGAAGGGTTGCCTTGTGCGTCGCGGTAGATCTTGCCGCCTACGGGATCAGGCATCGTCTGGACTTCCATCTCGGCCATGGCGGGCGTGTTGCACCAGCTCGAGTGCAGATCTCTCGAATCGATGAAAATGGGCCGCGGGTCGAGGTCATCGAGCATCTTTGCTGTTGCTTCTTTGCCGTCGGTCATGTACTCCATCCAGCCGCTGCAGATGATGCGCGGTAGATCTGGGTGTGCGCAGGCGTAGTCGCGGATAGCTGTTCGGACGTCTTCTAGGTTCTTGCATTGCTCGAGGTCGAGTTTCTTGAGCGTTTGGCCTAGCAAGAGGATGTGAGTGTGCCCGTCGACGAAGCCGGGAAGGACATGGTTGCCTCCGATGTCTTTGACGGTTGCGTTCTTTGCTGACGCTAGTTGGTGTGCGTGTTGTGTGTCGTCTCCGATGTATGTGATTGTGCCGTCCTCGACCAACATGCATTGGGCGAACTTGGCCGTCTTGCATGGAGTGTGTTCCGTTGTGAAGAATTTGCCATTGACGAAGAGTGTAGTAGTTGGCGACATGATAGCGAGTGGCGAAAGAAAAATGAAAGGCCAATTGAACGGTGGTAAGCGATGTATACAGCCCAGCGCAACAAACCGATCAATATATGCCTGCAGCGAAGAAGGCAAATAGCGATGTACAAACTAGAGTTGTTCTAGGGGGGTGGACGGGAGCAACGAGTCGGAAAGAGTTCGAGTCCGAAACAACACAACAGCTGAAACCAGGACCGTCAAAGCAAAGAGAGTAAGAGTCAAGGTAGGAGGTGGAAGAAATCCTCGAGGATCCGGGCAACAAAGGAGTCAGAGTCGGTTGGATATATATTGTATTACGATGAGCGCATACCGCCCTGCCTGTTTTTCCCTGGCCCTGGCGGCAATGGCCGAGGCGGCTGTATACGGAGGTACCACACTCCGCTCAGGATTTTTATGGGAAGCAAAATGATGATTGGCGGTGTAGGATAAGGGGAGGCAGACCTGAGAGTGAGGGAGGGCTGGCTGCGCAGGGCTGGCTAACCACTATCAAACTAAGTGAATTAGATTTCCAAGGTCCATTGGAAATTTGAGAAATTCTGGGAGGGAAGCTCGTGCCGGAAGGCCGTCGCCGGTTGTCCCGCAGGACATTAAGGTCCTTGGTCCGGTTTGCTTACCTGCTGCTGCCCAAGAACACGCGCGTTAGTCTTGTCGTTATGGTTTCTAATTTCCTGGTATTTGGTTTTCGGTTTGTGCCTCGGCCAACAGACCGACGGTCCATTCGAAACAAGGAATTGGGGAATTGGGGAATTGGGGAATTGGGGAATTGGGGAATTGACTTTCGGTGCGCCGTTCCCTTGTAAGGGCTTCCATAGAAGCGGAGTGCCGGTGAGATCTTCACACAACCCAGCACGGAAGATGGATGGGTGGGTGACGTTATGACTTGGCCGACGTTGATAGGACGGAGATGAATTCCAGAGACTATAATCCGCGCCCACGTGGCAATACTGCTGCCTGTATTTTGATCACGAATTGTTCACCGACTCGGAAAAGGCGTGCTGCTGTTGCTGCTGTGCGATGTGCCCAGCCTGATAAGCCTGCGTGGCCCGGTGATAACGGACGCCCCACGCAATCTATGCGAGGCTGAAGGATTTCGCTGGCTTCTTCTCATCAAAGGGTGATTGTCGCACGGCGTGGGAGATTGTGGTTGTTTCACGTTTCATGATGATGCCCTCCCTGGGCTGGAGGCTGGCTTTCAGGCTCTGGCCCCGTCCTCCGCCATACCAAGGACGACGCAAATTACAGCCTCCTGCCTCGGCAACGCCATTTGTCGTATTCGTGTTTCCAGAAAAAGTGCATGTTCTACAGAAAGGACGTGCGCGCAGTTTCAGTCTGATACAGGATTTGACACTGCCACGGGGATGCAAGGGTTTGTATCAGACATGTATGGCCGGAAGCGTGGAGGTGAGACAATTGACATTAATCGACTGGGCTGAGCCCTCAGTATTCTCGAGGCTGGAAAATCCTCGTGTCTATTTTGTTATGAAACATAGGTATATCCTCCTGCTTGTCCCACTCTAGACATACTGGCTGGTCGCACACGCGAAAGGCGTACCGACAGTCCCTGCGCTGTAACTATTGATAATATCCACAATACTCGCGTAGGTACCGCCAACCAAGAACACCAGTCCGATCAGGATGACGATCGAGTTCAGGATGGAGTAGCCGATATTCTTCCAGCTGGCGCGCCAGCTTCCTTCCTTGAGCAAGGAGAACCAGAAAATCGCAGGGAAGTAGATGGTGAAACCGCTGACGAAGAGCGAGGCGATCACTCCAAGCAAGGCGTTGAAGAAGGGAATCGCTTCGCCGACCACCCACGCCACAATTGTGATTGCAGCGATGATTGCAATCCAGACAGTCCAGCCACGAGCGTCGTTGATAAAGCGAATGTTGGACTTCGGGAATGCGCGACCCATGATGTACCTCGCCAAGACAGTAGAGTTGATCGCTCCGCTGATAAATATAACCGGCAAGGCGACACCGAAAGTGATACGCGAGATCAACGGGCTGGTTGAAAGCAGCGCAGGGCTTCTAACATCGTCGCCGACGAACGCGTAGATCAACGCTCCCGTCAATGTGTAGATGAATATCTCGATCGTGCCGATGGCGCAAGTCGACTTGATATAATCCGTGGGCGTGTGCATCTCGTCCATGAAGCTGAACTGGACCAATCCGTACGAGTACGCGAACAGGATGTTCGTCACTGACAGGAAAGCAGACGCAAAAGTCAAATCCTCAGCCGGCCAAAGGCGCCATTCCACAGCGCTGATGCCTCCAGGAGCATTTGAGGCGTTGACGCCGGTGGCGACGATGGTGATGCCGATAGCAAGCAAGATCGAGGCAAAATCGATATAGCCCAGAATCGCGAATTCCGTGAAAGTAGGCGGAAGTGCCAGGAAGAACAGCAGAATGGCCGAAATAACACCCCAGATCAACGCACACATGCCAGGCTCGTCGACAATCCGGATGAACGCAATCGTGCCCGTCAAAACGTGAGATCCAACCAGCAAGATCAGCAGGCCAAAGAACATGACTCCAGCAAGCTGGTAGCCAAAGTTGCCCCAAATCAAGCCCAATGCCTCGGCATAGTCCTTCACTCCAGGGTACTTGAGCTTGACCATTCCGATGATGTAGCTGGTGTACATCGCTAGCACTCCGATGAAGACGTTGATCAGAACTGCAGGCACCATTCCGAGGGCGGCAAAGACGGATGGCAAACTGAGGGATCCCAAAGCGATGGCTTCCACAATAAGGCAGATCGTGAGGCGCTTCCATCCCAGCTTGTGGAACTTCTGCTCGCCCTCCTCCATGCTAGGCGCCTGGGCAAGGCTTTCGTCCTTCATGTCGAGCTTCTCTGGGTCGTTCATAGCGAAACAGGTGTTGGAAAAAAAAAACTTTTCGACCCGATCCAGGGTCCGAAGAAATGTCGAAATCGAGTGCTGTAGCTGCTCAAGTTCCAGCGGAGACGAGCGTTGGAAGAGAAGGGAATGGCGCGGTATGTATACGATGATGTAGGGAAAAAGTCACAACTGAGACATAACCGTTAGAAGAAATGGTCAGCACAAGGTTTTAGTGACAAGAGAAAAGGGCCCAGAGCGCAATGACTGTGCATCTTTGCCTCAAAGCGTAAAACGGCGGCCAACAACCAAGGGGGGGAACCTATGACGGTCTCGACGTAGCAAGTCCAGGCGGTATCGGAGGCCAACTACCTAGATCGGCCTTGCCATTTGTGCAGAAAAAGCGTTTGTAAACGCGGAGCAGGTCAAGCTTGGTCCGCTCGTTGCTCTTGCCTTTGCAGTGATTCTGACGGATGGCAGCGGTAGAGTCGTAAGTCTTATGTAAAAAAAGTCTTAGTTGGCTCCACTCGAAGCTTCGAGCGTAGTTTTAGGGCCGAATTCTGTGGAGAATTTTTGGCATGGCCCTCGCCGACGACTACACGGCCCATGGGGTAATGCACGAGATCTGATGCATTCTGCGGTAGTATTGACTGCGGAGGGGGCTCGATTCTTTCGTGGAGAACAGTGGAGGATGCGATTGCCCATTTGAGCCCTAGTCGACAGTCCGATAACGCTTCTTTGTGGGATGGGCTGGGAGTTAATACGAGCGTTTAACGTAAGGGAAAGCGAACATTTGGGCTAGCGAGATCCGCGATTACTGTTACATCTTGGAGGTGTTGAATCCCAGTCAAAGTGTTATGACACATCCAGACCAACGGGAGGTGCATCGTTGGCGACGACCGGCGGGTATCGATATATACTCTGCCTACTCCATTCACGAAGAACTCCAGCCAACAAAAGACTTATGATCTGCTGTGGAGGCAATTTATTAAGTTCTTGTCAAATCAACAATACATAATTACTGCTATACGACATAGCCGTCCGCCAATCCACCTTTGCTTCCCAACAATGCTTAATAATATCCATGACCGGACCACAGTTTCCAAACGATGTATTGGCTTGCCTGGCTGTACGATCCATGATTTCCAGGATTAGATGTTGTTGTCCTTTGCTTGCCAATGATCCAGCGATACAAATTGGCCAAACCAACCCGCGCAAAGGAATAGATTCTGGTGCTCGACTCAGCGTCTCGACCGCTTGTGCCACAGCCGCTTCGCAACCGGCACTCAGGAGACCATTGGGAGAAGCTGTGATGAAGTGACACCAGATGAGCGCTGCCTCTGCGAAAGCGAGAGACACGAATTCTGATGTTGAGCATTCTGGTCGCTCATTTTTGCTCGTGTTCGTATCGGCAACAATCATTTGCTGTCGTCTCATGGCGTCAATCCTGTCGAGGAGACAGCGCTCAGCAGATCTTCTACTCTCCTCGAATTCATCTATCGCAAGACACGTTCTCTGAGTATCGAGTGTTGCTAGATCGCCAATGACTTCCATAATCCAGTTCTCGCAGCCCATGACGTCCGTCATATCAACACAGCCTGAGTTCAGCCAAGTTCGGTAAGGCATGCGAGGTCGCAGTCCAGTCGAAGCAGATGCAAGAAGCTCAAACCACAACACTTGCGCCATGAGAAAGGACAGTGCTCGCTGACGTCCTTGACGCAGATTAGTCGCGCCGTTGCTCTTCCCAGTGCCTGTAGCGTTGCTCAACGTGGCCGAGGCAAACGTATATGGTGTGATCTCACAAGCAACGGAGACCAAAGCCGCGAGATGTCCCTGCCACTCATTCGACTCTCCATGGCAGACCTGGGGGGATTGTTAGCAAGGGGTATATCAGTTGCGAGGAGACTGCCGAGTCTTACTTCAAAACTGATCAGAGAGCATCCGCACGCCAACAACTTGATAAACTCATCAGGATCATCCGTCAGATACCTCTCTCCAGTAATGCAAAGCGCCTGCCGCAAGCCACTCAGAGCACTCGTATGATACAGCAGCAATTCCGTCTCATCATCGCGGTCTTCCGGTCGAGAGCTGGCTCTCTGATGCAGAGCAGCTACAGAAAGTGCAGCTTTCCTCAATGGCGGATTATGCGACAGCAGCCAGAAAAGCCAACCTCGTCCTCCATTCAGAGGGTCGCATTTGTAGTACGGGTACAAGAATGGGAAAAGATAATCCAGGTAATAAGCGGCGAGCTCGGATTCACGATACGACGCTTCCTGCGAGACGAGCGAGTCCGAAGTCGTCGTGAACGATACAGTAACATCCGTCGTCGTGTCGACTGTAGTATTAGTCGTAGCATCATCCTGCGAAGACTCCCTTGCACTCGACTCCTCATCCGCAATCCGTCTAGCATGAAGCCGCTTGACCCTCCGGAAATTGTCTTTCACGGCCTTCTTGATCTTCACGAGTTCCTTTTGCAGCTGCGCATCGTCGTGCATCCACTGAGGTTTGCCGCCGTAGCCATGGCACGTGATGCCTCTCGTGTCACACTCCCGACAGACGGGACGAGTTTCATCGCACTTCCGATGCCGGATGCGGCAAGTCCAGCATCCACCGGTCGTGGCGCCCATGAGTCGGCTCGCTCCAGGCTCAGCCAGAGATTGCGCGGAACATGATAGGGGAGAGAATGTCGAGGCGAGAGGGAAGTAAAGTCTGCATATTGACGATAAAATGAGTATTGGTGTTGAAAACCTCAAATGGCCATGAAGAAAGTGATTAATGAGAACAAGAGAACTTGTGGATCCTTTGCGAGGGGAAGGTCGTGCCGAGACAGAAGGTGGCGACCCTAAACCCTAAGAGACCTCGGCAGCGATAAACATTAAATTGTTTATAGAAGATCTAACAATAATGTTAGTGATTAGCTAAAATAAACATGGGCATATCAAGGTACAGTGGCCGAGTCATGATCAACTATATCGTTGGTATTGACGCCCCTTCCAAACTTACTTCATGCAGTATACTAAACGCTCACTCGAAAATACGCATCCTCCCTCCCAAGCCTGACGAGTAAAACATTCTTTTCATTATAGCTTATAGCGTATCCCATCCTGAGTCGTGTTCCAAGAGAGAAAGCTAGCAGCACAGAGCAAAAAAAAAGCGACTGCTCAAAGTAAAACACCTAGATCATTTACGTGGTTCGCAGTCATAAAGATGGGTCGCACTCAGGATGCAAATGAGACACATGACCAGCCGATATGATGCAAGATGCTATAAAATGCGACAGCGCCTATAAAACAATAGAGATAAATTGAATCGCCCTGATTTTCCCCGCCGATGCCGAAATGATAGTAGATGAGTAGTCGTACACAAACAGGGAAACCCAACATGACCGCGCTCAAAGACAGTGTAACACTAACGGGTAGGCATGAACGAAAATGAGAGGGGCATAAATCTAGGGATAATGATAGAATTTGTGAAACCCGTGCCGCTATGATTTCTCTCTGCCTCCCATGCCTTTTTTTGTTTCTCCCTCCCTGTGTCGTTCACCAATCTCGCAAAATCAGTCCAGCCGCCCCTTTTTGCCTTTTTGCCCTTTTCGCGTCAGAGTACTCAGTGCGATGCGTAATGGGTAGATGAATGGTTTTGCCAGACTGGCTCGCGTAGAACGAATGCTCGGCGAGCTGGGAGCTATCGTTCACGGAATAGGCTCGCGTGCAGCTTCTGCTTGCGCTTGCCTTCGTGGCCGTGTCAGAATTCCAGGGCTGTGTCCGGCCCAAAGTTGATCAAGGGCGAACATGCGCTGTAAGACGGCGTTTAGTAATCGCGGCTGACCCGGTATGACCCGAACCTGTGCAGCTCTTGAGGTCATGCACCGTACCAAACAGCCGTCTGTGCAAGGTGTCGCGTTCAGCGATGTTGAGAGACCAGCCTGAAATATCCGTTTCCAGTATGCTTCGTCGATAGTCATGGTAAGAATAAGTCACTCCCTCCGCCAATCATCAAACGTTGTTGCTTCCCGGCCAACCGCCCTGAGCGCCACCCTGATTGCCGCCAGTCCAGCCTTCCTCCAACGTCCTGTCCTCTAATGCGCGAATGAAGTTCCTGTTCTGGTCCGTACGAACGGCTCGGCTTTGTCTTCGTCGTCCTCCAACGTTGCCGATTGCCTCTTGACCTTCCTGCGGTGGCGGGTAGTATGCTGGGCTAGGTTGCAAGCGAATTGGCGCGTTCGGGTCCAGGTGCGAAACAACGCGTTGCAATGCAGGCGGGATACCAGCGCCATTGCCGTCCATTGTGCTGGCACGTTGGCGGCCCGCACGGGTTGTTGCTTGAGCGTAGAGGTTCTGCGGCTGCGAGTGAGCTGGTTGTTGAGGATATGGTTGCATCGACGCAGCAGCTGGAGGTGGTTGCTGAATCATGGGAGCCTGTTGTCCGTACGCCGACGGAGGGTTCGAGGGATATGGAGGTGGTGCGCCCTGGTGTGTAGGTGTGTAAACGTTCCCGTACATTGGTGGCGCTTGAGGTTGTTGTGTTACATGAGGAGAAGAAGGGTATCCTGGACTCATGTTGTGCATGCCTGCAGCGTAAGCAGCACTGGCTGCTTGCTGAGCCTGCTGTTGTTGAGCAGCCTGAGCTCTTTGCTTTGACAAAGCCTCAGCTTGTTGCTGTTGTTGCACACCGGGTGCAGGTGAGCGCGACGAAGTCTTGAGGTTCATTTGCGGTTGGAAAGGTCCTGTGTACTTTTGCTGCGTAATGAAGGGGTGCGTGCGAGCTTGTTGCGGTGACCAACGCTCGAGAGGGTTGATGTTGAGCAAGCCATGAACGAAGTCAATGAAAGCTTCCCGGTTCGCCATTTCTGTATCGTGTTAGCCGCTGTCATGCGAATCCAGCTTGCAATGCACTTACCTCTCTCCACTTCATTCGGCTTCATTCCCTTCCTAGGCATCGGGTAGTTTCGGATGATGTCCGGTAGTCTCGTCGCACTAAAGTACTTCTTGCTGGGCTGTTCCTTCGTACCATGCTCCCTGGAATATTGCTCCATGGATTTCAGTCTGTAGGTCCTGCGCCCAAACTCATCGTGCACCTTCTCATAGAACTCGCCCGACTGCTTGCCGACTTCCAACATCCAGTTTGGAGGCAGACCCAGCATCTCGGTGATACGCGAGACCTGGTTGTACTCCGAGCTTCCAGGGAACAGAGGTAAACCTAGGAACAGCTCAACAACGATGCAGCCAAGCGACCACATGTCAATGGCAGCCGAGTATGGCAGGCCCAGGAGGACTTCCGGTGATCGGTAGAATCGCGACTGAATGTATGTGTATACCGTTTGACGCTCGTCGCAGGCAGAACCAAAGTCGATAATCTTGATGATCGGGCTTTCGAGGCTGTAGCATTGTTAGTTTCAGACCCATCTCTCAACTTGACTGTGCCACTCACTTCTTAAGAAGGATATTCTCCGGTTTCAAATCGCAATGAATCAATTTCGCCTTGTTCAGCAAACACAAGCCGTTCAGCAGCTGCTGCGCAAAGACTCGCACAAGCGTCGTGCTCAGTCCTCTGAACTGGTTCTGCTTGATGAGCTCGTACAAGTTCACCGAGAGCAGTTCGAAGACCAAACACAGATGCTGCTTGTGGATGAATGTGTCCTTCAGCCGCAGAATGTGGTGGTCATCGTTCTTGTCCATCCTCCCGTTCAGCAGATCCAACACAGACACCTCCATCATACTCTGGTTGAAGTAAGCCGTCTTGTTCTTGACCACCTTGACTGCAACCACCTCTTGTGTCTTCAGGTTCTGGCACTTGACGACCTGGCCGAATGTTCCTTGACCTAGCACATCCAAGATCAGGTACCTGTTCTTGTGGTTTGTTTCCTCCGAGCCCAGAATGTCGTTGACGTAAAGAATGTAATCGCTGTCCTCGTTATCGTAACCATCGTTCTTGACGCCCTTGCTCGGCTTGGTGAGCACTCTTCGGGGGTTTCTCGACGATTCGTATTGGAATGCGGGATTGCAGATGCGGTATGTAGCAGGAAGGTGGGTAGTCAGCGCTTGCAACGGACTGATGAAGCCACCCTCGGGATTAGCTCTTCTGAACGGTGGCTGGGAATTGACTTGGGGCTTCAAGTCGAGCACGTTGTGAACCTTGGTCATCTGAGGTACAATGCCTCTGGAACCAGCAGCAGGCGGCGGTTGGTGATGTGGTTGGTTTTGGTTACCAGGAGACCCTGCCTCGCGACCGAACACAGCATTCAGCTGCTGGGTCGCAGATTGCGGGAAGTAGCCTGTCGGTGACAGTGTGGGTTGCAATGGAGGGAGTTGCGAGGAGTGAGCGCGTGCCGAAGAGGGAGGGGAAGCATAGTAGCGCTGAGACGAGGTCGGGGACGCGTAAGGGTTCTGCCTGCTAGGCGATTGGCGCGCAGACTGCTGAGGCGCGTACGAGCTGTACTGGTTGCCGGCAACTTGCTGTTGCTGTGGAGCAGGCAGATAAGGAGATGTAGGAGAGGTGTTCATAGGAGAGTACCTCGCAGCTGTCCGGGAAGTCGCGTCTTCAGGTTGCTGCGCAGGCAGGTATTGGGAGTTCCTGTTGCTGTTGCTGGTCGCGCGGGCGTACTTTTGCTTGTTGTAGGGGTCGGCGTCCTCCATTGGCATGTCACCGTCCAGGTCGCCGTTGTGGGAGTAAGCCATGGTGTTGTCGCGCGGCGTGTGAGTACCACTGCCGGCGGGTGTTGAGAGGCTCAGGTTGGCGGTGCGACTGGCGATGGAGGGCGTGCCGTAAGCTTCGTACTTGGCGGATGGGCCGCCAGCGGCAGGGTGGAAGGTTGCTGGCAATGCTGGAGGAGGCGCTGCGGAGGCAGAGGAGGGCGGCAGGTCACGGTGTGGGGTTTGGCTCGTAGTAGCGGTGCTCGGGTTGCTGCTGGCTACTGCTGCATGGGCAGAGAGGGCGGCGGCGGGCTGGTCCGAGGGGAGGTGACTCGGCGTCGAGGTCGACCAGGGCGAGGCTCGGTCCATGTGGCCAACAACGCGAGGCGGAGGAAGAGCAGGAGGAGGAGGTGGTGGTGGACACGCGCGGGAGGCTCACTGCTGCTGGCGGAGTCGCACGCCGACGGACGATGAGGTGCGAGCGGGCAAGCAAGCAAGTAAGAGAGAGCAGGCTGGCAATCGCAGCAGCAGCAGCAGCAGCAACGAGCGCCTGGCAGCAGCAGGATGAACGGGCCCGTTACGCTCGTTGGGCAGCGTGCGACAGGCCACTCAGCGCCGTCACAGCAGTGGGGGTGTTGCACCCTCTGACCCTGCCGGCAGGAGATAGACGACTCCTGGTTGCTGGCCTAGTCACGGGATTGGGTGTTTGTGGATGTGTGTGTGTGAATGAAGGGCCCTTGTGTCTCAGTGTAGAATGTGACAGCAGGAGGTGCTATCGACCGGCAGCTGTATAAGGTAGCTCTTGACTGCTGCTGCTGCTGCTGCTGCTGCTGCTGCTCAGTAGGCGGATGCTTGCTCGGCAGCCTCGCTCGATGGCGTCGGGCTGGCTGGCTGTGCTTGTGCTTGTGCTTGTTTCCACAGCGCTCTCCGTTCCGCCAACGGCTGCGTGCACGATAACAATGATGATGGCCGATCGTCACCCGGTCATTTCAGAAGATGTCATTATTTTGTGTGAATCGTTTATTACTCGAGAGCAAGCAGTGTCAACTCAGCAGTAACTGGAAATAAGCGCCACCATCTCAAGATTGGGCCAGCGATTCCTTACATGCGGCGCTCTAGGCCAGATGACATCGACAGGCTTGCCGCGCGTGCGTGTGAGCGATTGACCGAGTGGTCGGCGCTAAGCACCCGAT
This sequence comes from Melanodothis sp. VS III C KN 2, assembly GCA_019775565.1. Lineage (NCBI taxonomy): Eukaryota > Fungi > Ascomycota > Dothideomycetes > Cladosporiales > Cladosporiaceae > Melanodothis > Melanodothis sp. VS III C KN 2. Next base: position 894,183 of record JACWFM010000024.1, on the reverse strand, counting down.
TGCATGAGACGTCAATGTGTTATAGACCCAACACCGACAGCTTCGTTACTGGTTGCATTCTTTGAAGGGCAACATTGAGATGCTCTGCGCTGAACTTGGATCTGCTCCCCACCTGAGCCGACATCAAATACATGATCAATGCTCAAGTCATATTTATACATTTGTCCACTGTTGTTGTTGTTGTTGTTCTCCCCGTGTCATCTCAAGCTAAAATATTACTCCAAATCCGCTCACCATCACGCGGCTTCCACTTTCCCTGGGCTCAGCTGCTTGTGCTGTGCTCTTGCTGCAGTCAAGCATGTCACCTCTCATTGGTCCCCCAGCTTCGAAGGATTCGATCCGGAAGACGAAGCTCGGTCGTATAAAATTACGGCAGCGCGCCTGAGACTGACATATGTATTTATCTGCAAAATGCATTCAAGAACTCGATGTTCGCATGGGTGGATCGGCTTTGATGCTGTTGGCCGCCTCAGACGTTCTTCCTCGCGCATCGTGCTTGAGCATCACTTTCTGGTTCAGTTAACCTGAATTTTAGGTCGACGACCCATTTCAACCAGCAGGAGTCTCGGTGGCCGGTGTTCCTACAACAGACGTCGCAACAGGCGTGGCAGCAGCAGGCGAGATCGGGTTGGCCGGAGTATTGCCGCCAGAAGGCACGCCAACGGGCAAGATCTCAGTCTTCAGCTCGCGGTTCTTCTTTGGCTTCGGTTCCGGTGCTGTGCAATGATGTCAGTCTCTAATCATTAAGGCCAGCCAAGTCGCAAAGAACATTCAAAGCTCACCCTTGTCGTTCTCCTGAACATAGAACCTCCTCAGCAGCATAATGGCCTCCTCGCGGAACAAACCTCCATAGACAGGATAAGACGGATCGACACCCTCGTCCATGTGAACCGTCATCACGCCGCCAGTGCCGCCGAAACGGTCGTTGAGACAGCCAAAGTAGACGCTGCGGATACCGAACTGGCGAAGAGCAGAAGCGCACATGATGCAGGGTTCGACCGTGACGTAGAGGTCAGTAGTGTGCAGGACGGACGGGTGATGGCGGGACATGATCTCGCTGAGAGCGACGAATTCGGCGTGGCGGGTTCCCTAGATCAAAGGATGTTAGCATTGTTTGTAAATCAGTAGTTTTGGACAGCCAAAAATTGAATCCTCCCAATAGCTTAAATCTTCTAACAGCCTAACTCCCAATCCCCATGCCTCTCCACACGAGAACAAAAATAACAAAAAGCCCATTCAAATCCCTCAAGAGACAGAAAAAAAAGGACTTACGTTCAAGCTCGCATTCGTCCCATTAATCCCCCTCCCAATCACCTCCCCATCCCTCACAAACACACACCCCACAGGCGTCTCATCGCTGTCGAGCGCAAACTGCGCCATCTCAATAGCCTTCCGCATGAAACCCTCATGGTACTCGCGGTCGGGGATAGGGCCGAAGACCATTTCGTGAGTGATGGCGTGGCGGGAGAGGTTGGTGTAGGGAGATGGATTGGTTGAGTCCTCGTCGGCGGTGGTGGTGGACTTGGGCTGACCGTTTTTGCTGAGGATTGGGAGTGCGATTGGTGATGTCTCGGAGAGGGGTTCCTCGGTGTTTTCCTCTCCTTCTGGGTTTATGTGTAGCCCGTTAACCTTTGTCGCGATATTATCCTCTTCAGCATCGTAAGGCGAGATCGAGGATGAGGACGAGGAGGAAGGTGTCGGCGGCGGGTTTTGCGCCGAGTTTTGCCCGCTGGGTGGTAGCGCGCTGTTGGCTTGCTCTTGCTGCATTGCTAGAGCTGAGAGGCAGGAGCGGATGAGTTCTGTGATGCGGTATAGGAGCGACTCTTGATTATCCAAGAAGTCGGATGATCAAGACAGCAGAAATACAGAAAGGGAAAAGAAGTTGTGTTATGAAACTCGGTGAGGGTCAACGCAAAAATAATTGAACCTGCGTGCAGCCGGTCTCACAAGCAAACGGGTCACTGTTTGCCTTCACTTTCACGTGTTCACCTCACTCTCACTCTCACCGATTTTACGCCGTCACATGTCAATGGTAAGGTAAGGACTGGAGGTTCGAAAGAATCGAAGATTGTATACAAATTACATGATCAAAAGTAGATAAATTTAGGATATCGCTGTCACAAAAGTATAGACTTGCAACTCGGAGACTTCCTGCATAAAACAGATACTTTCATCTAATCGTTGATATCCACGCAACTAGGGGAGAAATAGAGAAATGACAAAAGATGAACGCCCAAAAATAGTCTTGAAATGAACTCCTTCCCTTGTTGTGAACTCCTTCAAAAAAACCGCTCGGTACATTCTGCTCAAAGCTGACAAGGAGATGATGATGAGGTCTCCTTGGAAATATGCGCTTCAAGAAGCCGGCAGACGCCATGCGCCAGCGCAATAGTAAAAGCAAAAAGGCAAGAAGAAGTACGGTCTCTCGCTCAATAGTGGGACGATGACACTAACAGTGAACAAATCCCCAAGCTCGTTGCCGTGAGCCATATTGGCCAACGCCTCTTCTGCAACAACGCGAATGAACTCCAGTTCCATGTAAGTTAACTCCAGGCTCGACTGGTACGCTCGTTTCAGGAGCGTCCGATGCATGTGATGATATGTTATGAAAGATGATGACAAAGGAGAGTGCACAGATCCGACCTTACTGCGCCCACCACTCGCAGTGACAGGCGTTCTGCGGTGTCTGCCTTTTCCTCGACCGCGAATTTGAGTTCGCATTGAAGCTGGGGTTCTCGTCGTACGCGCTGTACGCTGGCGGTTGTTCGGCAAGGTCGAACTTGATACCGTTCGGATAGGCGCTGTTTGTGAAAGGGACCAATTCGCCGCTGTTGAGGAGCTGGTACTGCTGGCAGTAGGGTACGTTGCCGTCGACTTCGGGCACGCGGCGCTCCTCAATCTTGATGAGATAAGGATAGGGCGGGAGTCCGTGGTAGGTGTCCAGTGCTTCTTCTTGCTCTGGGCTCAGGAGATAATCGTTGTTGTCGTCGCCATCATCGATTGTTGTAGCACTACTGCTGCTGCTGCTGCTGGTAGCACTGCTGCTGCTTTGACGTCGTTGTAGTTCTCTTCGGCGACGCTTGTGGCCTGTTTCACTGCTTTCATCGTGATCATCACCATCGCTATCGAACTTCTCATGTCGACTTCGGCCGCCCCATGAAGTTTGCGTCGAGACCGTGGTGACCGTCGTGGTAGAGGCTGTTTGGCTCGCGCTCGCGGGTGTTGCAAGTGCTGCTGTGACCTGGGCGCGCGGTCCAGTGGTTATTTCAGATGTGGAAGCTGCAGTGTAAGTACTTGCAGTATTCTCCGCAGGTGTTGAGTTGCCGGTGGGTGTACTCGTGAGAGAAGAGCTGGTCGTGATGGGAAAACTCGATGTGATGTTCTGCTCGACGTAGATCCAGCCTTCAATGAGGGTGTCGTTCCATACACACATCCAGGGCTTGTCTCCGTGATTGACAACTTGCCTGTTTCTATTCCATCCTGGCGGCATGTGGAAGTCACGTTTCCTCGGGGCGCCACTGGGCACAGGGAACGCACTCTCGGGCAAGAGCACGATTTTGTCATATGTTTGGCCGAAGTAGAAAGCCGGACCTTTGTCTTCTTCGCCAGACTCTTGGACGGCCTGGTAGGTGCTGAAATCGGTATCCATGAATTTGTACTGTGCTCCATATTGGAAGCCGGGATCACTCGAGGCGTAGAAGAAAAATGCTCCTTCAGTGGGTCGTGGAGCGGCCGGCACACCAACACTAATGGCAAGAGCCGGGCTGCCAACAAGATCACAATCCCATGCTTGGCTGAGTCCTCCATTTGTAAGACAGCCGGATTGCACGTTGGTTGGTTCTGATAGACTCAGGGCATATGTTCCTGATGGTGGCGAGACGGTAGGTGCTGCAATCATGCTAGCTTCCGCGAGCGATGAGCTGCTGCTGCTTTCAGCATCAGCTTTGCTATAATGTTGTTAGCGACCATGTAATAAAAGTTTGGGGAATAAACTTGCTCTCGTCCATGCTTTGACCCACTGGCATAACCGCCCATGATGCCACCCACTACAGCGCCAATGAAGCCTGCTACACACGCAGCCATGACAAGCCACAAGACTGGAACACCGCAGACTTTGGTCTTTCGTTTCTCTTTCCACGTCTTCTCCTTCCAGCTTTTCTCTGTGGCATCTGTTGATACGCTTGCAGCACGCTCCATTAGGGGCATGGAAGCTTGACTGTCGACCCCACGGTCTATGAGAGAATGCCGACTCAGTCTGGACTCGTCCGTCATGGACTGCTGAGGCATTGGGGTGGGAACAGGTGGTGGTAAGTGTTGATGCATTAAAGGCATACCAGGGTCTGAGCCAGCCACTGGTCCGCGACTGTGAAGCTCTCCAGGAACAGCCAGGATGGGCATCTTAGGGCCATCTTCGGGATATCGTGTGTATGGTGGCAACTGCTCTGCGTGCCCATCCATGCCCACGATGTCTTGCTCCTCTCCATCGGGCCCACGTACTCTCTGGTACGTTTGGCCAAGACCAGGGAAGCCCACAGCCCGCGAGGCCGTAGGTGTCGTGGCTTCGTCTTCTACGTCATCGTCATCCTCGCTGACTCCTTGCGGGTACATTCCGTAGGGGTGTTGAGGTGCTTGTTGGATAGTGGAGGTTCGGTTTGGTTGTATTGTCGAGGTAGTTGCAATGCTTGGCGATCGTGCCACGGTTGACTGAGGGTACATCGCGTACGGGTGGCTGGGTCCTCCAGTGCCGAATCGAGGGCTCTGCGTGCCAGCGAACATGTGAGAAGAGGCCGAAGAAGTCGAGCGGCGTGCCAGACCGGGTGCATAGCTGACTGTCGACTGCGAATGCATGCTTGGCGTCCGTTCAAACTCCATTCGTGGTTCATCCTCCGGGCTAGCAAAAGGGTTGTCGTCGCCCCGTGTCTTCGAGATTGAGTTCCTGTTTGGTGCGAGTGGCGCTGTGATCAAGTCCGGGGTGTCTACGTAGTGTGCTGAGACCGTACGTATAGGCGGATCCTGGCTGTGACGCTCATCGTCCCCCATTCCCGGTCGGAAGCCGTCCGCCACCATATCGAAGTCGTCCACCGCGAACTCATCATCAAACACATCCCTATTCTCCTGCGTCGGCGTCCTGCTGCCGTCCTGGCTGCGTCTGCTGTACATGTTGGCGGTATTGGCGGTATTGGCGGTGGCCGTGGATGCGTGTGTGCGGCCGCCGCGGCCTGCACAGCCCCGTGTAGACTCTCCCGTGAACAGGTCCCCCTTCGTAGCGCTGCCTAGTTGTCGCCAATTGGTGTCTCGAAGGACGAGCGAGTGCGCAGAATGTAGTTGTAAGGGTGTTAGCGAGAGTGAGGGCGTGGTATGTTGGGGTGGTGTGGTGTGGGTGATGGTGCTGCAAAGGGTCGACGAGCAAAGGCTGGCTGGTGAGCGCGCGACCGTGCCGTCCGTCAGACTCGCTCTCTCGCTAGCTGATTCACCTCACAGCAGCAACAAGCGGCAAGCAGGAGCGTCTGGCTGGCTGCGACGGTGCGGCGCTAAGTCGCTCCGCTATGCCAAAAGCCCTGGGAAAACGCCCGCAGAGCCCTGGCAGGACGGCTGTGCTCGCATACTGCCACTACTACAACTCTGCTATAGTGACTAACGGACTGAACCGCGGACAATGGATCTCTGTTTGGCAAGCTTGAAGGATTCCGGCATGACACACGATTGTAACAGGCAGGCTGTCATTTGGTTGCGTTGCACAGCGAGCACCACTGCCAGTCACTCAACTAGCCGGCCATAAATCCCTGCAAAACGCTCAGAGAACTCAAAACCTCCGCCGGCAGAAGTATGGTCAGGCACGAGCCATGTAGCAGAGAGGTTAAGCTACGACGTCACTGCTGCAACTGGCATAGCCGACCTGCTAACCCAGCAATGCCACCGCACGAGCAAGACAAGCGATAGCAGCAGCGTGTCTCCTGTGCGGCGTACCCATCTCGCGAGAGTATGTAGTGCTTTCGCGAGGTTGAGAGTCATGACAACCATCCGAACAAAGGAACGCGAGCGTGGTCTGACTCTGACGCTGCATATCGGCTGCAGAGTTGGACCTTTGCGCTGGTAAAATCAATTCGCGCAGACGCTTTCTACTGGTTTGGTCCTCGGAGGGAGCTCTCCGGGGGAACGAGACGAACCCTCGGCCGCGATCATGGCCGAATCAAGTCGTGGGACTGCTTTCCGCTGAGAGCATGTCTGATCTTCGCCAGGGGAAGACACGATGATCGATGTCTCTGCCTCAAACTGCTACACATGTCAACTGTTGATGTAATTCAGCGCTGCATCTTCTCTTTCGACGGACTATATGAGAGGCTATGAAACGCTGCTCGCATCGTCTTGGTGCTGTGAGCTCCTTCATACTTCGTTCCACCTCGTATCGGCCTGGACACCCCGCGGGTGGCTTTCATGACCATAGAGTCTATTCCCTTGGGCCTGCTAGAGCTGTTGCACATGATCCGGCGGAGACCGGTTCGCGGCAGGTAACAGCTCAGCCATCAGGTCTCATCCACGTTTATCATCGCCCAATTGTTGTGTAGTAACAAACCTGAATAGCGTTGGGGGACGTGTTTGCTCACTTGAGCGATCACACTATTGCCGTGGAGTTGGTACGGGCCAGGCAGGTAACGCACCTCGATTTACCATGTACATTGGTTTTGCGATGTTAATGCTTCTACCGCCAAATCTTTACATTTGATTATTCGTGGGTGGCAAAGGCATATTTACATGTAACATACATGCACATGTGTGGAAGTGGGACGAGTCGACTTCTTTGTTTAGGGTTATGCTTTGAAGCCAGCATCGCTACCTCCATAGAAAATGTACATACACTCTAGCGACATGCTCCTCCATATTAATCATAATTTTCTCAACCAACCCGTGAAGTTGAGGAATGAGCAAAATCGCGTTTCTACTGTGGTTTAACGTGCTATTGCTCCGTTCCTATTACACCAAGATCTGCAAGTCTCAACACTGAGCTGCTGTCCCGAGCAACATCTTTGTCTGTGTCAATTAGCCGAAAACCGTCGACTCATACCAAATCAAGATAGCAATTGCAAACCACGACCTAACGATCCGCCAAATAGCTCATAATCATCGTCAGCTATTGGCCGTAGACCGCTCCATACCGTAAAGATGTTATGAGGCCCTTCTGTCTGATCTTTGGTGGATATTATGGATTCACGCCTCATTCTTTTCGGAAGCTAGGGTTATATTGGTGAAAATTCGTGTTCAGCCTATTAGCGTCCTCAAAATTGGGGCTGGGTGGCCTAATGGTAAGGCGTCGGTTTCCGGTACCGAAGACTTGCGGGTTCGAGGTTAGTGTTCGATTCCAGATCGCTGTCGTCGAAACTCCCAACTAACACAGGATATAGTCCCGTCCTAGTCGATAACTCCGATGACGTGAACTTTTTTGCTTTGCACTGGGTCTAGTCGTCAACAGCGTCACAATCGACTTATAGACAACATGAAATTGTTATGTTACGGGCATTTTAGAGCAAATATCATTGTCGAAATTCTGGGTATGCTCAATATCGATGAGGTAAATCGACCTGTCTTACACAACTTTCAGCACTCAATGCACTTAATCATGTCATCGGCTCCGTCGATACAGATCGAAGAAATCATCGAGGCATCGATTGTTTGCAAGCGAAAGTGCGACAGGGTTGAGGGATGCAAATTCGGTATCCACGGACTCAGGACAATCAAGTATTGACGCACACAATGCCTGAGTAGATTTAATTAAAGCACAATCGATTATTTATTACACGATCAGATCAACAAGGTGCGCAAAATCCTTGCGCCTAAGCGTCCTTATGGTGGCCAAAGACAACAATATCAAGCCCCAACGTAAAGAAAGCGTTCACGACCTCAAAGCTCACGAAGCCGCATGCGCAAGACCTTGCAACACCAACCCAATGGTGGCATCCCAGCTGCCACCTTCACCATCCTTCTTCTTGTCCCTTTTCTCCTGGCCGCCATCTCCGTTGGACTTGTCATGTTCGTCACCACGGTCCTTCTCCCGACCATGAGAACCCCTCTCAGTACTGTCGCTGCGAACAGAACTGACACTGTCCAGACTCTCATCCCTCACATTATGCCTCTCCACACTCCCTCTCCTCGAACCATACCTCTCCTTACCATGCCTCTCCCTACTGTGACCCCTCCTCTCCCCATCCCTCCTCTCCATATCACTCTCCCTCCTCTCCCTCTGCCCACAAATCTTACACATCCCCTCCTCCGCCTGCTCGCGGAAAATATTCTCTCCCTTCGGACAATCAGAAGGGTTCAGACCCGGATGCGCTTCGGCGTACGAACAGATATCGATGGCGGTGCAGCGTTGGTGGTGGCAGGGTTGGTAGTGGGAGATGTGGCGGTTGCACATCGTGGTGGTAGTTTTTGACAAAGGATGAGATGAGATTGTGTGGTTGAATGGAGTTGATTTAAGTTGAGATTGATCAACGGATGCGGTTGGAAGGTGTTGGTTTGAGGTTGGTGGGAGGGTTCGATGCGGTGGGGAGTCTTTTTTATTTTATTTAATAGGGATGTGGGGAGTCAGGCTGGTGTATTGACCGGGCAGGTGATGTTGGTGGATGGGTGTGTGTACGATGTGGGTGGTGCGAATGCTGTATGAGTCAACGGTTGCGACGATGTATTTTCTTGAAGTCTTCGGGGAATACGTTGGCAAGATGGAGGTGTACATAGTTATAAAAGATGGTGGCATTGGGTTGACTGCACCTCGACGATATACAATGCAGTCGAATGATGCACGACTACGCGGCAAGCAAACTTCCCGCCAGGCATTAGGCACTGAGATCAACATTTCGTAATGCTTCATGAACTAATGTAGTAGTGCATACACTGAATACGAAATATCATGCGTGGCATAGACATGTTGTCCATGCTCTATGCCGTCTTCCATTACTCAGAACGTCTCGTCGTCATCATTCCCTCCTTCAGCAGCCTGGTCCGCCGGAATTCGATCTCTCAGCCACCTCAGCGTAGCCTCTGTGCCCTTCTCCAATACTCTGTAACCAGGCACACGGAAAGCATTGCTGCCAACCTCGAAGCTCTTCAAGCCCTCGTGCCACAGGAGGCCAATCTCAGCGGGCAGCGACTGTAGGTTGTTTGAAGCCAGGTTGGCTGTCTGCAGACCCTGAAGGGCTTCCGCGGTGATCTCGGAAAAGCGATTGTCACCCGCCAGCAAAGTGGTGAGAAGCGGGAAGGCTTCCCGCAGTGTCGGGACTGGACCGGAAAGGCGGTTTGCGGTGATGTCGAGCGTGTGAAGTTTAGGAGCATCGAGGTGAGCCAGCAACAGATCGAGGGATGCTACATGGCAGTTTCGTAAACATAGCTCTTGGAGTGATGGCAGTTCTAGGCGATCCAACAAGTAGTTCGGAGCCAGGGGGTTGTTTGAAAGGTCCAAGACGCGGACGTTCGGCGCTAGCACAAGAGCTGGTGAAATGTCTGTAAACTTATTGTTCTGCAGTCGCAGTTGTCGAACGTCGTTCACTTCAAGGAACGACGCAAGATCCATCATATTATCATTAACGAGACCCTGACCTGCAAGGTCGAGTAAGCCATTAGGCTTCAGTGTCCATTTTGCGCCAGGTGCCTGTGAAGCTGGCGTTGCCTCAGAATGGTCGCCTTCAGCTGCTGACTCGGGCTCGCCGTTCACTGGCTCAGGCTCAAGTTTGGCACGCAAGTCTCGTTTGATGTCGGAAGCATTCATAGTCAAGTATTTCTTCACCTGCAGTGGGTTGGCAGCCAGGACAAGCGACTCGAGGCCTTCCATGTTTGCGACCTCTATTGGCACCAACCGCAGATCATTTCCACTGAAGTTGACATGACGCAAACGAGCCAGGTTGGTGAACCCATTGGGCAGCTCCGAGATCTTGTTCTCGCCGGCGTTGAGAGTGATGAGTCCAGGACAGCCATTAAGAGATTGTAGAGCAGTCAAGTGATTGTTGGTGATATCGAGTGTCTGCAGAAGTGGTAGGTCGAAGTGTTCGAGGAAAGTGATTGCGGCCAAGGAGTTGTTGGCAATGTTCAGCGATCGTAGCGTTCGGTGCTCAGCGCTGGCCCCAAGCGGGAAAAGGCTCCCAATCAGGGCATTATTACTGGCGTCAAGTTCTTGCAGTGGGACATGCTGGAGTGCTTCCATGGGGAGATCTGTGAGCTGGTTGTGGCCAACGTTCAAGACACGCAAATTCACTAATTCTCGTACTGCCTCCGGCAAACCCAACAGCCGGTTGTCTTGAAGGTCGAGGACCTCGAGGTAGGGAAGCTCCGTGATCGAGAGCGGCAGATGACCTGAGATGGCATTGTGACTGAGCTTGAGCTCCTTCAGGAGCTTGATCTGTGCAACAATATCAAACGCGCTGTTATCGAGCTTGTTGTGTGACAGATTCAACGATGTGAGTCTCTCCAGCCTTCGCAGACCCATGGGTATTGCTGTCAATACATTGCCGTGAAGGTCAAGCAGTTCGAGACCGCCAAATTGATTACCTTGACTGTCTTCTTCGTCGTTGAAATCGTCGAAAGACTTGTCGGGGAACACGTTGGCATCGATTGTCTCAAACTCGTTGTCGGCAGCAATCAATTTGGTGAGGTCAACGACCTCGGCCCAATTCACCTTGCTCTCCTCCATTGCAGCTGCATCGTACATGTTGAGCACTTCAGGTGGGAATGTCTTCAGCCCCATCGCTGCCATGTTCAACTTTCCGTCCATGCGAGCATTGTTGACTCGATTGCGCAATATGTGCTTGTCGTCCTTCGGACCTTGGTTGAATGGATCCGAGAAAGAGTCGTTGTCGAACGCACCGTCGAATTGAGGGGGCATATTGCGTGGTGGCTTTGCTGACTCATTCATCTCGCGTTCCTTGCGCGCCGCCGCCTTCGCTGCGGCGATCTGTTCCCGCAGAGCCGACGAGGATGACTTTGCTGCAGTCGGCGCAGAAGCATTGGCAGTTGACGTAGCAATCGGTTTCTCTTTCTTCTGAGGAGGGGTAAATGTATTACCCAACGCAGGACGCGCTTTTATCGGCCTCGCAGCAAGTGTCTTGCTCGGTGATGTCTTGGACGGGGATGTCGGTCCTGGCGATGGTGGCACCACCGACCTCGAACTGTGAAGCTTCGATGTGAATGATGAAGAGCTAACACTTCGACTTCCACCAGGCGTAAAGCCAAATCCTCCAAGAGATGTCCGTGATGCTGGTCTGGCAGTCGAGGGTGCTTTCTTCGCAGATGGAAGTGGAGGCTTTACAAAAGTTCCGTCACTCGTCCCAGGCCTGCTGTTGATGCTACTAGCACGGCTCATGCTTGACGATGGTCGAGGTGGTGGACCCATCGGACTTTCCGCAGAAAAGAAGCTCGACCGTCGACGTTCCTTCGGCGTTGAGGGCACAGCATGTAGGCTCTCGATCGTTCGATCAGAAAGTGATGGGCGTGAGCTCCTTTTGGCCTTTGGCGTCTCAACTTCCGGTTCAAAGACTGGTTCATACTGCTCCTCAGGAGACGCATCATCGTTGAAGCCTTGACGTGAGGCGGACCGGAAGCCGTCTAACGAGCCGAGTTGATCATGGTTCTCCTCGTCCTCAGTGGCATGTTTGCGTGGCACAGAAGTTGGAGGCGGCCTTCTTAGCCTCGAAGCCGGTCTAGGTGCAGCTACACGAGGCTTAGGAGGGATATTCGAGGTGGCGGCAGGCTTCGGAGGGACGGTCGAGGTAGCGGCCGGTCTGGCAGGATTGGGAATTGCTCTCCGTGGCGTTGGTATGGTGGGCGTCCGGCTTGTACTACTTGACCTGGCTGATGGTGCGGTTGCCGATCTCACTTGCAGAGGAGGTCTCACATTGCTGGGCCTGGTCGATGTTGTTGTTGACGATGGCGGTGGAATAGCCCTCGCGACAGGTGCCGGTGCCGGGGTAGGAAGATTTGAAGGCTTCTTGTTTCCCACAGGCAGCTTAGACAAGCGTGGTATGCCTCGCGGTATGCCGGTCGGCTTGGCTGTCGTCTGCGAGTGATCCATTGTTTGTGGTATAGGGTGCGAGCACAGACACGGGGAGGACTCCTTTGGCGTCTAGCACGGGCAGTAGTCGACTATTTGGGCCATCCAATGCGGCATCCCTCGCAGTGCACGCAGAGACAGAGAGCATCTGGCTGGGCATGATCCCTCACTCGGCTGGCCCCGTTGGCTGTTGCTCGCTGCCCCTTGTCGCTCCCTCCTCCTCCACAGGTGGCCTTGTGGTCTCCGGGCCAGCGCAAGGTTGACGCTAGCGGCTCCTCCCGAAGTGCTTGCAGATGTATCACAACAAGCAGCACGTCACACTCTCTCTGTGACGCTCAAGCTCATGTCTCCAGCCTCCCTTGCGTGCACTGGCCCAACACCCGGCCACCCTGATAGCGACACCCGAAGGTCGCATCTTCACAAGAGAGACCCTTGCCCGTTTGCGCCCGCAGTTCCTCTTCACCACACTCACCGTCGCATTGCTATTACCACCACCCACATTTGTCGCGCACCGTCGCCAACCATCCCTCCACCGTCACCGCTTCGGCGCGACCACGCGCGATACAGATATGGAGTCCATCGCAAATGACGCTCTGGCCGCTCTGGTCCCGCAGACCCAGGCCGGCGCACCCATCACACCTCAACCATCACACGCAAGCATACCGAAGGAGACCGCAGACGGCGTCGCAAAGCAACAGGCGCACCGCGTAGAGACTGCGACAAGCAGCATGACCCCGCCACCTTCCGCCCAGGTCTCCAGCAATGTTCGCGCAAAGTCACACACTCCCATCTCGTCGGGCTCGCATATGTCGACGCCTCCGCCAACTATCGACATGCTCAGCCAGGAATCTACTGGTCGCCCCGTCGGCGGCGTTGCGCGTGCCTTGTCGAGCGAGCAGATTGCAAACGCAACCGCTGATGACCTTCGCGTCAAGGTCGCAGAATTGCAGGCCGCATACCAGGAGGCTAAGATGACTGCCGCTCACCATAGACTACAATACCGGATGCTGGCACAGGAAAGTGCTGCTGCAATCGAGCGCATGGCTGTTGAAGCTCGCATGGTGCAATGCGAGAACGAAGTCATCCATGTCGCAGAACAGGCTAGGGCTTCTGCTGTACCAACACGCTCACCACCACTCCAAGATGGCTTCATCCCTGTACAGAAGGACCTCTACCAGCAAATGTGCCGCGACATCCAACAACTTTCAGAAGCGAACGCTTCACTCGAGACTGAGCGACGTTACCAGGAGAAGCTCATCTTCCGCCAAGACAACGAAATTGCCGGTCTTACCGATAAGGTCCTGTTGTTGCGCGATCGTATTCGCGAGCGCCGTGGTGATCACAGCCGTGTCTCCGGCGGAACCCTGGGGACATACCACCCAGAGTCACCAAAACTCATGTCAGCATACACCACACCCCGTGGCGAACGCATTTCAAATCTTGGCCAACCCCAACCGTTCGATGCTCTTTTGCAAGCCTCGAAGATGGCGAGTATCAACGAGCATAAACGCAAGACTGCCGCAGATATGAGCAGAAGCAAGAAACGCCACACCCGTAACGTCCACAGCTTGACAAGTCTTCCCGTCACACCCGACCGCAGCCGAAAGCAACCACCACTTTTTGCCACTCCACACGGAGACGCACAATCCCTCATTATGCCATCTACTGCACCAGTGCCACGTATGAGCAATCTTCGCACGCCAGACATCTACTCTCAGCAAAGATTACCCATGAAGCGCGCCCATGCACCCGGCTCGGACGGAACAGTGTCAGCTTCCGATCACGACGACGATGACAATCACAGCGAAGCCGAAACCGAGATCCTCGAACCCAACCAGATCAACGAGTCTCAAGCCTCGTTCTCTGCAGCACAGATGCTCCGAGCTGAGCAGAGTCCACTCAACGCTTCCCTGGACCGCAACGCCACATCAGCAAAGCGCACAGCCAACAGTATGCGCCAGGTCAAGCTGTTCGGTAGTGTCAGGAAATCCAACGTCGTCCGTGCTGGCGAAGACGAGCCTCCTGCGAAGAGGCCCAGGATGCTCGAAGGCATTGGCTTGGGCATTGCGGGCGTGCCGCGCTGAAGAATGATCAACGGGAGGATGATTGGGAACAGTCTAATTGCACATGACGACACGACGACATGGGATGTATTGATAGATGATAGTTACGAATTAGTATGAATGAATATTTTTGATACCCCCACTCTCTCCGCCACGATGTTATCCATCTCACGTTGATGTCTGTGCTCTAAGCCACACTTTGGTCACATTCTCTCCGACAACATAGAGCTGAGAATCCTGGAGCCAAAGCCATCGAGAGAAATGTAAACAATCATGGCTTTTCATCGCAAACAAGATGCTAATCAAGTACATTTAAACATCGATTAGAAAGTAACCCCAGCAAGAGCCAAAAGGGCCATTTGTAAATGCAACTCCATAACCATAACTTCATAAAACCATAACCTCATAAGACCATAAGCTGCCATCACTCAACTATCAATCCCCCTCAACGAACAACAACCGGCCACCCCGTCCCAAAATCCAACTTATTCCATCCAAACCAAAACTTCTCATACTCATACCCCACACTCCTCTTCACATAATGATAATACAACACCACCTCCCCCAGGCCCTCATCGAAGAACACCCCCTGGCCGCCCGGAGCATACACATCTCCATGCGAAGCATACACCAGCGAACCCCCGTTCTCAGTAACACAGTCTCTGCCTTCTTTGTCCTTGAAACCGCCGGTCGGAGATTCAGAGCGGCAGACGCTGATGCGGTATTCTTCGCCGGGCGGCTCGAGCTTGTCAGGGGCGTTGCAGCAGGCGCCGCCGCTGAAGAAAAGGTAGTGGTAGTTGTGCCCGTTGGTGACCCAGCGGAATTGGTAGGGGCCTTCGATGTTTTCGCGGGTGGTGTTTTGGGAGAGGTGGGTGTAAGAAGCCCCTTCGGCGATGCGCAGGGGCGGGTCGGACATGGGGTACTGGAAGATGTTGTCGTGGAAAGAGCCGAAGGCCAGGAGAGGAGTGGAAGTGGCGGTTTCGCGGAAGAGGTTGGGGTCGATGCGGTTGTAGCGCTGGTCGGGCGGGATGCCGATGGAGCCGTGGTCTGTCCAGGAGCCGGGCTCGAGGGTCGTGGAGGTTGCGACGCCGATGTCTGAGGCGTTTTGGGCACCCCAAACGGACACGCTGTAGTACAGATAATATGTGTCACCGATCTTGGCGATGTCCGGTGCCCAGAGGTCGTCTTTGCCTGGGAGGTCGATTATGGAACCGTTAGGGAGGACGGGGCCTAGGTGTGTCCATGGGCCGGACATGGAGGGGGCGGAGGCGATGTTGGTTTTGTTATTTGTGGTAAAGAGGAAGTAGGTGCCATCGTCGCGGCGGATTACGCTGGGATCGTGGACGAAGCCGTAGATGTCGCCGGTTATGGGTTCGGGATCGGGAAATGAACGCTTGTAGATCGGTGATGCTGTTGTGAGGGAGGTCAAGAGCAGGCCTTGGAGGAGATGCCGTAAAGCCATTGTGGTTGTTGTGCTGCAGTTCAGACGGTCAAGTGATTACTTTTTGTGCCAATGCACTTAACGTCAGTTATCCTGCGAAGATCGAGAGGGACTCGACTACTTATAAGTCAACAGGTCTCAACTCGCCCACACTATATGCCTATGCAACCCGTCGTCAGGAGTCTCAGTCTTGCAGATCCCCAAGAAAGAGCGGGTCATGCTGCCGGCCGAGTGCTCTTTCACTACACTTGGCAACCCTCGAACAGTCATAGTATTGGATCAAACCGATGGAACGAAGGCACATGATCGGCATCATGGACAAATATCCGTGTTCTTCTTGCCACGAGACCAATCTTCAGTGATTGATGTCGTGTGCTGGCGTCAAAATCAATGATCGACTGTCCTTTTACTCGTTTGAGTAAGCGCAAGGGTACCTGAAAGGTTCAGGAACGGTGATGTAAGGTGATCCGCAGCCGCAGAGCCGCACGTTCTGCTGCTTTTCTATGAGCACAGCTTGTGTCATTAATCGTCTTGTATTACCAGTAAGATGATATCAATTTCATCTGATGAGCATTGTTTTCATCATTCGAGAGACTCGGTACACCGCCTCTGACTCTTGTTCCGCTACTGTACCTGCCATGTGCACAGCATTTGAAGGTCAGCTGGCCCCTTGGCGGTGTTTGAAAAGACGTCGGCAAGAACGAATGGCATCCACTCGACAGCATATTCTGCCGACCCGATGCCTTGTGAGCCGAAGATACATGTTACGAAAGTTCGAAAGAATGTTTCAGATCAGGAGACGCTGCGAGGATCATCGCGAATAAAGCTGTAGTCATGCACGTATCTCAGCCGCCCGCGTAATGTCGTATCGACTTCAGCTGGCTGTGACTCGGCATTCCATGTAGTTTGCGTACCGTCACGTGCCCGTTGTTCGTGTTGGGCAGGATCGTAACATTCTTGTACCCAAGTAGGTAGCTGAGAGCATCGGTGTAGTATTTCCCCGTGCGTCAGGCCACTCAAGCGATGTATCGACCCGACTCGTAGTAGAGGCTGTCGGATATCTGAACCTCATGTTTGACAGATGACCCACATCTGTATATAGACTCGTGGATTGGGATTGTAGACTTCCTTTCAGCGTGAGGCGAGCTCGGTCGTTGCTGTATGTCTTCAAAGCACCACAACAAATAGCGAGGGCTACGGCACAAGCATGTCGTTCGCAACTATGGGTGACAGAGTGCAGAAGAGTTAGAGGGAGGCGCTCGTGAACGATAAATGTGACTCGGTCTATGGTCGATCTTCGGTAGCAACTTTCCAACTTTCCCCACTTCACATGCTATTGGAGCGCATGGCTCGAGTCAGATATTTGGAAAGTATCAACACGACAGACAAGTCGTCTACCGACAGAAAAACAACTCAAAACCAGTTACAGCGCTCTTGGACCATCAACGACAAGCTCTGCTCACCGATCAATCAGCCCACTTCGTACGCCCAAATCACCTTCACCAACAAATCCACGAAACAAGCCAAAATTAACGACAAAATGAAGACGGACAACTACCTAACGCTTTGCCTCGAGTAGGCAGCCAAGTCGCTGCTGCACTATCACCACGGCTGTATCATCGTGCGCGGTGGCAAGGTCATCGGCCAAGGCCACAACGACTACCGCCCGGGTTTCGATGGCGGCGCCCTCAAGCATGGCCGTGTCGCAGGCAGTGCCCTCAATGGCGCTGCTCTCGTCGAGATAAAGGCTAAGCTGAAAGAATGCAAGGAGAACAAGGCTAGAACGAAGGACAATCAGCAGCAGCAGCCGCCGCCGCCGCCGAGGCAGCTCGCTGCTTTCGAGAAGGTCGGTGCCGGAGGCAGTGTCAACGCAAGCACTCCTCTCTCCATGCACTCCGAGATAATGGCCATCCACTCCGCCCTCTCCACCTCTTCGAACCTGGCCTACAGCAGCTTCTCTCACGACGAGCCGTCCTTCGAACTACCGCGTGGTGACAAAAAGAAAGAGCGACTACGCCGTGACCTGCTCCAGAACTACGTCGAGCGCGTCTGCGAGGTCTCGACATCCACCACTGCCGGCCAAGCCGGCAAGCTGCAGGTCCAAGAGTGCGGTCTTGTACGTGCCTCACCTCAACGCCGTCGCGGAACCGGCTCTCCACAACAACAACAACGTCCAGCACGTGGATTTGGAAGCGCAGCGGCGGGCCGACGAGGACAGGGCGTTTCAGGCAGTGAAGGGTATGGAGAAACATCACACTCAGAACGGGAAGAAGAATCAGAAACATCATCACGAGTACGTGCAGTACCGTTATCACAACAAAGGCCGTTTTGGGAGTCAGACACAGCGAGGTTCTTCACAGCGACACCGACAACAAATTAGACAACAGGCGTCTGCGTCTAAGTCGCAGGATATACAGGAACGTACGATACGAGGTTACGACTGTCGAATGAGTGGTGATGTTTTGGGTGACTACCTTACCACCACGCAGAGCTCTCCAGAGCGTGGTAAATCTGGGAAAGATCACAAAGGAGTAAGTGCACAAGCTCTACACTCAACCCATCTGCTTTAGATTAACAAGAATCAGTCCAAGAAAGCGAAGAGCACTGAACAGCCACAATTAGAGCGATTGCTGCCCCCTGAGGGCGAAACCGGCAAGTTTCGCGCCCAAGTCAACGACCGCAAGAAGCACCCTCGCCTCGCCGGTGCGGATCTCTACGTGACTCGACTGGGCTGAAACAACAACAACATTGCCCAAGTCAATCCGAAGAAGAAGTTTGTGAAGCTTTCAGCTCAAGATACTGCACCTCCAAGCAGCTTCGAATCGGAGGTGGAACCTGTCTCTTTGCCTTCGTCTGCCTCAAGAAGCTGCACGCTCGACAACACTGGCTCATTGTACGATGCGCTTCGGAGTTCTACAGTGAAGAATCCCCCACCGGTACCGGAAAAAGCGCCCACCATCCTACGAGAAGCAATACACGCCTCTCGTCCCTGCTACAGATGTGTCTCATACATGCACGCTGTAGGCATCAAGCGAGTATTCTGGACCAATGACGATGGTGAGTGAGAGGGGGGTACAGTGGCCAAGTTTATCGATGCTTTAGACGGTGAAGCAGATGGAGCTGGATGTGGTGGTGGTCCCATGGGCAACGGAGTGTTTGTTACGAAGCACGAGGTCTTGATGATGAGGAGGAAGATGGGTGATTAGCTTGACAAACACTGGTCCTTCGGGCTACGGTTTGTTGGGCTGGCTTGGAATACAAATGCTGTTCATAAGACCAAGAAAGGTTAAGTGCATCTTCTGGAGAGATACATGTGCTCTTTAATCCAGCCTGCTTGTGACACTTGTAAGCGACATGATTGCGGGTTTAACCAGTCACAGTAGACGCAGCGATCTGGTCTGTCGTAAGATTCGTCATGCGATACTTGGAAATGAAGTCGTCGCGGTTGACTGGAGAGCAGTGCGGTCAGCTTCAAATTCCAAGACAAAGTGGTGTAGTTTGAGAAACGTACTGTATCCACCGCACATGCGTCGCTTGCCTGTGAACGCGGATCTGCCGTGCAGTACACGCCAGTTGTCGAAGACTATTTCATATATTCGATCAGTGGCGGCTCAGCAGCAGAGCTATCGACAATGATTAATACATACTCAGTGTCTTGCCCGGCTTAAGCTGGAACCAGTACACGTTCGCAGGGTGGCTTAGCAGAGCGTCAAATTTGCTAGTTGATTCACATTAGCACGGTGTATCGCCATCGGCTCGACAGCTTGGCTTCGACTTACGCAGCAGCATCGTACCAGCTTTCCATGGTCGGCCCGAGACTTGCACGAATACCCGCACGGTCGGCCGTATTCCAGCGCACTTGATCTAGGCCACCGTGTTCGGGATGATGGCCCAAGACCGGAGAAGCTTTGGCGGGCTGTATGCTGATGCCTTCGTTGCCACTCGCATGAGCGTAGACGTCGAGGAGACTGAGCGTTTTGTAAGCACTGAAGTCCTCCTTCAACAGCTCTCGAGCGCTAGCGAAGCCATCGACGAGGGACGATAGGCCGCCTTCGCCGTCGGTGTGGGAGAGGAGGTGGAGCGCTTGGAGACCCTTTGTAGAACATGGTCAGGTCAAGGGTTTCTAAGACGTCGCTGGGGCGTACTGATTATGACAACTTACGATAGGCTCTGTGAAGTAGGTTGTGTCGGTATGCGGCTCGAGGCTCTCGCTAGTGTAAGCGGTGTCCTTCGACGATAAGTCAGATGTGAAATCGTAAAATCCACCTTTGCGCTTTGTTAGTCATGATCTATTGATTACGAGGCGGCAAACCCCAAGGGAAGGTACCATAGTGGGTGTTTCGGATCGGGCCAATCTGTTCAAGAAGTTCGCGAGTTGCCTCCGGCGTTGCAGGCATGTTGTCGACGAAGCAGAAACCGAATCTCCTCTATTTTCATCGTGGTCAGTTCATCTCTATCAAAGGACGTGTAGGCGTGAGTACAATTTTAGTCAACAGTTCGGCCATGCCAGTGTCCTGCTGTATCGAAGCATGCTCGACAGTGGGTGGATTGGATTGGATGTCGGCTTTCCAGTGTTGTGTCCTGGTTGGTTGTCAGTATTGATGTACAAGGGCAAGACTGCTCTGTCATACTCGACAAGGCCGTAACGCAGGAATGAGGTACTGTCGTTGTGGCGTGTCCGAATCAATTCAGCAGATATTGTGCTACGGTGACCATCGGCAACTATTGCTGTCAGCGGAGGAGCTCCTCGCATGATGTCGGGTTCCTCGTACATGTCAGCTCGAATTTCCTGTCATCGGCGTGCTCCGCGTTGTCCTGCTCAATAGCCTTAATGACCTTGCCAGCTTCTGGGTTCTTTTGACGATATCAGCTATTGCCCAGATAATGCTCGAAGGAATTAAATCACCTTGAAAACATTGATCTGTCGCTGTGCCGTTTCGGGATGTCGGCACTCAGGGCAAGCACAATTGTCTCTGTAGGCTGTCAGCTTGTGTCTACACAGATGCAATGACGTGAAAGATCGGCATGCTCACCTCAACCAGCGACCGGGTCTACTGCATTGTTAGCCAATCGTGTCCATACGAGCCCGGGTGGTTTCACTTACACTGCAAAACGCTGAGTTATGTTGTTGACTCTGGTGGAGACAGTCAATACCCCATTCTCCACTTTGGGGTGTGTGTCCCATTCTTTGTTGGTGAATCTTTCAGGTTGCTAAACAGTATCAGACAGGTATCACGAGTTCCTGAAGAGCTGAGACGCACCACCGTGACTCGTTTGTGCCATTGGTCCAACGGCGCAGATGACTTCGGTTTGCAGGCGTGATCAACGAAAGACCGAGTTTGAGCTGTACGTGAGACTGCTGGAGTGCATGGCACACGGCGTAGACAACGTGTCAACAGCCGGTATGTCATTGTGATGCTGGGTTTGTCGTCTTACGAGTGTGGTGAAGTCGTCTCACGAGACGATGTTCACGTGTAGATATCGGCCGCTCGGCTACGCCTTCTTGTTCCTGAGCCGAGCGCGTTGTCTCGTCTCGGCAAGTGGGGCACTTCACATCGCATCTCTCTTCTTCCACATCATAACATCAACGGACGGCATGGAATGCAACGTACCGTCGATCTGCAATATTGCATGGAAACACCTTCTGTTCTCCTGGTCGTTAATTCGATGCAGCAGGCATTGGAAGTATACTGGCTCTTCGGTTCAACAGACATGGCAGCACTCTCTCACCAACGATCAAGGTCACAAAAGAACCCGGCTAGCCGAACACTCAGTACAGTCCACACGCCTACATCCTAGCAGATCTTGGCCTCTCGTCGGATATGCCTATCGCTCGGCAGACCATGCATAGCACGCCCATCAGCACCTCTCACAGAACGCGACTCAATTGGCCTAGCCTGTCTGTCTCCCGGTCTCGAGACGCGAATCCCGCCATGCGGGAGCAGCTACGGAGGATTTCCTCGTCGTTTGGAACTCATCATCATCTGGATAGCAACCACCGATCTAACGCCATAGTGGTTTCATGCTGTTCTGCACCACATTCACGAACTTACTCCCTTCCATTGACGTCATCGACAGGCGTTGTAGCAAAGTGGTTAATGCGATTGACTAGAAATCAATTCCCTTCGGGGGCGTAGGTTCGAGTCCTGCCAACGTCGACATGTTTCTTCTTTTGCCCGATCAAGAGTGGATGTTCTTTTGATTCTAGAATAGAACAAGTTGTTCGCTTTCTGCGAATTCAAAATCAATATTCACGAAGCAGTCGACCTTTCAACAGCCGTGCCAACTCACAGCCATGGGATGATACAAAGCGACATTGGTTGCTACGTATGGACTGAACATACAATGACGCTTGATGCACAAATATATCAGTAGCAATCATGAGCACTTTTTTAGCTGCCATCCAACACACTTCCGTCAACTTCTAATTCGATCGTCCCGCCATGTGCATCGTTACGCTTACTGTTATGAAAAAGTGTCAACACGAGTTGGCCACCATCGACTTCTGCCGACGAGCATCCCGTGACATCCCCGAGGACACGAACGAAGAAGCTGTTGCGTCCGGCGAGGAACCTTCGCCAAGGACGTCGTGCACTCCTTCACTCGGCTGGGCAATCTTTGGGAAGCTAAACGTACGTACGCTGCCCAAGAGATGACAGATAGAGGGTCAACCTCAAGACAGGCACCAGTGACTTTCGAGTCGTGCAAGGCGTGGTTGAAAAAGGGAAGCAGGCTCACATATGGAGATATTATGGACGGAAGGAAGGAAATTATGGCCAAGGACGATCAGAAGGGCGAAGTGACTTCCGAAAGGAGCGTCAAGAGATCTCGAGGATCGATCGTGTACACCAGCAAAGGTCCGGCTTTGCCTGGCAGTCCAGCAGCTCGTCGGAAAGGCAATTGATGCAATCGAAATCTATCGAGGCGTACAATCGCGAACCTGGCCATCAGGAATTGAGGAGTTATTCTTTCATGTAGGGTATATCGAGAAAGAGAGTTTTGCCACCCTCAAGTATCAGCACTCCACCATATGCGCGTGCGCTTTTGTATCGCTAACTAAGACCATCCAAACCATGCTTCGTAAGTGTAAGAACCTATTTTCTGGCCTCCTCGGCGTGACGGTCGTGCTCGTCGATGTCCCTGCAGTAGTATTAGTCCATGCTCACATTAACCCAGTGCCACAAATGACTTACATGGCCTCCCAGGGGTAGTTGATCCAGGCATCACCAAGAGTGACAGCGGCGAAGTAGCGGCCATTATCAATCATCTCCTGGGGAAGTTTGCCCTTCTTTTGCTTGTCCTTGTTGTGCAGCACGAAGATGGAGAACTTTGTGGTCTCAGCATCTCTGCCAGCCGCCTTGGCCGCCGCAGCGACATCCTTCTCCAGCTCCTTGACGGCGTACTCGAGAGTTGTCCTGGTGTCATCGACCTCATCAACGATCAGAACGTTCTTTCCGATCAAGTTGGCCATCTCGAGGCTGCTAAGGTCCAACCATTGTGTCCTTGTGACCTTGGTGCCAGGGATCTCAACCTCAGTGTCGGTGCCGAGCGACTCGTATAGCGAAAGGCCAATAGCCTGGATGGGAATGTTGGGGTTGCCGGGCTTCTTGAGGAAAGATCGGAGGATGCGAGCGGGAACGTAGCCACCACCGCCGATGGCGATCATGAGGTGAGGCTTGCACTCTTCGAGGATGCGAGGACCGGCCTCCTGGCACATCTTGTGCACCTATAACGTACATCAGTATTACGTTCGCAAACTTCCCAATCGAGCACACATGAAGCACGTGCCCGTGGAGAGGGTGTAGGGTTGTTCTCGGATACGCACATCGTTGTAGGTAACGTACACCTTCTCAACCATTTTTGCGATTTGTTGGAGATGGAGATATGGGTGTGTTGGAAGCGCACGTCTACGGGTGTGTTGTTACTTTTGCGACTCGAAGGCTGCCTCGAGAAAAGATTATCGCGACTCGAATCATTTTTCTTGTCGATAGCCATGCGACAACGGGAAGCGGGCCGCCTCCTCACCGGGAAGTGGGGGTTTGACAGGAGAGCAATAACCTCATCCATTCACTTTCATATTCCTCAGAAGCAACAGGATTCACGAAAAATAAATAAACCAAGTGGCGAAGTGAGTGCAATCCTGGGTTATTGATTCTGATGACACTGGATCACGTGTAGTACGGAGCTGGCTGTCAGATACACCCTCTCCGACGGCAGACTTCGAACTTGCATGTTCTATCTGATTGTCCATGAATGTCGGTTGACAAATTGGCATCAGATGGATCACATAATTGTCATGTGCGTGAGATCCTGAGATCAACAAGCCGCGACTCCAGAAGGTTCAACTCTCCTGGTCACAGTATGCGACATGCCCAAGGCCCTCCGTCATGGAAGTTGGACATGTCTGAATGCAGGCCACTTCCACCGTCTACATTGTCGATCCTCATTCAACATATTGTGGTCACGATGCCCAACACTCGGCATGTCCGATGTGACGACCATGCAGCACCACAAAGACTCTGAGTGATATGGACGCCTTTAGAACTACGCTCGGCACAACATTGTCTGATTTCCCAAGCCCACGACACCATTCAGTCGCTTCGATCGACAAGCTCCGTTCCCAGCAGCATATGTAACACCGTCACAGAAAACGTAGCAAAGACAGCGTCCATGACAGAACGGTGCCGCGAGATCGCGCTGTGTGCAGCAGTTCTTGGTGTCCTAATCATGTTAGCGTTTGCACCTGGCACTCGAGGACGAAACAAAAAGTGCCGAGAATTACTGAGCATTCGTCATTGCGTGTCAAGAGACCACACTAGCGTAGTCGCGATACAAACTCTTCGATGATCGCAAACTCACCACCCATACAATATCAATCGTATAGTGTCCAGGGGTCCTTTGAGGCCGTTTTGTGATACGATTGCCGGGTCGCCTCCAAAGTTGCAGCAGATACAGTGAAGCTAGCTGATCTTTACACTCTATACCGCTCGTGCGTTGGCCGTCTCCACAGATGGTGTGCAGCGAGCCGACTTCATGAATCGATGGCGCTCAACCCTCGTCTCATGCTGCGCGCCTGCTTAACCTCAAACTTCATCTCAACGAATATATTGGCAAGAAGCGACGTGACGACAATTCTGCTAGCGCTGCCAATACCCTTCAGAGCACACCAAGACTCCCCTTGGCCCCATCCACGAGACCCCGGCGCCTCCCGCCTCGCTAGCCACGAGAGCCTGCATGATGCTACTGCAGTAAGAGCCGTCAGAGGCGCGCGGCACGGTACTATCTCCGCCTGGCGTCCGGTCGAGGTTGTTTGACACCAGAGGATCGAGATCACGAGCGCCATCAAAGAAAGATAGCTCCCTTATCGGAGGATCAGAACAAAGCTCCAAAGATACAGTACAGGATTACCAACACTGCGGTCGGCCCGCGAGACGCCAGCAGTAGCGTTTCGCGTTTCGTTAAGCTCTATGGCTTGGAGATCGAAGATGAGAGTTCGAGGAGCTTTGCTGCTTGTAACAAAGCCCTGCAGATCTATAGCAACGGACGTAACTGGAAAGCAAGATGAATCTCACCGCCATGCGTACGTCGTCTGTGCATCGCTCTTTAGTGATGCGACTATACATACCACGCAGACGCTGAATCTCCTTACCCCAGATGGCGGGTGGGTGGGTGGATTATGGGCTGCAAGTTATTGGAGGCTGGACCTTTTGTTATTGAGACTGCTAATGATTAGTTCGTCAACCTACTGCAGCCCCGTCATCTGCGGGCGACAGAACAATATTGGTGGCACCTCATCACACTCCTTCTCAGGAGTATCGCCGACGCACGTTCACAACAATTTGTGCTGAAATAATGCCTGGTCGATCAAATGCGGCATCGAATTATGACGGGCAATAACGCTGCAACAGAGTTTGGAGATTATTCCTTGATTGGTTCACTTCATATTGATGATTGCGTGCCCTCTCGGCCGTGATGGTCGAACCGAGATGAACCACTCGCGTCGTCCGCGGGATCTCCCATGCTAATAACCAAAGACCACTAAAGCAGTGCCGGCGATAGGCTGGTCTCTTCAAGCCAGCGGCAGCTCGCGGAAGGCTTCGAGCACACCGATCCCAAGGAGAGGCCAGTGGGAGGCGGGTCCGCTGATCATCGCTCACAAAGTTGCGCCCGCGAAAACACAGCAAAGACACGAACAACACGTATGCTTCACGGCAGCTTACCGCATCCAGTCAGGGCGCCTAGTTCTCGAATTAGTGGGAGAAAAACGTTGCGACTTGCGCTCCTCTGGCGTGGAAAGCCAACACTCGCGATGACTTTTCCGCGGTCCGTGCTTTCTCTCGAGAAGAATCCCTGTAGATCTAGCGCAAGGCATCAGCGTGTACCCAGCCCAGCCAAAGAAAGCAGTAAGCCGCTTGGGTTATGGAGGAGTCGGCCTGGAACAGAGGCTGCATAGCTGGTGCACGCCAGGCGTGCCGCACCTGCCGTCAGAGTTCGTTGCCCCAGTGCTTAGGCAGAGCTACTCGATCTGCCGTGTAGCAGCTGGACATGGGTCAGCACAAAGCGACAACGCCAATCAATATGTATCAGTCTAATCCACGTGATATGCCCTCAACAACGGAGACCATGTCTGGCACGATTTCGACGCGAGGTTCCGGCGCGCAGAGACATGCTCACGGAAGGCCCGTCCATTTGATGAACATGCGAATCTCGCTTTCGCCCACCGCACGCCGTCGGCTTGCAGGCGACCAGCATCCAATAATTTCCTGGGCTATTGGCTTTGTAACGCTTGTCCATCGTAAAGATTAATGGTTGCCTGAGACAGCCAATCAACGCAGCGACAGGAGGCAATCAGACCCGCGCAACGGCCAATAAGGCTGGGGCCCTACTCGCAGTTGACGCAACACCTGGCACACACATCCGCCAAGGGCTGCATGGGAACAAGTGTCCAAGTGTCGAGGCTGCAAGGTATGGACCAATGGAGGTGAAACTTGCTCGTTTTCGCCTGCGCTACGATGCCCGTATAGCACGGATGCGGCTGCGCGCTGCTGCTAACTTTCCGCACACACGCAGCGAAGAGCGGGTACGGGTAGGGTACACGACGGCCTGGCAGGCTGCGAGTTGCTGCGAGTCGCCACAAGCAGCGCCGGGCCTGAGTCTGCCAACAGGAGGAGCCAGTAGTGGGAGCCACACAGGCAAAGTCTAGCAGACAAACTTCCACACGACAGGCCAAGTCATGGCTGCGCCGCCGATCTTCTGCCGTCTCGGCGACAGCCTGTCACAGAGACGGACGGCGGCCACGGCGCTGACAGCATTAAGCTAAGCGCTAGCAGCCACCGAGCGATCTTCTGGAATTCCTCGACAGAAAAAAAAAATGTGAGCCACTGCAGTGCCGGCGCGTGACGCAGATGGGGCGCAGAGGCAGCAGCAAGACGAGACGAGACGCGGCGAGGCGAGACGAGACGGTGCAAAAGCTGTGCTCAAGGCTGCACGCAGGCAGGCTACACCCTTCGCTGCCAGCCTGACTGTCGCCCTGTCGACTGCGCGGCTGCTTACCTTCGTGATTCGCGTGCAGATCCTGCGACACTGTGTGCGGCAAAGCACTACACACGACTCCAGAGTGCGAGGTACGTCTCGATCACTGCCTCGCCCGTCGTGCTGGCTTGCACCTCCCTGTCACGCCTGTCCCACCAGGCAGATCTGTCTCCGACTGCTGCGCAGGGACGCATGAAGCCGTTGTCAGGGACTGCTCCCAGCACTACCCACGCCGGTATCAGCAGTACCGCCGTGCGAAGCGTCCGAGGAGTGCCAGAGTGGTGCGCGCTGCCGATCGAACGTGCGACCAGCAACGGGCGCGCCATCCAGGCGCTGAGCCATGCACCCACCGACCAAACGCTGCCGCAGCCCATCATGGGGCGACGTCGGGGCGTGGCCAGTGGGCAAGGCGCTGAGCCACCCAATTAACACCGGCCCACCCACAGACACGCAAGCGTACCTTCGGTGGACGGTGCTTCTGCTGCCGCTGCTGGGGGCGTACAGAGCACCAGGCCTCTTGCGGCTAGCCGTGATGCACCATGGTTTTGACGAGCCTGCACTCAATCCACGCGCCCAGCACTGTGGAGCCAGGCGCCCTGGTTTGTTCCGCGTGTACTAGCGTACGAACCGGCATCCGTGCGTTCCAACCCAGCAAGATTAGCTCGAGCTACGTATCGTGTGTCGTCTAACTAGAGGCGAAGGACTCATACGAACAAGGGCTTGCCACTTTTGCTCGTCTGTGAGTGACATACATACAAACCACGGGTGCATCCTCTTTAACGTTAAGTCGTTGCCCATCTCTCGTCATATTCGGCCTCCCATTCCCCATCATCACTATTAAGAGTAACGACCCAACACACTACTTCGACAGCCCGGTTGCCTTTTGACTAGGTCTGCTTTTACGCCCCACTCGCCTTGGGATTATATCAACGTTTGGTCTTCGCCGCTACCACTGTTTGATTACATCGTCGGTTGGACATTTATTTGGACCAGCTGCACTCTTCGGGACACTTTTTCTTTAATACCGGATCATTGCTTAATTGCAACATTTGCCATCTGGACTTTCTTATTTTCCAATCCTATCGGCCTTTCTTAAGTCTCCTGTGGTTCATGATTGTTCCCAGAGCTTAAGAGAGCCCTATCTCCTCGCCCGAGGAGACTGTATTGGATTTATCGATCATGTTGCCAACTCCGCCTCACTCGCCAAAGCTTTGCGGCTCCAACGGATCGCAGTCAGACCGCAGGATTGGATCGGTTCTTGGTGGTTACATCGAATTGATCAACGTTCTTGGCGTTGGTGCTTACGGAACTGTTTACCAAGCCCGCAATGTGGTGACTGGTGCTCTATACGCCGTCAAGGCCTTGGACAAGGCCGGACTCGATGCCAGACAGAGGAAGTTCCAGGAGCGTGAGATTGAGCTTCACTACCTTGCGAGCCAGCACGACAGCGTTGTGTCCATGCACAAGGTCATCGACAGCCGGGATTCCACATTTGTTATTCTCGAGTACTGCCCGGAAGGTGACTTGTTCTCCAAGATCACCGAGGAAGGCCACTATGTTGAGGACGATGCAAAGACCCGCCAGGTGTTCCTTCAGATCTTGCGTGCCGTTCAGTACTGCCATGATCAGAGCATCTACCACAGGGATCTCAAGCCTGAGAACATCCTGGTCAAGGACAACGGCTACACCGTGAAGCTTGCCGACTTTGGACTTGCCACTCGTGATGTCTTGACCTCTGACTTTGGTTGTGGCTCGACATTCTACATGTCACCTGGTATGTTCCTTCTTTCCCTCGTTGATCGATCTAATACATTGATGCTAACATTTGCACAGAATGTCAAGAGACAAACCCGCACCCCATGGCTTGCTACCAATCTGCTCCCAACGATGTCTGGTCCCTTGGTGTGATCCTCGTCAATTTGACTTGCGGCCGCAACCCCTGGAAGCGTGCGTCTGTTGAGGACTCCACCTACAAGGCCTTCAGGAAGGACCCCAATTTCCTCAAGACCATCCTGCCCATCACAGATGAGTGCAATGAAATCTTGAGGAGAGTCTTTGACTTGAACCCTTCGACCAGGATCACTCTTCCAGAGCTGATTCAATGGATGGAGCGCCGGCCGAGACTTACACAGGGATCTTCCGAGCCCATCTCGCCACCTTACTCGCCTGTTCAGGAGCAGCCGATGCAGGATGCTGTCTTCCACAACCCCCAGGAGTGCTCCTTCGAGCCCCTCCCCGCTCCCAGATACCAACAGGTCTTCCACCCCAACCAGGCACCGCTCACCCCGGCTTCCACACCCCCAACCTCTGTACATTGCACACCCCAACCTACCATTTATACGTCGCAGGCTCAGCCACAGGCACATTGCTTTCAAGCACCTGTGGCCGCCTATGCACCTTTCCAGGCTTCCTGGACCCGGTGTGGTGCCTACTTTTCTCAATTCGCTGCACAGCAGTGTCCTCAACCCTACTGGACTTTTGCCCATTAGGTTCCCTTCATTTCTGCATTCTCCTGGCATGGCACCATGAGATTTACGACACTACTATCGACTTTTACTGCTACGATTTTCGTACTCGTCACATAAAAATGGGTTTGAGCGCAGCATTGTTTGTATGCTTGTAAGACGCACATCTGGAGTGGAGAGGGATTTTTGCACATTTTCTTTTTTTTTTATTTGATCGACGGAAGGAGAGAGGAGAGAGATACCCCCCAATTTTTCGTTGGCTTATTTGTTTGAGATTCGGCGCACGAGAGAACATGGAGACAAAAAGGGAATGGGAAGAACGAAGTCACATTTCGACTTGTAGATGACAAAAACGGACTTGCATTGGGAGGGCGCTATACTTGATGCTCTTGCATCTATTGCACGCACGATACTACGATTAGACGGACACACAATATTGTATCAACACAACAATTACCACGCCGCCAACTTTGATTGCCTTATGTTTCGCTTCCTGTCTGCCGTTGCCTTCTTCCCGTTGCCTTCCATCAAATAGAACAATAACAACGCTATATCTGACCTAAACCCGTTTCCATCTCGCAACAGCCGTTGTATTTCACAGTTCCACCCAGATCTTCTGGAACGCCTTGATTGACATGGCCATGACGCCGCTGCGGTCTCAGACCCTTTCGAACCCCAATGTCTCTTGTGCAATGTCTCGAACCCGGCTTCCTTCTGTCCCGTGTGCGACAGGGATGCCAAAACGGCCGCCAGGCGCACCATCGCCAGGCCCTATGCTATACCCAGAGCCTGCTAACGACTTTCTCCATCGATAACGAGGCGAGCACTAAGAACGGCCTCAGGCAGATATTGTCAGTCATCACATCCTCAGCCTCTCCGATGACAACAGCAACCAATCGTAAGCGCAGCTCTACATGGCCTCAGTAAACTCGCTCACCCGCGCCAGCCTGCCCTCACCGGCCTGCCCAGCCTCGCTACTTCTTGCTCATTCGCCCCAAGCCAATCCAATCTGCAAGGCTGCTGTGCCGCGCCCAGTGGCTTTTTATCGCCCTCGCCCAGCGACAGGAAAGACTCGCATGATGCATGCGTGCATGCAGCGCGCACGCGGGCGGCCGCAGGCCATGACGGCAAGTGTGAGGCAACACGACAACGATCACACTTAGAGTTTTGCTCTTTGTTGGGGCTGGGAGCGAGAAGCCTATTGGGCGATCTCGTGAGCAGAGGAAGCAAGCAAAGAAAGGAACAGCGTTCCAAAGGTACAGACTTACAGTACTCTATCTGATCCCCGTCCCTGCTTCCTGCTCCTACGTTTCTACGATTAAGACGGAACTTTGGCGTTTTGTTGGCCTGCATACAAGTGTACCTCCTGTCACTTTTCCTGTGGGGCGGCGGCCAGCGTGCTCGCACCACCGCACACCATCATATATGCAACTGCTATGGCTATGAATGCGTAGGGAGGTATAATTATGTATATGTGCATTGCGCATGTTTAGCTGGTGTGCAGTAAGTAATGTGCTGCTCAGCCGCTATAGTTTCTCGCGCTTAGAATCGGCGATACAAGGAGCAGTGTGTGTGCACAGTACAGTAGAGGATGCAGTGGGCGCGCACGACAAAGACACCACACGCTTCACGCCTCCAGCCTGCATTCTGCTTGATGAGCCCTGACTAGACTTCTGCAAGATGGCATAGTGGAGCTGTGATATACTTTTGCTGGGCCTGCGTCTATATCTAAAGCTGCTCGCGTGAGGCCCGAGAGGGTTAAGCGGCAGAAGGAAGAACAAGGATCTATATCGCGCGTTCTATGCAAAGCCAACCTCTATCGCTCATCTGTGGACCATGGCGCATCACCGTTCTGCTCAGACACGTGTCGATCGTAAGAAAACCGTCACAGCCCACCGGCATCTGTTTGGCGCACAGATCATGGGCGGCTATAGCAAGTGTGATGTGCAGCTTGGCGGGCGGCAGCAGGGAGCGTGTAGCACAGCAGGACCGGCGACGAGGCATATGCAAGTGAGTTGTAAGACATGGGGGAGAGCAAGAGGCAAAAGCGTCAGCTTGCATCCTGCATGCATGCGAGCGGCGGGCAACCTCGAGCAAAAGGAAGGCTTGTGAGGACCCAGTACCATAGTACATACCTGCATGATGCTGCCTGGGCTTGCATGACGCGACACCGGGACAGATGTGGGTAAGCAAAGCCAGATGGTTAGCCTCACAATCTGGCGTGGCGTTTGTTGGAAGCCTGGCCCAGCCGCGTACTGGTAGGTACCTCAGGTGATTATCGTGCGATTGCTCGGGGTGTGTGGTACGAGGATACCTACTTGTCTCTTTCCTGCGTCCGCCAGGCATCCCTTGTGCATACTCGCTGCTGTGCTGCAAGGCTCCCCATGGCCAAACGCATGGCGCAGGAAGGTTGTGTCACGACGCCTGTCGGAGACGGCATAAGATCGCGATGATCCAGTACGGGTGCCTTGTTACCCGCGATGCCCTGGTGGACCTTCTAGACTATCAACGTGTACCAATTATTTGCGGTGACACTCACGGCGAGGATGCACAGTACATGCCGGTGGCACTTTGTAGTCTGATAGTTGAGATCGGTATATCGCGCACATGGCGTCGAACATCATGTCACCTTGTCATGGTTGCCGATATTCACACGGTCTGGGTCTAGGCACGTCTGAGAACATGATTCATGCGTTTTTAGCCCGGCCTTCCATTCAATACAGCGACTAAGCTAAGCCAACCAACCAGTACGCTGATAACATGTGTTGTTATGCAAGACTTGCTGTTGTGACTTGAAAGAGCCAACCATGGCACTGTCTCAGCTGTCGTGCTAGACGTCCAGATCGAAGGGCCCAAGACATCGCTAGACTTTGAGAGATCTGCCGAAGATCTACTTCGACGAGTAACCTGTTCCCTAAGCACCATCAATCCCGCTCATTCGAGATCCAGTCATTGAGAGCAACCTGTGGACATGCTGAGTAATGCATGTGTGACTCCCATCTCTATACCAACAGTCGTATGAATCTGCTCAATGCATTGCCAGACTCGCCGGACTCTTTCCAAGTTTCGTTCTCTTACCAAGCACCGAGTTGGGAGTGAAGTACTACTTCTTTCCCAAGGGAGCCATAGCCAACTTGACCTTTGGTTTTGCCGTGATGCCAGCGGACTGCGAGTGCATGATGAATGGGTGTCGCAGGGCGTCGTTCGGGCTGATCCTCTTCACAGGATCAAGTTGCAGACACTTCTCCAGCAGATCGACAAATGTGTGCAACTCTTTCACTTCAGCCGGCGACATGTGCTTCGTATTCGCCGTGAGTCGCGATTTGAGGTCTCTGCCGGGCGTAGTTTTGACAAAGCTCATCTGCTTCATCGTGGTGTTGCCAGTGATCTTATCACGTTCTTGCGAGACGAAGACGTACTCGGGGTCGCCACCGATGAAGTGGTTGTGAGCAAGCTGAGAATTTTTAATCACACGCTTCGGGAATTTGCCACGACATTCCTGCATGACACGAAGCATCTGGTTGTTGTCACTGCCAGCAAACAGAATACGTCCAGTGTAGAGCTCGAACAAGGTACAGCCAATTGACCACATATCAATGGCGTAATCGAAGGGCATTCCGAGGATAACTTCGGGCGCACGGTAGAATCGCGAGACCAGATAAGGCGTAATCTCTGCATCTTGCGCTTTGGATGCAGTTCCAAGATCGCAGATCTTGAGTTTGCTGCGCTCCTGGTTGACCAAGATGTTGTCAGGCTTCAGATCGGCGTGCAAGACTTCGCATCTCTTCAAGTGGCCGAGGGCGATGAACATCTGCTGGCCGTATGCGCGAATGGCCTTGAGATTAATACCAACATTGCGCCCGAACTTCTTCAGCACCTCGCGCAAGTCGGAATGGAGATTTTCGAAGACCAAACACATGTGACCCTTGTGGTCGAAGTTCCGCAGAAGCTGGATAATGTGTCTCTTATCCTCGCGGTCAGCAGCGTTAAGCTCGGTGAGCATGTCCATCTCCTTGGTACCGGCCTTGTACATGGTCTCGTTGTTGCAGGCGATCTTGACTGCGACATCCTGGCCCGTCTTCGTATCAGTGGCTCTGACCACGGTGGCGAAAGTTCCTTTGCCGACCTGCTGTTGGACTGCGTAACGGCCATCTAGTAGCTCACCGATGATAATTCGGTAGTGTCCGTCAGGATAGTCCCAGTTGTCTAGTAGACTCGAGTCTAGCGCGCGAATTTCTGCATGACCAGTGGTCTTCGCAGCGGCACCATCTGGTGCAAACATGTCGTCGTCATCGTCTTCTGCGAACATGTCGAATTCCTTATCAATATCTGCAGGTTGTTCAGTCGAGCTCTGGGCTTTTGCATCGACGTGGCCATTGTTTGCCTCGATAGAGTGTTTGAGTTCTGGCCTGTCTTCTTGCATGTCCATAGTAGGATCATAGTCAGCTGCAGACGGACCGTCGTCATCATTTGACAGTGCATCTACTTGCTGCCGGTTTGCCAACTCTTCATCGTTAGTGACGTTGATGGCAGCCGGAGAGCCGGGACTGGCAGGAGTGCGTGGTGAATCTATCGACGTTGGTGCTGCGAATTGACAGTTAGTACATGCATATTCGATTCGGATGAACAGGTATTGATACTCACAGGACGCGTGCTCCGACATCACGCCACTGCTCTCGTGGTGTGGAGTGCTGGGGACTGAGAGCGTGTTTTGCTCAAGTGCTTGAACAAGAAGTGGTGGTTGCTGACTCCTGTATTTCGCTTTAATGGCTTCACGCTTTTTGCGGCGCTGCTCGATAATCTCGTCTTCGGTAAGCTGTGGTGCAGGCTCAGTCTCGACATCGTTCTCCGAGGGAGTCTCGTCTTGAACACTAGAAGTAACTTTGTTAGTACCCGTACAACGGCGAGGTCTTGGCAGGGATCGTGACTCTGCAACTTGCTGGGAGTTGGTGGAGGCAGAAGTACATCGACAACTCTCACGATGGCGAACATACCTTGGTTGTTTTGCCTCCTTGGCAGTTGACTGGCTACTTTGCTTCGGCTCGGTAGGCTGGTTGTGAGTCGATTGTGAAGAAGATGCTTTGGATGAAGACATGAAACTCGCCTTTTCGGAAGCAGCGGCATGTGAACGTCCTGCCTCTGCATGGCTAGCGGAGGTGTGATCGGTGAGTCGGCCGCGCTCGTGGCGTGCAGGTAGATCGAGATTGTTGCGGGACAGTCGACCATCGTCTCTTGCGTGGTGCGAAGGTCTGCCTTGATCGGCACCACCGGTCCTGCTGCCGCGTGCAGAGTATCCGCCGTCATGATGACTGTCCTCATTCTCTTTCTCGTAGTGAACTTTGAAGCGTCTAGTGTCCGAATGGGTGGGAGCGTGGTAGTGGTTTGAAGATCGAGGTCGCTTGTCGCCGGTGCGAGCATTTTCGTCACGAGGCGGAGAGCGCGAACGAAGCCTGTCGTTGACACCGCGTCTCGATGAGACTGATGGCGAGCGAGAATATGACCGGGAACGTGATGGGGACCTTGAGACAGTGCGGCGTCTCGAGTGCGGGGCGCGATACGGCGACCGGGAGCGGCGTGCATTGCGCGGCGGCGACCTAGGAGCGCGGTAGTTTGACCTGGCCATGTTGTCTCCGTAGCCGTCAAGACGCGAAGAGCGGGATGAAGCACCGCTGTGCAGTCTGGTCGATTTGTTAACGCCGCCATCTCTTGAATCGAATGTATGTGGCTTAGATGCCTTCTCCCCGTCTCCGCGACTGCCGCGGTTGGGTTCACGTGAGCTCATCCTGCCAACTAGATGCGATCGCGCCGGTAAGGCCCTGCGCTCGGTTGTTTTGATATTTGGTTAGCGGATGTGATCTGGTCGCAAGTTCTCTGCTGTGATGGCGCGCGAAGAGCGGCACCAATATAAGGAGTCCTCACAGGCTGCTGTTTTTTTTCTTGCACTACTCGCGTGGATTAGCGAATGCGCCTGCTGTTACGATTTGTATGCGACGGTGGGCGATGGCAGGCGATGGCAGTGTGGTGGCAGAGTCAAGTTGTGAGGCAGTCGTGCTTATGATGTCGGTGGTGCTTTACTCTGAAGAGCCGCCGTGCCGAAAATCAACCGGGGACCCTGCCTTTAGCCTTCAGCAGAGTGATGATAGAGACAGACATTGCTCTTTCTTTTCGTCTTTACATCCATCTATGTGTATGTGCTGCAAGTGGCGGTTATTGGTACACTTGATTGTACTAGTGTTGTCGGATGATATACTATTCGAAACGCTCTGTAATTTGTCTTCTCACGTTATTGACATGGCATGCATTGTTTTCGGCCACTTCCTTGCGTTTTCGTTCGACGTCGAGTTCATCTCACTGGCAATCGCAACCAGAGGCTCAAAGGCCGGAATCGTAAGACCATTACACCGCAGATGGACACTGTTAGCATCTCTCGTTGATTTGGCCTACAGGAAATCATGCAGTATATCATTTCCGAGGACGACATGTAGACCATCAACGATAGAAAGGGTTAGGGTTGGGGCGATACGGCGCGCTCACGCAATCGCACTTACCTGTAGTCCTTAACATCAACGAATAGCTGATTCTCCGGCCTTTGACATCACGGCAGCCTACAACCATATCTTTCTGAGTCTAGAATAATAACGTCTTGATATCTACGCTTTGACTATCTTCAAACCATGGGTTTTGTTCCTGCAGAAACCGAGATGCTCGTCGGAGCTCACTGCTGCGTCGATCGTTACCAATACGATCTACGGCCCTATTCAGAAATGGCACGAAGCTACCAGAATGACAAGATCACGCACGAGACCAGAAGTTGTGTAGTAAAGTCTTCATGTACCCACGGCTGAAAAAGGGAAGCACATTTCACAAAGACGCAGCACATGCGACCATGCCCGGCCGGTCAACGATCACTTATTCAAAGAAAACGCCGTTTGCCGGGGGAACTGCTCCCTACAACAAGGAGGTCGCGGTGTCATTCGCCATCCAAAGCTGGAAGCAAACGCACAGCCAACACCACGGAGAAAAAGTGTCTTCGTCACAAAAGCGCATTTGAGCGAAGCGAGGTCTCGGCCGTACGCCAGACGCTGCTAGCAGTAAACACGACTCACGAGGGCTTGAAGTCCAGAGTAGGAAAGTTGGCAGCCTTCTCAGTGCTAAGCATCTTATCTAGATGGACAAACGGGCGACAGCAGCTTAGCTAGTCAGTCCTCAGCATAGAAAGCTGTAGTCAACGGTGCCGCTAGAAAAAGGAGAGATGTCCGCTGGGGGCCTTATGACATTTACAGGATTGTTGTTTCCACATAGGGATTAGAAGTTCAGATAAGGAAATTCGCACAGTAGTTTGTGGAAAATGAAAGCGTTATGTACCAAAATTGTTCAGTCATGATTCATGCAGCCCATCAGTCAATCAACGATAGTCGTGTCAAAGATCGTTGGAGTCGGCGTCGTTTGTCAACAAAGAGTGAGTAAACAATGCGACAAGCTTGCTCCCGCATTTGATCTGTACCGTATCGAGCGTATGTCGTATAAAATTGCCCCAGGCGAAGAAGTCCACCTCGACAGCTGAAACATGCTATTTGGGTTGAGAAGCACTTAGCAGGATCCAGGCAAGGTAGCGTACCAACATCACGCTGTGGGGCGGATTATACCGGGGCCGCGGACTGACTGCACAGTTGTCGCTCTCCCATTCAAGCTTGCGAGCTGGGCTGGAATATCTCGGTAGCTAGCCATGAGCGCGAACCCCTAGGATGCGGTATGCTTGGAGGAAGTTGTACGAGCAACAACGGCCTGGCTGGCCGGCTTCTTAGCGCATGTGATGGCCGGCAATTTGGTCAAACGGCGTCCATTCTTGGATACATCGCCGACCAGCGTTGCCTACATCATTCTCCTTGCCAGGTAAAAGATTCAAGAAAAACCTGGTTGTAGGCGATTAGGAATAGAGTGAAACTCGCGATCGCGAACTTCTGGAGACGACAGGCCTCAGAGGAATCCGTGACTTACCATTTTTAGGAGATCCACGGATCAACGACAAGGGCAGGGTCGATCGGATGAAAGGGTCGGTCCGGCGCGTGCTGATCACATGGCGGACGAAGAGGCCGTGCGCAACGCTATCGATCTTCTCCTAACAACAACGTCGTTCGTCTGTTTCCCAGGACTCATATACATATGCGGAAAGCATTGCGACGTTCGCAGCGAAGGGCTCACATGTACCAAAGGACTTTGCTCTCGCAACTCTCGCACAATACTTTACTTATGTGGTGCTAACCAAGGGATATCAGGATCGCAACATGTGTCATTGCCTCTCTT
Source organism: Melanodothis sp. VS III C KN 2 (assembly GCA_019775565.1). Lineage (NCBI taxonomy): Eukaryota > Fungi > Ascomycota > Dothideomycetes > Cladosporiales > Cladosporiaceae > Melanodothis > Melanodothis sp. VS III C KN 2. The sequence goes on along the minus strand of JACWFM010000024.1, from coordinate 856,347 downwards.
CTTTACCCTAGAGGCAAGTCCCGCCCCCTACGCTAAGACATTGTGATGAAACACCGCCCTAGGCTCTTCACATCAACCGACCCCAATAGTCAAAACGGTCGGTCGACCTACACCGACAGATAGCTTGCGACTTGACCGTTCCTAGCCAAATGCACATTCGCATTCTAAGAATACCAGCAGTCGGATTCCCGCAAGACCGCAAGACGGTCTTCGAGACGGGCGATCACCGACTCGCGCGTGGAGAATTATGCCGATGGCTTCCGCATGGCTGACCAAACCTCCCTCAACGAGCTTCTATCGACTGCACGAACCTGCTATATAACAGACAGCAATTCCCAGGTCAAAGTACATTCCTCTCTCCAGTCCATTCCATCATTCCATCTTCTGTCTTTCGCTGCACCTGTTGAACTGTGTTCACTACCACTCGCTATTTCATTTCACAACATAACAATCGCTCATATTCCAACTCATTAATCCGGTCATCAACCATACAACAAATCAACAACAAACACAACAAACTCTAATCAAAATGGTCAACTACGCTTTCACTTTCGCGGCTCTCGTCGCCGCTGCTTCTGCTGCCCCCGCCAACTACGCCCCGGAGGCTCTTGAGCGTCGCACTTTCGGTCTCTTCGGCCTTGGTGGTCACGGTGGTGTCGGTGGCAACGCCGGCATCTCAGGCAACGCTGGTGCTGGTGTTGGTGCCGGTGTTGGTGCTCACGGTCGCACTGGCGTTGCTGCTAACGGTGGTGCTGGTCTTGGTGCTAAGGGCGCCATCGGTGGTGCTGTTGGTGCTGGCCTCGGTCTTGCGAACGGCATCTTGGGCGGCCTCGGTGCTCACGGCGGTGCTGGCGTTGGCGCTGGTGCCGGTGCTGGCGCTGGTGCTGGTGCCAACGTCCACTTCGAGGTTGACGGCAAGCTTGCAGCTGGATGTGTTACTGGCCTCGAGGCCAAGCTCCCCAGCATCTGCACTGGCGTTCGCGGCAGACTTCAAGGTGGTGCCGGCGTTCGCGATTCTTTCAAGGCTGAGGTCAAGGCTCAGATTGGTCTGGACCTTTCTGACAGCGACTGCATGGCTATCATCAAGGGTATTGCATCCATTGGTGCTACCATTGGCGGCGATGCCGAGATCTCTGCTGATATCGGCATCAGCGGCAAGGCTCACGGCGTTGCCTCTGTCAAGTTCAGCGCTGGTCTCGATGCTTTGATCTCCGGTGCTGGTAACATCCAGGGCTCCATCGACAACGAAGCCGAGTTCGGCATTGGAGCTCTTATCACTGGCCTTCTCTCCGCTGGTGTTTCTGGCGCCGCTCAGGGCCACATCCAGCTTTCTGGCGCCGCCGGTGCCTCTGTTGCTGGTGCTCTCTCCGCCGGTGTGAGCGCTGGTCTCCAGGGAGCCGCTGGTATCACCGCTGGTTGCGGTGCCTTCCTTGGCGGTCTCTTGGAGCTCGGTGGCAAGTTCAACGGCAAGGCTGATGCTCACATCGGTGCCTTCTTCGGCATTGGTGGCGGTGCTTCCCTTGACTTCTCCGGAAAGGGCGGTGCTGATGCTGGTATCGAGGGCCTGATCGCTGGCCTGGGTCTTACTGGATCTGCTGATGGAAAACTGAATGCTGCTGGCGGCTTCGTTCCTAAGGCGATCGGTGAGATTGGTCTCGGTGCCTCTGGCCACGGTGGTTTCGCTGCTGGTGCCAACGGTGACGTTCACGGCTCCGCTGGTGCTTCGGGCAAGGGTGGTGTCAAGGGCGGTGTTGAGGCTGGTGCTGGCGCGTCTGGAAAGGGCGGCGTTGACGCTGGTGCGTCTGGCAAGGGCGGTGTTTCCGGCTCTGTTGGTGGCTCCGCCGGTGGTGCTGCCAAGGGTGAGGGTGAGGGTGAGGGTGGTGTCGAGGTTGATGCCTCTGCCGGCAAGGACAACGGCAACCCCACCTACACCAACAAGCACGTCGACAACGGCTCTGACAAGTCTCCTTCTGCTCCCAAGATTCCCAAGAAGAACAGCTGCGAGGACGTTCCCGAGGATGATGACAACGAGTCCACTCCCTCTGACACCGAGCAGTCCCCTGCTCCCTCTGCGCCTGCCCCTACCAACTCCACCACCACCCCTACCTTCGGCGGCGACAACAAGGCTCCCGCCTCCTACAACGCTCCCTCCAGCTACGGCAGCCCCTCCCACTACCGCGCTTAAGCGCAGAGATTCTCTCTCTCACTTCTGCGCGGCTAGTTCTCTCCTGGACCCAGACGACCTTTCGCAGGCAGACACGACCAACCATTTGACGACCGGTAGTCCGGATCGGTAATAAAAAAGCATGGCAAATGACGCCCCTTGGATGTTGGATTGGAATATGGCATACACTCATTAATATTTTACCTGACCGCTTAGTAAATAATCTGGTACTACACCACATCTCGTATTAAAACACAGTTATCTACAACTATACTTCCACTTTTTCTTCCATTGTACTTGTTGTTTGCTCACCTTTCACTGCTGAGAGAACTTTCGTCTTGACATGGGATTCCGATCATGTTTGTTTTTGAACCGCAATCAGTTCCTCAGTCCATTATTGCAGCTTCCTCGAAGCAGGCAGTCGACAAGAAGAGATGTGTTCCTCTTGGGCGCTGTTTGCCTTGTGAACCCGATATCTTGGCCCCGTCCACGGCGTCGTTTCTTCGCAAGGCCTCAAGTTGCTTGACACTTGAGTTTGGATCTTGTGGTCCTCTGGAATCGTCAGGTGTGTAAGAGTCAGTTTATCATTATAACGCTGCGAGGCGATCGAAGAACGGAGCGGGAGAAAATGTAACAATATCGCGATGGACTCCCTGAGGTCATTGCTGGCCGAAAGTTTGTACAGGACTGGAACGCCAGAATTGCAATCCCAAAGCACACCATAACTCACCGTTGCTCTTGCAGCTCCGAGAGCTCGAAGCAAAACATTTGTGTGCTTCTGCGTTAGCGACATGACGTATAACTAGTCTCAGGCTTTTCAGGGTCGATGGTTGCTAGGGCTCTCAAGCAACGGTTGGGCGCCGACTTCGAGCAGCCGATCTCTTATGATCTCGTCACAACGACCTCATCAACCGAGCAAAGACAGTAGAGGAAAAGCACTTAACGCGATCAACACGAACTGTACACGTCAGCATCGAGTCAAAGTGCGTGCATTAGCGTCCGATCCAGATCTCAAGGGATCTCAGATGCAATGAAACCCCAGCTTAGGCTTGTTCCTGCGCTAGACTTGTCCCTTAGAGTCGTGACGTTCATCATCGCGCGACCCCAGCCTTTTCAATTTCCATTAAGGCTCGCGCTTGAGCGAATCTCGCGACATCTTAAGGTCGCTTCCGTCATCGCTATGTCTTCATGTGGTAAGGTGCATCGCTACCGAGATAGGCTCTGCTGCAGATCGTGTGCCGGAAGGCCGTCACTGGCTATCTTTCGCAATCGCCATCTCATATTCGCGACCCCTTCCCCATAACTCCAGGTGCATTGAACACGACCTGTTGCACTGGTGTCGTCTGCTGACATCAACATGACATACTCGTTGTTCATCACAATCCGTCACAGTGCATGACGCACAGGGTAGACGTCTATGCTGACTGCCATGACAGTAGGGTGAAGAGAAAGGCCATAAGTACTGCTTGGATGCTCAGCATCAAACTTATTCTCCACAAGCATTTCCAACCATTTCAATCCTACATCCAAATACCACAAGCCACCGACACCGAAACAAATTACTACCACACATTACACCGCAATCATGAGCGCTCAGGACATCCCCACCGGCGACTTCCAGGACAACGATTACCAGAGCCGTACTGGCCAGAGCGAGATCCCCGTCCAGAGCGACGACAAGGCCGTTGAGGACCCCATTGACCCTGACACCGCCGATTCCGATGCACAGCTCGGTAGGTTTTTATCACCTATGACACCGCCGTGCAGCACACCAACTAACTCTTCGAACAGAGGCCGACGAGAAGGATGCCATCGACCAGAGCAACATCATCGACGAGCGTACTAGAGGCGCAACCAAGTCTGCCGGCACCTACCAGGAGCCTGGTGACGAGGAGGGTCTCCCTGGCCCTGAAGATGGTACCAGCCGTGTTGCTGGTGGACCTAACTAGCGACTCACATGCCTGAATGTCGAGTGCACGCATAATGCCCATATTGTATAACCATAATGTCAAGAGTCTTAATTCATGATCCTCTCCCTCTTTCATTCGTGTGAACGCCTTGTTGCACTAGCACTCTCCAACCAAGAACAAACAATTCAACCATTCCAATTCAACCATCTATTGTTTTGAAGCCTTCGAACGTCCACCACCAGCTTCTGGTACCGCTCAATCCTGTCAATCAAACCAGCGGCCTATCATGGACCAGTAGAATTGCCATAATGAGTTTAGAGGTGATCATTTTGGCCAGATAAAAAGCAAAAGCGATGCCGCTTCTGTGGATCGAACACAGTACCTCCAGAAATCGCATGTGAATGCGGGACTCAAGTGAACTTCAGTCTGGCGCTCTCCCAGGTGAGCTAAAGCGGCTTCATGACGATTTAGATCCTTGACATAAATTATAAAGCTCTCAAAACATCCACGTCCAGGCTAAAGCTCGACGCCACGAGAATGGCAATGTGGTATATCGTTCTTGAATATAGAAACCCTGTAGAAACCTCCACTAGACCACCAAAAACTTAAATCGTAATCTCCGCAAGATCCTTATGGATCTGCGTAAGAATACTCGCTTGCTTAGCTTTATACCCCATTGCAGCAGCACGATCACCCTTGAAAAGCATGTTCGCCGCGACCAAATGCTTAACCTCGCCTTTGCCAGCTTGCTCAAACGGTACTTGTTTCGGCTCCGGGCTTGAGAAGAAGCCTCGTGCGTGCATGGCTTTCGCAAGCTCGGTTGCCAAATCCTTCCATTGGACTGTGGAAGTCTCGAGCATGTAGTAGCGGCTGTAGGCTGTTCCTTGTGCGGGACCTGCGGCTGCGATGTCGGTGATTCTGACGAGGAAGGCGATTAGGTCGAGGATGTGGATCTGTGGAAAAACTTAGTATGGAATCGATAGGAAGTTGGTGAAATTTGAAGAGGACTTACGGTGCTCACAACAGCTGTACCATCGCCAATATACGGGACATAACCAAGCGGTTTGGCGTTTCCAGTAAGGAGCGAGTATCCGACCCCAAGAGTCGAAGCAGAGACATCAGCACCGCCATACACAATCGACGGGCAGACAATATAAGTGTCTACAGCATTCTCCGCACCAGCCTCAAGCACCAGAGTGTCCGACTGGCCATTGAACATGTCCTTGTGGATGGTTTTGATGTCGTCCTCGTTCGCATCATTCCAGACTTTGCTCTCAGAATTGAAATTCCCAGAAGTGCCGAAATCGATCCAATTGCCAGCACCACTCACGTGGATCAGCTTGCTCCTAGGACCGTCGACTTTCGCTTTCTGGCCAGCGATGATGGCAGCCACGAGATCGCCATTGAAAGAGTTGCCGGCGTTGACGGAGATGTCGTGCTCTTTGCTTAGAGCGCTAATCTTCTCGGAGTCATCGAAAGTGCCGACGGCAATGCGATCAGTGTGGAGAGTGGTCTTGAGCTCGTCTTCGGGTCGTGTGCTGCGGACATAGGCTGTTACGGGCCAGTCTGGATGAGCTCGCTTGATGGCTTTGATATAGGGTGCTTGAAATGCCGTGTTAGTGTTGCGATTTTTCGTGCGGGAGTGCAGCATGGTCTCATACCTCCAACATAGCCGGAGGCGCCAAAGACGATAATCGAAGGCATGATCTCGGGGCCAAACGGTGTTATTTGCTTGTTCGATTGACTTCTGTAGCTCTCTCTGGAGGAGATATTGACGATGGTCTGGATGGGACGAGATGGATCTGGCTTGAGTTAATGAGAATCCGATGCCGACAACGCAACTATATAGCTAAAGGGATGTTGCATGCATTCCCAGCTTTATCGCAGCATGTGATTGCTTCGGCGGTTAGCAAGCCAGCGACAGCGTTGCGTTCGTTGACTATGGTGGTGCTCGTATCCAGCATGATGTAAGGTCACAGTCAGCACTTGGGGAGAATGCAGCCGGCTACTATACGATATTGCAATTGAAAGCTATAGGTACGTTCGCCAAATCCTTAGCTCAATGCGGGTATGCGCCTGTGATGCTGTTGATTGGAAGTGGCAGCTGAATGCGTTTGATAAGCTACGGAGCTCCGATCGGACATGCTGTGATTGGTAAGCCTGCCTGTCCCAAAGACTGCGCTCACACAAACAAACAGCCATCTTCTGTGGAAGTGGCGTACAAATGTACACACGCGGACAATAACTACATGTAGATATCTGAAGAAGAGGCAACATTCTCATCGAACAAATCAGCCCATCCAGTCCCGTGTGAGAGGATTGTTGACTCGTCAGTGCTTGCAATCTGCCACGTCGGCAGAGAACTCCTGTGAATTCATTCCTACAACATGGCTACCTCCAGAGTCGAGCTGGGCGGCGATACCATCAAAGTCCCTTGGAAAATGCAACTTTTCGTCGACAATGCGGTTTGAAGAATTAGCCGAAGCTCGGAATATACGCCGCCCAAGTCGGCACGCGAAGAGCCGATTCCGGTATGTGCGCGAGGAGTATGAAGCATTCGACGACGATGAACGCTCGACACACAGTGTACCACATGAGTGAGAACCCTACCAAGCACATAATCATCAAGAATACCATCTCCTTCACATCAAATGTCCAACCCGGCATGTGGTCATATAACCACTCGGAGCAGGCGACGAGTGCTGCAAAGGCAACACAAAAAGGTCCTGTCGCAAGCAAAGTCACACTGGCAGCCCGCCACATCACTAGTGCGGCATGAGAAGGGAACGCGCTCGTCCAGGCGATGAGGTGCAAGCCGCCATAGCACGCGCTAGCAAATGTTATTCCAGCAATCGTTCGACTATGGTCTGATAGGTTGTCGAACTCGAACAGGAGGTCTAGCTGATCCGCGCCAAGGCTCCAGTTCGATGTCCTGTACTTTTCAAGAAAGACCCTGGGAGTTGATAAATTTCGAAGTCGTCCATTTGCCGATTCAGATTGCGTGGAGCATCTATACACTCGTTCTAGTCGTGAGATGTCGCGGCCAGTAAATTCAACAACAATGTCGCTCTCAAAGCTCCGATCTGTCGCTGTTAAAGCACCCTTCTGCAGAAGTCTATCCACAGACGCATCCTGCAAGCACCAGTAAGTACCTCTGACTTTCAGAAACTCATGACGAGTCCCGTCCGACAAAGTCATGAAGATTTTCTTCTCAAAATTTCTCCGAACAGTAATGGTTGTAGGCGCAACGATCTCAAAGCATTCATCTGGTAACGGGTGCTGGCGTATCGGCAACAAATGCATGGAGTACTTCGTCCCCCACGTATCCACTGCTGTGCTTCCGTAATAGAATTGCGCGGCACAGACATCGAGAGCTTCCTCGCTGCTAATGCCTGTCGGAACAAGGACGTCCCGTGGCTTATCCCACCAAACAAGGAATAGCAAAAGAGCACATATTGCATGTGCAAAGACATTCAGCTCAAGTAGGGTGATTGATAGTTGTTGCGAAAGGCGAAAGGCGCACTGGATGCAGAAATAGTCAGCTTGCCAACAAGTGAGTCCCTTTGCGAGCCAATCCGACTTGCTCTTGTCTTCTATGTATTCGCGGGAGATATCTGGGACGAGATCAGGGAATTCTTTCGCCATCCACTTGAAAATTTTCAAGGTGATAGGGTAGCGTGTTCGGTTCCCAGGCATGAACTGTTGATCTTCCGGTGATTTGTCTTCAAAAACCATACCCCCCATCACGACAAGCCAGCTGTGAACGTCGGTCCAATCATTCAGACGATTGTTGTGCGTTCCGGATGCCATGAGATCCGCAAGCTCATGCGGGTCCTCCTTTCCAGGCGTGAAGGGTGCACGGATCTTCTGCCATGCTCTCTGGAACCATCTGGAAACCCGCTCTCGCGCTGTCGACTTCTTGGGCATGAATCCTTTTATCCTCATCAGCGCGTTCAGCTCTTTCACCTTCTTCCTCTGCTCCCATGCATTCCAAAGGACGAGTTCTGGGGCCAGCAATCCGAGTACCATCCAGCCCAGTTTGTGATACTTCTGAAGATGCTCTTTTTTGTGTTCCGGGACATTCAGATGGAGTGATGTCCATATACACAGCGACATGGTGATCAGACAGCTGAAGAGTATGCTGAAGGTGCCGCGGAACTGCGGCTCTGGGTGCCACTGTGTCGGAGGCAGGACTGTGGTGTTACCGAAAGGCTCCCACATGTTCCTGTGATGCTGTGAAATTGGTGCGTTGTGATCGCTCACGATTCTAGTTGCTTGTCGGACGGATGGAATCTTGAATTCTGCTGTGGTATGTAGAGGTTGGAAGTATAGAGTAGGACATGAAAGGCAGCAGCGGTGCCCGGTTCGAAGTCCTCAGCCTGATCCTCTACCACGAGGCTGTGCAAGCCTCTGCACCAATATCCTGTGCAAGCCACCTGCATCATCGTACAGGGAAACACAGCCAGACCAGACCAGACATTGCCGTTTGAACAGTAAGAGAAGCCAGTAAAAACAAAAGTGCTATGGTAGCACAGGATGGTGGTCGACTTGACCCAACTTCCTGTGCTGCTCATGTGCTGCTCATATGGAGAAAAGAGATTCCGAGCTTAACAAGGATGCCATGTCTTGCGACGGGCGATTGGCGACCCACGAAATGCTCTTCCAGCAAGACCTTTCTCGCCGTGCAGTAGTGTTGCGTATGCCATGATATAGGTAGCGCTTCAGTAAAAGTGGACTGCAAGAAGAAAGGAATATCTCAGTCAGGATGAAGATAAGCTTGAGGCTTCCCATGAATAAGGTTTCAGCTAGTGCGGTGTTATCATCTACCCCAGACTCCACACGCGATGTTGATTAGCATGTGAGCAGCTCCTGTGCTCGAATGTCTTGGCTGATGTCGGAGCGTGCGTGCTCTCACTGTCTCTCACTCTGACACCATCTCTCTTTCTTCTCCTCCCTCACAACATCTCTATTCTTCGCTATACCTACTAATATCACGATCAGTGCGCCGCCTTCAACATTGCGGGCAGCGGAGCGGATGTCGATACAACTCTTCATCGGGCACTCCGGCCAGCGTCTCGCCCTCGATTCCACCGTCACGAGCCTCGACGGCCTGCGGGCTTGGGTCGCTCAGCATGCCGGCATCCAAGCACGCAGCCAGGTCCTGTTGACCGCCCAAGGCAAACAAGTCAGGCAGCAGACTCTGCTCACAGAGACAGAGTTGTTCGTCTTCGACTCCAAGCTGTTCGCCAGCAAAGAGCCCGCGAGTCTGCCAGGCGTCGATGCGCTGGACGAGGTCACTCCATACAACCCTGGGACACCACCTGATACCATCGCAAATCAAAACGACCTACAAGCATGGCAGACGCTGTTCAGATCAAGAAAGAGCTGGGCGTCGGCGTTGTTGGCAGGATGCAGCAAGCTTGCGACGCAGACTGAGGAATACCTTGATGAGGAAGCTGTGATCGCAAGAAGCTTGGGCGTGGCCGTGGCAAGTCTTCAACAGCACATTAAGAGTGGCGAGAAGAAGTACAACTCGGTCGTTACCTGGGCAGACGATGTGCTTCGTGAGCAAGAGGAGCATGTCCATGGCTGGGAGCGCAATCTAGATAGCCTGAGGAGTGTGCCTGCTCGGCCAGAGTTCGCTCGATTCTTGAATCCCGCGACTCCGGTTGCTCGTAGATCCTCTCAACATGGTGACACAGCTACCTTGCAGGTGTTCGTCGACCTGGCCAAGACGCGCAAGGCTGCCAACTCAGCAAGGAATATCACAGAGGACTTGACAGAACGCTTGAATGGACTCCAGGCCAAGCTTGAGGACGCTACAAAGCAAACGGATGAGCTTCTACAGGCTGTTGACCAGGTCAACAATGACACCCGATCATACATCGAGGCGGAGTCAGAAGCGTCTCAGCTGCGCAGTGAGATCGAAATCGTTGTCAACAAGATCTCCTCGGACTTGGAACATGTCCAATCACTACCTCGCACATCGCCATCTGCCGTCCAAGCATCAAAGATGGCTCTTCTGCACACGCGCAACTATCTGCCCAATTTGAGCGAATATTGCCAGGAAATGAACGAACTTGTTGGACGCGCTCGAGAAAGGCGACAGCAAGTAGCACTGGCCGCGCTGGAACATATGCAAACGCTTTCCTCAATCGAATCACGCCTCTCACAACTATATGCTGGTATCGAGACCTTTGGCATGCCTGAAGAAGACCAACAGTCCTTTGCGGTTCTGACATTGGTCGGAAGAATTCCCTCCGTGTATGGGCAGCTGTTGGTGGAATCTGTTCGCCGCCGCGAGTGGGTTGCGAAAATGAAGCGCGATTCGTCGACTCTACAGGAGGAGATGGCAACATACCAGGAAGAGGAAGAGAAGCGGCGCAAGAAATGGATACGTTCGGTCGAAGATGTGGTGAACATGGACGCTTTACAGTCTAGCAGAGTGCTCGGAATAGAACTCAGCATGCAGAATGAAGGCGGAAGCTGGCCAATGGTGACCCGCGAAGAGTTATCAGACTATCTCAACACACTGCTGCAAGTGTACGGCGACGGTCCTGTTGCCGAAGAAATGGAGCTCGCGATCAAAGATCTGGACAAACCAACGCGAAAGCAAATCAAGCACGCCAAAGCCTTCAAGAATGGCAGCATGCACGAGGCAGCCTTTGGAGACACTTCTCTGATGCTCCGCGGTGATGAGCAGTACAAGACTTTGCGCGATATGAACGGCCGACTTGAGGACGAGCTCAAAGGCCAGAAGAGCAGGGTGCGCAAGCTGGAAGACCTCCTTCATCGCTCAACACAGATGAGTCGCGGCAGCACCGACATGTTTTCGCCTCAAAGCCTATCACGAAACTTGACCCCACCTCTGGCCTCTTCACCACAACCATCAGGCGAGCTGTCTAGGAATGGCTCGACTAAGCATCGACGACTGTCTTCTACGGCGCAAGGGCTTGAAGAGAAGAAACTTGCTCGACGCGTGGTCGATCTCGAAGCTGAACTCCATGCTGCGAGAGAAGAGGCTAAGAGCCGCAAAAGCTCGGACGCAGAGGCAGCGAAACAGGTCGAAGATGCCGTCTCTACCAAGAAGGATCTCATGGAGAACATGGAAGCGCAGCAGAAAGAATTTGCAGGCGAGCGCCGGAACCTCGAAGCTGAGCTCAGAGAGGCAAAGGAGAAACTTGAAGAAGCGGAGACGGAGATCGAGCGCTTGATGGGTAGCCGTTATGACGAGAGGAGCAGCATTGATGTCAAGGTTGCAACCCTCGAAGATGAAATCGCCCGTTACAAACAGGACGCTGCTGGTCATGCCGCACGAGCAGCCAACGAGCACGATGCACGCAACAGTCTGGAGCGCAAGCTTGAGATTGAGTCAAAGGCTAAGGCTTCGCTAGAGGAAGAATTGCAGAAGATGAAGGCGGAGCAAGAAGAGCGCAAAGAAGCGGAGGCAGAGTACCACGAACGTCTCGCGACTGCACATGCCCAGCTTTCGCCCGAAGCTGAAGCACCAAACGGCATTGCTGGGCTTGTAACTGCTCTTGAAGAACTTTCTAGACGCTCTGCTGCCCATGCGAAAGACTTGGCAGATGCTGTTGCATTCGCGAAGTCCGAGAACGAGACGCTGCAGGCAAACAATGATGCCCAGAAGTCTGAGCTTGCAACGGCCAAAGACAAGCATAATGAAGCAGAGGATCAAGCCAGACACTTGCAGGATCGCTTGTCAGCCGAGGAAGCGAAGTCGGCATCCCTGCATCAACAGCTGGAGGATGAACAGAACCAGCTCAAGACTCTTCGCAGTAAGTTTGCGGAAGGCGAAACTGGATCTGAAGTCCTTCGCCAGCGTGTCGCGGAAGAGGAAGCGAGGGTCGTCAAGCTATCATCCCAGCTTGCCGAGTCACAATCGCACGCCAATAGCCTTGACGTCGAATTGACTCGTCTGCAAAAGCAACAGCAAGCTGCGCAAGCTTCCGCTGACGCATACCTAGAGCGACTCGAGAAGCGCGCAGGCAGGGCAAAGGAGATCTCTCAAAAGCTGTACTCACAACACGCCCGCTTCAGCCGTCTGCTCGAGCGTCTTGGTCTAGCCATCTCTTACCAAGATGATACCATGGTTGTGGAACGTGCTTCCAAGCTTGGAGCCAGTACCCTGACCGATCAAGGCCGCACCAGCATGATTACTTCGCCTCCGCCGACTCGTAAGTCCTCGAATGCTGATGAAAACATGGATCTCTCGATACTTCGCTGGGCCGACGCACAATCTGCCGAAGACGAAACAGCCCAGTACGCCAACTTTCTGGAAAACATCAATCGCTTCAACGTCGACACATTCGCCGAAGCCGTTGTTAAGCGCGTGCGAGACTTCGAGTACACTGCCCGCAAGTACAACAAAGAACAGAAAGATGCCGTCAGGCGTGCGGATGCTTACAAGGACCGCGCTCAGCGCCTAAAGAGCGAAGCTCACAGCAAGATTGCCGTGCGAGACTTCAAGGAAGGCGACATGGCTCTCTTCCTACCCACAAGAGGTCAAGCAAAGGGTGCTTGGGCTGCATTCAATATCGGCTGTCCGCACTACTTCCTTGCCGAAAGGGAGGGCATGCGCTTGGGAAGTCGAGACTTCATCGTCGCACGCATCTCCAAGGTCGAGCAGAAAGTCGTGGACTTGAGCAAGACCCTGCCGCAACACTCCGCTGATGGCCGCAGCATCGACAGCGAAGCTCCCTCCTTCGACGACGACAACCCATTCGAGCTCTCCGACGGCTTGACCTGGTGGATGGTCCACGCAACCGAAGAGCGCGTCCCAGGCGCTGCCCCAACCACACCAGGCCTAGGCAAAAGCACCGTCGCAGCAGCCAACGTCGACGCCCGCGGCAGCATCAAGCTCAAACGCACCAGCAAAAGCGACGACGCCAGCAAGCACCTGAACAAAAGCCTCGACAGCAGACGCAGTAGCTCTACGTCCAAGAAAGGCGTCCTCGCAGTCTTAGGCGGCGGCGCCGGCAGCAACAGCAACGCAGACAACTCTCCCGCCCGCCCAAGATCCGACAGCCAGTCTTCCTTCCGCCCCTCTGCTCCCCCCGGCCCCTCAGGCCTAGGCATCGTCACGCCCGTCGACGGCGCCGCAGACACAACAAACCCAGCAGAGGCACACGAGCAACGCAAACCCCTCCCCATACCCTCCTCCCACCGCCGCCCTTCCTCACAGTCCCAAGACCCCTTCACCCAAGACAGCGCTTCCATGGGAATCTCCCCCGGCAACAACGCCCGCCCCGCTCCGCAGCCGCGCTCAAGCTCGCCCTCGAAGTCCATCCGCTCGCTGCAACGCCACTTGGAGCCCCAGCAGCCGCGAGAGCCCGCGAGGAAAATGTCTTCTTCCAATAATGCGGTGACGTCGCCTGCCAAGCAAGCGCAAACCGCGAGCAACAGCAATGCGGGTGCGAACACAAATGCAAAGCAGCCCGGGTGGGAGAATTTGTGGAGCGCGGATTATTCGCTTGAGAGTCCGGGGAAGAATAAGAAGTAGAAGGTGTGGTTGAGAGGCTTGTGGAGGAAGAAAGTGGGAGGAGGAAGTAGGGTTTCCTGGGGCTGAAAGGTATGAGTGGTACTTGGAATTTCTTCTTAGCTTTTCGTTCCGATGGCTCTACATTTTGGCCTAGGATGGAAGGGAGGAGCCTATGACTTGGAAACTTGGTTGGCTGAGTTGTGGTAATTTTGGGAATTGAATTGGATGTGTTGGAATCCTGATCAACAGCACTGGATGGCACTTTAGGGGAAGAAATCCAATAGTACAAAAGGCAAAGCCTGAAGACTCTTGTATTTGCTGATGGGAAACAAAAGCTTCAGGAACACATGTCTTCTATCGTCACAACCAGAGGTGTTCGGGATGTCTGAAAAAAAGCTCATGAGGTGAGTTTCGTAAATGTTCCCATTTCATTCATGTTCAGCGAAGCCAACTTTTGATGGCTCCGTAACTCTCTATGCTATGCTGCACAAAACTAACAACAAACTCTGCCGTATCGGCTGGATATACTTTTTCTTCTCACCCCATCACATCTGCATCGCTCGCTCGTGAACAAAATCAATATTGCATCAAAATTCTGCATTTAAGTCCTGACGTCAGGCTCAACGCGGCCAATGAACTCCTGCAGCTTGAGGAGATCAGTAGCAAGCTTGACGTTGTCCTTGAGGTACTCCTGGGCGTCAAGGCCGAACTTGCTGCTGTCGGACTCGTGCTTCTCGACGTACAAGCGGATAGTGGCGCCGCTGGAGCCGGTGCCGGAAAGACGGACGACGATGCGGCTGCCGTCGTCGAACTTGACGTAGATGCCCTGGTTTTTGCTGACGCTGCCGTCGAGGTCGGTGTAGGAGAAGTCGTCGGCCTCGACGACCTTGCGGCCGGCGACGGTGGAGCCGACGAACTCGCTCTTCTTGGGGCCGATGAGCTCGTTGACGTGCGCGACCATCTTTGCGGCGTCCTCGCTCTTGCAGCCCTCGTAGTCGTAGCGGGTGAAGAAGGAGCGGCCGTAGATGCTCCAGAAGTCCTCCTGGATGCTCTTAATGCTGGGGGTGGTGCCGGTCTGCTGGCCAACGCCGGCAATGATGTTCAACCAGGCGACAACAGCCCAGAGACCGTCCTTCTCGCGGATGTGGTTGGAGCCGGTGCCGAAGGACTCCTCACCGCAGATGCTCATCTTCTTGGAGTCGAAAAGACCGCAGAAGAACTTCCAGCCAGTAGGGACCTCGTATGACTCGAGACCCTTCTTCTTGGCGACGAGGTCGACAGCGCCGGACGTGGGCATGGAGCGGGCAAGGCCGTACACACCCTGCTTCTTGAAGTAGGGGATCAGCTCGGCGTGGTGAGCGATGATGGCGAGCGAGTCACCAGGGGAGACGAAAGAGCCGGCGCCGTAGATCATGTTGCGGTCACCGTCACCGTCAGAGGCAGCACCGAAGTGGATTTGGCCCTTCTCAACAGCGTCGACGAGAGTGTGGGCGTAGACAAGGTTG
Organism: Melanodothis sp. VS III C KN 2; assembly: GCA_019775565.1. NCBI lineage: Eukaryota > Fungi > Ascomycota > Dothideomycetes > Cladosporiales > Cladosporiaceae > Melanodothis > Melanodothis sp. VS III C KN 2. The sequence goes on along the minus strand of JACWFM010000024.1, from coordinate 841,269 downwards.
GGGTCGGGGTGGAAGCCACCGAAGTCGGGCTGGGGTGTGCAGTTCTGGGTGCTACCAGCAATTCCAAGCTCCTTCTCGAAGATCTGGACACCGTAGTCACCAGTAACACCGTTGAGGCCGTCGAAGAGGACCTTAAAGTCCTTGTGCTCAGCGAGGAACTTCTTGATGAGGTCGAAGTCGAAGATGTCCTTGAGCATCTCGACGTAGTCCTTGGTGCTGTCGACGATCTCGACCTCGAGAGGGCCGTAGGTCTTGGTGCCGACGGTGGAGAGGTCGATCTCGGGGATGTCGGCGATCTTGTATGAGGTGATGGTCTTGGAGTTCTCGAACATCTTGTTGGTGACGCTCTCAGGCGCGGGAGCACCGTTTGCGAGGTTGTACTTGATGCCGAAGTCCTCGTTGGGTCCACCAGGGTTGTGGCTGGCGGTGAGCAGGATACCGCCGGTGGCCTTGCGGATACGGATGAGGTGGCTGGCGGCGGGAGTGGACATGATGCCGTTCTGGCCGATGAGGAGCTTCTTCACGCCATATGCGGCACCGATCTTTGCGATGATCTGGGTGACCTCGGGGTTGTAGTAGCGGCCATCACCACCGACGACGAGGGAGGCGCCCTCAGCACCTTCGGGGATGGAGTTGAGGATGGCGGCAACGAAGTTCTCGGAGTAGTTGGGCTGCTGGAACACCTTGACCTTCTTGCGGAGGCCGGAGCTGTGAGGGAGAAGAGGTGTCAGCAGGTTGTTTGGTATGCTTGATCGAGGGAGGTGTCGTTGGTGGGGCATTGACTTACGTGCCAGGCTTCTGGTCCTGGAAGGGCTTGGTCTCAACAGTCTGGACGCTCATGATTGCAGTGGTGTGTGTGTATGTGTGAAGGAGGAAGAGAGGATTGGAGGGGTGGAGCTGGCAGAAGTGAAGAAATGTGAAGAGTGCAGTACCTCCGTAGACGGAAAGTACGGTCAGCTACCTCCTATGGACGAACAGGTCACAACATTCGCCCCACCAAGATTTCAATGGCGCGGGGTTGGGGTTAGCACTCTCTCATCGCATTTGATCGGCCAGGCGCTAGAACACCCGCCTCAGCCTTTGCCACCGCTAGCTATGGACAAGGATGAGCTGTACCTACTACCGCTTGTGGGAATGGAACGACTATATTTGCTGGTGAATGGAGCACTCGTACACTTTCTTCCACGAGTCATGCTTGGAGACTTTCAGTCCTGCAGGAGAAATGCTCCGTCCGTATCGCGTCAACGGTCCAAGAGAAACATATTCCACACTTTACGGACAATACATCAAAATGTTGTTGCCAAACACTTCTTCGCCGTCAGGTCTCTGGAATGGTCTTCCACAGATGGAAGGTTTGCAAGGGTCCAACGCACCCTGATGGCGACGGTAGCCGACGTGATGTTGCGTTGGGGAAACCGACTTCAATGGCAAAGCCACTCACACGGGTGGTCCACTTCCTCTTACTCCCTGCTAACTTGTCTAGGGAAACTAATTCGAGCCTATGGCTATACCTCTCACTTCGCTATACGATAATGGTTCGAGACGGCGAACCGACCACACGTGGAACTGGGTGTCTTTCTCGACGAGATCGGCATTCCCTACTTTTTTGTGTACAGCTGAGCGCCACTGACGCCAGAATCTCGTGTCGTGTCGATCACGGACGTTGTAGGGTTCGTTTGTGAAATCTTCTCGGTGGCTGATTGTATGCATCGGCTCTTTTGTATATGAATATATGGCCTCCAATGTGGGGATATAGCTGAGATACGAGGTCCCCCTGGTCCTGTAGTGTTTGACAGATTTATGATTGTCCTGGTTCTACTTCATGATGCACCCATAGAAGGTGCCAGTACATCATATCTAGCCAGAACAATGTCCCTCAAGAGGCCAAGCAGAACGACAACCTCCACGTTGCAATGAAGCCTTCTAGGATATCCATAAATCCATGTGTAGATTGTTATACATATATGTATCAAAACACCGCCAGCGCCACGCTTGAAAAAGGGCACGCATGCCCATCCATTCTTCCCACCGCCCCAATACCAGAGCAGAGTATACAGGATTGTTTTGCCCAAAAAAGTCACCCTCACTGCGCGATGTCGAAACTCGTCCCACACCCACAACTACTCTGCGCGCCCGGAATCCCAGTAACCTTAAACTGACTCCCAATCAACTCCATCGTATAATCCACATTACTACCCTTCAGTAACTCCAAGCTCGGCTCGTCCATCACCACCTTCGGCCGATACGCCTCCCCAGCATCCTCCTCGTTTTCGAACACCGAGTCCTCGGCGGCGTCGATGTCTTTGATGTCGATCAGACTCATGAGATACTGGAAGCCGTGGCAGCCGCCTGATTCGACGGACACGCGGAGCGCGAGGGAGGGGTTGGCGTCTTTTTCGGCGATGGCTTTGAGGCGGTGGGAGGCGCGGGGGGTGATGTTGATGGTCATTGTGTTGCCGTCGTCGTCCTTACGGGGGTTGGTAACGGCGATGGCGTGGCGCGGGGTGGTGGTTGAGAGGGCGCGGCGGTGGGTTGTGGGCACTGCATTTCTTTGGATTGGTCGGAGGGTTGAGCTAGGTGATTTTGCCGACTGCCAGGATGGCGCGAGGAAGTCTAGGAATAGTGGTTGTTGTGCTTGGGTGTTGGTGGTGGTGAAGCTGCGGGATGAGGCGGCGGGCGCCCATGCTCGTTGGGGGTTCTTTGGTGTAGAGAGTGCTCTTAGGCATCTTCTTGAGGCATTCATTGTGGTCGACATGTTTGTGCGGTGTGTAGTACTGGTTGATGTGTGTCGCAAGAACGTCTTTGTTTCGCCTTCAACAGTCGATTGGTAATGCGCTGGAGGCGAAGAGCGAAGCCGGCAAAGCTCGCCGAGGCCGAACTTGAACGTCACCATGCCCGACTTGGGCGAGCCATCATTAAAGAAGCCTAAAATCGATCTTACTTTTGATTGAAACCTACAAGAAAAATATAATCACCTAGTGATTGACAACTGACAGCGACCTCACTCTTCGAACATTGGTACTACTTTCCCTCATCAAAACATCAGAGTTACTTCTCTAAAGCCACAAGTAACTCCAACGCCGATCATGGCATCAGCAGCAAGCAACGATGCGAACTTCAGGCACATGTTTCGAATTCCCACGAAAGGCGACCTAAGGCGAAACACCATATCACGGTCGGAGACCAACAGCAAGCGAGACGACGATGACGAACCAAGCATCTACCTGTGTGGCAACTCGCTCGGACTTCAACCAACTCTGACTCAGAAGTACATGCAACAATACCTCGACACATGGTCAACCAAAGGAGTCTTTGGCCACTTCACAGACATCTCCGACAGCAATCTAGCACCCTGGCTGCACGTAGACGATGATGTCGTCCCGGACATGGCCAACATTGTGGGCGCGAAAGAATCCGAAGTCGCCGTGATGCAGACCCTCACAGCAAACCTACACCTCATGCTCGCTTCGTTCTACCGCCCCACGGAATCCCGCTACAAAATTATCCTCGAAGGCAAAGCGTTTCCCTCAGACCACTATGCCGTCGAATCGCAGATCCGCCACCACAACCTCGCACCCGAAGATGCTATGGTACTGATTGATCCGCCCAACCCTACCGAATCGCCTCTCATCCCTACAGAACACATCCTCGCCACGATCGACGCCCACGCAGCTTCAACTGCTGTTCTTCTCCTCCCAGGAATCCAATTCTACACCGGTCAGCTCTTCGACATCCAACGCATCACAGCCCACGCGCAAGCCAAAGGTATCCTCGTCGGCTGGGACCTCGCGCACGCCGTAGGCAACGTCCCCATACAACTACACGACTGGGACGTCGACTTCGCCGTATGGTGTTCGTACAAGTACCTCAACTGCGGACCAGGCTCGATTGGAGGCTGTTTCGTGCGTGATGCGCATTTCCAGCGCCCTCGCCTTTCGGGCTGGTGGGGCTCGAGCAAGAGCTCGCGGTTCGCGATGTCGAATCGCTTCGAGCCGATTGATGGCGCGGCGGGCTTCCAGCTCAGCAATCCGAGTGTAGCTGACACGACGGCTGTGAGGGCGAGTTTGGACGTGTTCAAGCAGACTTCGATCCAAGCGTTGCGGGAGAGGAGTTTGAAGCTCACTGGCGCGCTGGAAGAAGCTCTGCTGAAGAACGAGGCGAATGATTGCTACAGCATCATCACACCTACCAACACTGCCGAGAGGGGTGCTCAGCTTAGCGTGCAGCTCAATCCTGGTTTGCTTGAGGCTGTGCTGCAGAGACTTGAGGAGGAAGGTGTCGTGGTCGATGAGCGGAAACCTGATGTTATTCGGGTTGCGCCTGCGCCGTTGTACAACACTTTTGAGGACGTGGAGGCTTTCGTGGAGATCTTTGGGAAGGCTTGCTTGGATGCTGCTGAGAATGGGAAGTTGGCCAAGCATAGTATTATGGCGGAGGGAGGAAAGCAGGATAAGGGGTGGTCGGAGATCAAGTAAGGTGCGTTTTGTGCCTACATTTCTCAATTCGACGTTAGCACGTGACACATTACGAATCGCAAGAAGTGACGATAGAACAACTACATGTGTGTAAATGGACAGTTTATGAATCACTAGCTCGCAGCCGTTTCGCGCTTGTCTGACTAAATCACTTAGAGTTTCGCACTGCCTCCTCCAACCCAACAACTGCTCAGCCGCGTTGCGACACGGTGGCTATGATTAACTCCTCACCACGACACATGCATACGGACGGTGGTGATCTTCATGGACAAGATGGCGATGGCCTTCGATCTTCTTCAGTCCAGCAGTACGATACGAGAATCGAGCGTGACACCAAAGAAGCATCTGGAATGAGGAACACTCAGAGCACTTTTGATCAAAACACAGGAACCGCCTATGAATCGGAAACCTCCGTTAATACCAGAGATCCTATATGTGCCGTTCAAGGCGTCGTAGGTCTCAAGCTATATCTGACCTGTTCAAAGTCCGTCACTAACACCGTAACAGACTGAGCTTCTCGAGATCATCTTATCACACCTCTCAATCAACGACCTAACCCACTGTCTCGCCGTCTCAAAACACTGGCACACATCCATCCTCAGTTCCCTCATACTTCGATGCACTCTATTCCTAGAACCCAGCCCCACGAAAGAGTACATCAAATCCGTAACCCAGGATGGAAACAAGCGAGCATACGCCCTTCTCGACAAGCCAGTCAAGGGCAGCTTAGCCATCGTCGAACCGCACCCTGCCATCTTACCGCTAACGGATTCTCACGAAATTTGGGTTAAAGAGACCCGTTGGATGCACTGCGATGTTCTGCGGAATGTGAGGCCTGAGACGCTACTTTTTCAGCCGCCGATCGCGAAGGTAATTGTGTGGCAGCGTCGGGAGGACTCGACGAGGAAGTTGATTCATGAAGTCGTTTGTCCTGATGGGGTGACGTTTGGTGCGCTGCTGAGTGCAATACGTGTGAAACGCGAGAGACATGAGGAATCTTGTAAAGGGACGATTGGTGGGTGTTGCTATGGGTCGGTCGGAGGGAGGGAAATGTGCAAGGTTTATGCTTGGGGAGCAGTTATGCCTGGTCAGGACGAGGTGAAAAATGCTCGAAAGGCAGGCACAGTCTGCCGTGTCGGAGGTTGAGTGAGATGCGCTTTGCCACAGATTTGCTCTCGCGTCATTACTGAAGCAGAAAGAAAGCTGCGTAAGAGCTGGGAAAGGCTGTACAGGCTGTCTTTCGCACTGTTAATCACTAGCCCCAAAAGAATTGTCGGTAGCATCGCTAATGCATCGCAGACTGAGCTTCTCACCGTGATCTTGTCAAACCTGTCCACGAGGAACCTCACTCGCTCCCTTGCCGTCTCACAGCATTAGCGTGACGTGATCCTCGACCCGAAGTCCGAGAAGCTTCGACGCATCCTCTTCCTGAAACCCGCAGTGGAGACAGAGTACTTAGATCACATCAGCAACTTTGACCCAAGGTGCTACGCAGACAAAAGCGGCAAGGCGCAGCCAGTAATCGCCTACGAATGTGATGACCCCTGCTTGGAATTCCACCAACCGATAATCGATGTTCATCCTATCCTCATATTTGCAACGAAGGAGGAGTAACGTTCGGTGCACTGGTCGACAACCTGACCAAGCATGACCTCGAAGGCACGTTCTTGATCGAGTTTGGCATCGCAATCGTAAAGACTGCACCATGGGTTAAGACCGCTCGGACGGCGGAGGCTATCAGACGTTTGTACTCCGAAAAGGAGACCATGCGTCCGGATGTTTTCATATTCAATATGTCTCGAGCATAGGAAGGTCATCAGGTGGTGCATGAAGCTGAGTATGAGCGCATGCGGATTCTAGCACGTGTGTGCCCTGCTGCCACGTAGGGACAAATGCTTTGTGCAGTTGTGGGTCTCATACCAGACCCATTCGACGTTGGAACTGCGAGGCCTTTAGGTCGCTGAATCGAGCTTGGTCAAATATCCCCCTCATTCAATCTCTGTATCACGAGACAGTCTTTCGTCGGCTCCGTGTCGTGCAAAAGCCCGTATCGTGTAGTTGCCGTTGGACCGTTCTGAGTTTGTCATCAAAGGGCAGACGTAGTACTGTATGGGCTCTAATGGTGATCTCGGTGATCCGATGCGTCCAGGTCCATGATTTTGGTATCTCATGCGTTTACAAGTAAATCTTCACGCGTACTCGAATGAACAGTGAATATCTCATCTCACCTCACACGTCTCGCGTCGATGATGTCATCGTTCTCGATCGAGTCGAGCAGCATTTCACAGAAGGGTTAGTGTATTGGGGCTTACTATTTCGAAGGCAAAACCGTCAGCATGGCAATTTACGATGCACAGACTAATCCAGATGCCTATACCACGGTAGAAAACATAAATCCAATGGTCCTGACGGTTGTTGGAATGCCATTCGATGCATGGACCAGCATATTCCCTTTCCGACAAGCTTTAACTCATGTCCTAATCTAGAACTCGATTGCAGCGGAAAGTGGCTTGAAGCTGAACCGTCGTGGCTGCGATCACACCACCCACCCCCCTCCCATGTGTGTTCGAGAACACCTAGGAACATTGACAGACGAAAGGTATATGAACAAAGCGCTGTTGAAATAGATTGGACCATTTCGAAAATCACATTCAATCAATCGCTAGCTCGTGAAACGGAAGATAGATCCCTACCACCAAAAATGTCCCACCTCACATACTACGCCTACGAAGGCGCCGGCGTCTACAACCGCAAAGCCTACCATTACAACCAAGCAGTCCGCATCCCCGCAAGTGCAGACAGAGTCGAGTTGGCCGGTCAAGGTACAGTATCACAAAAATATCACAGAACATCACACTACCACAGAACAATCCCAGCTAACGCTCTGCCAGGCGGTTGGGACCCCCAGACCAGCGAGGTCAAAACAGACTTGTTGGAGGAGATCGATCAGGCTTTCTCGAACGTCGAGCTCGCACTGAAAGACGCAGGGATCAAGGATGGTTGGAAATCAGTGTTCAGAGTGACCAGCTATCATGCGGGTTTCGAAGGAGATCAAGAAAGAGTGTTTGGGAAGATGGTGGCTAACTTTGAGAAGTATATGCCTGGACATGAGCCGATTTGGACGTGCGTTGGCGTGACTGCATTAGCTTTGCCTCAGATGAGGATCGAGATTGAGGTTGTGGCCATTGATGGGAAGTGATATATCGGTAATGCAGGGTTGTATCGTTTTTGCAGTATCATCAATTACTTTTACTTGTATGTAATTGCATACTGGAGATTGACGCGCGGATGGTGAGACATAACAGTGCATTTTGAACGTTAATCGTCGTTGGATTGGACTGACACTGCCTCTTACGTGACTATACGGAGCCCATGGAAACCAGGCGAAGAGCCGTTTTCCTCGATAATGTCACAGCAAGCAAATGTCTCACCACCCCATCCGCGAAAGACTGAGCTGCAGAAGCCAGCAAGTGTAGCGCAAAGGCGATACGCTTACAGACGGCGACCACGGCGACCACCCTTTCTCCTGGTGGAGTCGGAGGGAGTGGGGGTGACGTCCTCGATACGGCCAATCTTCATGCCGGAGCGGGCAAGGGCACGGAGGGCGGACTGGGCACCAGGACCGGGGGTCTTGGTAGAGTTGCCTGATGTTGTCTTAGTATCCTGATTGTCTCTTGATATCAATCTCGAGTGTACTCACCACCAGTAGCGCGGATCTTGATGTGGAGGGCAGTGATGCCGAGCTCCTTGCAGCGGACGGCGACGTCCTGAGCGGCCAACATGGCGGCGTAGGGGGAGGACTCGTCACGGTCGGCCTTAACCTTCATGCCACCGGTGACACGGGAGATGGTCTCACGGCCACTGGAATCACCCAGGTTAGCCTTTGTACCATTTTTCTAAAGTGCCAATGCCCGCATATTCTTTCAAATTCGCAGACCCTTGGGCGGGTGTTGTTCAGACGTACGAGAGATCGGTGACGTGGACGAAGGTGTCGTTGAAGGAGGCGAAGATACGGGCAACGCCGAAGACAAGCTCGCCTGGGGGAACATGTTGTTAGCGAGAGGTCCTGGTTTCTGCAACTTCTGCATCGGATGTCGATTGTCGTGATCGTGTGTCGTCGCAGAGCTGGCTTGTTCGGGGTGTCTTACCCTCGCGGACCTGGGGGCCCAGGGAGATGTTCTCCTGGGGAGCGCGGACAGCAGCTTTCTTGGGGGCCATTTTGACGGTATTTGCTGGGGTGGTGGTATCGAGATCGCTGAAGTCGTCCTGTCCGCGAAAAGAAGAAGTCGCGACCAAACGCTGCGACGGGCTGCGGGCCGGCAGAATTGGAAAGTGCGCCCTGTGCCGAAAGCCCGCCAAGAGTCACGTGGCTGACTTTCGCCATCTCTTCCTCTGCCTCGCCGCGGTGACTTTTGAAGCGCGTCCGAGCACTGCCGCTTTTTTTCCTCCTGCACATCATACATAAGCGCGTCGTCTACTCTTCATCCCCATCTATTCCACTCACTTCCATCACCACACCATTCTCTGATCACGCACACCACAGCGATACCAGGCTTTCTCTTGCGCAAGGCGCGTACGCTGAGTGCGAGGCTCGCCAATCGTCAAAATGGGCGACGCAGTGGTGGGCATCATCGGAATGGGTGACATGGGAAAGATGTACGCCCGGAGGATTGCCGACGCAGGATGGAGGTAGGTGCAAAGTCTCGCTCGAGTCTGCTTGCACTGTCTCGCAACATTTATGGTACGTTCTTCGCCCACCCCACCATCCCTCCCCTTGCATCCTGATGACTTGAGTGCATTTGGCTCGAGTATGGCCGTCTGGCACCAATCATGCCATCTCGGCATGGTTGACTGGGCGGCTGTCGATGATGTAAAATCTCAGCTACCTTATAATTTTTGTCTGAAAAGCAAAATTTACACAACTCTTTACAATCACTTGTTTAGAAGTACGCAAACTGACAGCGCTTCAGATACCCCTAGTTCTTAAACTCACTTCTATCGTGATAGAGTGCACGCCTGCGACATACCCGAGAAGTACGATGCTCTTGTTGAAGAGTTTTCCGACAGGGTACGCCGTGCACATGTCCCATCATATATAGCCTCGTTATGTAGTATGTATGCTGAGTATTCAGCAGAAAAATGTCACAATCCTTCAAAATGGTCATCTCGTGTCTCGCAGCAGTGACTGGATCATGTACAGCGTTGAAGCTAAGAGTATTGATGCCGTCGTTGCTCGCTTTGGCCCTTCCACCAAGCAAGGTGCCATCGTTGGTGGGCAGACATCGACCAAGGCTCCCGAGATCGAGGCCTTCGAAAAGCACCTTCCAGCCGATGTTGAGATCGTGTCGTGCCACTCGCTTCACGGCCCTGGTGTCGATCCTAAAGGCCAACCTCTCGTAATCATCAACCACAGTGGCTCGCAAAAGTCAGTCGACCTCGTCGAGCGCATCCTTAGCTGCTTCCAATCCAAACATGTACACCTCTCCGCCGAGATGCACGACCGCATTACTGCAGACACGCAAGCAGTCACCCACGCCGCTTTCCTGTCCATGGGCTCTGCGTGGGAAGCAAACAAGCAGTTCCCCTGGGAAGTACCTCGCTACATCGGTGGCATCGAGAACGTGAAGATGAACATCACCCTTCGCATCTACAGTAACAAGTGGCATGTCTATGCAGGTCTTGCGATTCTCAACCCAAGTGCTAGGCGCCAGATCGGCCAGTACGCTGAGAGTGTCACTGAGCTGTTCAAGCTCATGCTTGGAGGCCACAGGAAGGAGCTCACTGAGCGCGTTCATGCCGCCAGAGCTGCTGTCTTTGGAAGTCTCAAGAGTGAAGATGAGCTACTCTTGCACGACGAACTGCTCGATCAGTTCAGCCTCGGCGAGAAGCCTGCACAGAAAGTGCGCAACAACCACCTTAGTCTGCTCGCTATGGTGGACTGCTGGTGGAAGCTGGGTATTGTACCGTATGATCACATGATTTGTTCGACACCGGTAAATGGCTCTTGGATGCAGATCGTGTGGACTGATAGAGTACTGTGCTAACACACACTAGCTGTTCCGTCTCTGGCTGGGCATTGCCGAGTACCTCTATCGCAACGAAGACCTGCTGAACGAGAGCATCGACAACGCTATCACGGACAACACACACGTGGCCGACGACCTGGAATTCACATTCGCTGCTCGCGTAAGTCTTGTTGCATGCAGTCATGCGCAGATGAGAAGCATCCCACTGACTTTAGCATTACAGGACTGGTCCAATCGCGTCTCTCTCGGCAACCTCGAGGGCTACCGCAACAAGTTCGAAAATATCCAGAGCTACTTCAGTCCTCGCTTTGCAGAGGCCACGAAGGTGGGCAACGAGATGATCAAGACGATTGAGGAGAACTTACGAGCTAGGAAGGAGGAGCAGCAGTCGAAGTTGTGAGGACTCCTATGATAACACGAGAAACAGGAAGTTTTGGTCCCGAGGGTAGAAGAGAGTACGGAAGTGAGGGAGAATGCGGCCTTTCATTTTTGGACGGCACCGAGACCACAGCTATGGTGTATGAGTGTTGGAATACTACTGATTTGTCGATGACACACAGGCTGCGAGCCTGTCACTCTATCGAAAGTCGCGATATCTTTTCACTCAGCTTCGATTGCACCTCAGCTTGTTCGCCGTCTGTTTACTAACACAATCAGATTAACAGGCCGAGCAGTCCGCAGCGTTGTCAGCAGGCGTCGCAAATGGCGATCGGTCGGGATTCGCACCTCAATCCCGTTCGAAGCTGCTGGCTTGCGCAAGCTGCCGATCAGCCGAGTCGGAGTCTGGTAGACAAAACGTTCCGGATCCCTGCAATCCTGATCACCAACATGAAGGATTGTAGTAATCAGCTCGCAGAAGCGAACTCCGACGCTGAATCACTTAATCAGCATTCGCGATATATGAATACGAGTGCCGTGCAGGTAGGCGAAAGCTCCATCTTCATCACAATCCCATTCTGCCCATGCTACACTGCCTAAGGCTCAACCAACCATCAACTGCTACCTGTGAGCTGTCTAAAGTGCTCACTCAGAGAACACTCCGTCAACAAACAAACGCCAATCGCAGAATATCAACCATGCACGCAGCAGTAGTCTCAGCTTATGGCAAGCCGCCAGCCTATACCGCGGTTCCTGATCTTCCGGCTCCAATTTCATCTCAACTTCAACTCAAAATCCTCGCAACTGGCCTACACAACATCGTCCGCTCCCGCGCGAGCGGCAACCACTACTCTAGCCCTCCTCTGCCTCAGATTCCCGGCATCGATGGCATCGGCACAACGTCTGACGGCGCCCGCTACTACTTCAACGCTTTCCGTACTGGCGGCAGCTTCGCCTCTCACATCAACGTAGAGAAGAAGAGTGCCATTCCTCTGCCTGAGAAACTCGATACTGTGCAGACTGCAGCTCTGGTCAATCCAGCTACAAGCTCTTGGATGGCCATGAAAGCTCGCACGACTAATTTGCCTGCCGATTTTACCATTCTTATCCTCGGTGCGACATCTGCGTCTGGCCGTCTGGCGATCCCGCTCGCTCGTGCGAATGGTGCGGCGCATGTCATCGGTGCAGCACGAAGTGAGGCCGCGCTCGCTACTCTTGGACTTGATAGCTCAATCGTCGTGGCAGACGATGCGGGCAAGACCGACTTCACATCGCTTGCAGGCGTAGAGATCGATCTTGTCCTCGACTACATCAACGGCCCTCTGCCGACCGCTCTACTCAGCACGCACAAGCAGAGGCAGCCGTTGCAGTACGTGCACATTGGTACACTATCGGGACAGGAGATGGCGCTTCCTGGCGCTGTGTTGAGATCTAACAATCTGACTATTCGAGGCTCTGGACCGGGCGCCTGGAGCCTTGCTGAAGCGGCGCAGGAGATGCCAGCGTTACTGGAGGCTTTGGGTGCTGTGGGAGAGCAGAAGGTGAGGGTTGTGAAGTTGGAGGATGTGGAGGGTGAGTGGGATAGGAAGGTTGAGGGTGAGGGGAGGGTGGTGTTTGTGCCTTGAGGAGGTGGCGTGGTTGGGATTACGTGGAAATTTCTCTTGTTGCCCCTAATTAGTTCAGTTGTGTCAATTGCGTTCCGATCCCATCATGCGAGAACATAGATAGCGACTATAGGATCAAGTGTAAAACTATTGCTCTTCCTATCTACGACATCGAGAAATGGTGTGATCGATTGTGATGTGACGCCATTCGCGATCCGGAATGTGGGCTCGGACTTGCCCGGCCCAATACTCTCAACGGCACACGACTTCTAGAGGCATTCATAGTCGAATGCAAAGCATTTAAACCGGTTTGCTCGTATTGAAATCGTAGTTTCGGGTTGCTTCGTGACGTGGCAGTACGAGAGTTCCCCCGCGGCTATCGCTTACATGACGGACCCGCACCTTCAGGTTTCTAGGATTCCTCCTTGCGTGTTTCTGTAATACTCCGACTTGATCGCAACCAACAAAAGCCTTCCTGGTGAACTTAGGACGTGTGCAGCTAGCTCTGCACCATGGCAAACACTGTGGATGATGGCTACTTCGACCTGGGCTCCTTCACCCGCAAAATAACCACCAGCAACGCCACAGCTCAGCTATGGTCTGACCGAGGCATGGTATGGTCATACGGCTTCAACCGGCACGAGGCACTGCTGTGCTTTGAGAAAGTCATCGAAGCAGCCCCGGAATGTGCTATGGGTTACTGGGGCATTGCATACTCGGCAGGCGCTTACTATAATAAGCCTTGGGAGCTCTACGACAAGGGAGACCTCAGGCAGTCGACCAAGAGAGCCTATGATGCTGTGCACCACGCAACTGCTCTTCTGGATGATGTGACTCCGGAAGAGCAAGCGCTGGTTCGCGCTCTTGCTGCTCGCCACCCGCAGCCTGAGCCCTCGGATGATATGGCAAAGTGGGACCAGCAGTATGCCAGCAGTATGCGGGATGTCTACGAGAAATTCAACGAAGACCTAGACATCGCGGTACTATATGCGGAGTCTCTGATGAACTTGACGCCTTGGAGACTGTGGGACCCTCATACTGGAGAACCCAGACCTGGATCTCGCGCGCACGACGTGAAGAAGACTCTCGACCGGGCCCTCACTCTTCCTGGCGCTTGGGATCATCCAGGTCTGCTACATCTCTACATCCACATGATCGAGATGACCCGCGAGCCGGAATTGGGTCTCAAAGCGGCAGATCGCCTGCGCTTCTTGGTGCCCGAAGCCGGTCATCTCACGCACATGCCATCTCACATTGACGTTCTTGTCGGTGACTACCGCAATGCCATCGAAGCGAATGCGCGCGCGATCGTCGCGGACGACAAATATCTTTCCAAAGTTGGGGCGCTGAATACATACACGGTCTACCGAGTCCACGACATCCATTCCCTAATCTACGCGGCGATGCTTTGCGGCAAGTCCCAAGTCGCTCTGGAATACAGCACACGTCTTGAAGAAGCCTTACCAGACAGCCTGGTCAGTGTCAGAAACCCACCGATGGCAGAATGGCTAGAAGCCTTCCTCGGAGTGAAAGCACATGTGCTCATCCGCTTCGGCAAATGGGAAGATATCCTACAACTGCAATTTCCAAAAGACGCCGATTTGTACTGCGTGACCACTGCGACGCTGCACTATGCCAGAGGCATTGCATTCGCTGCAACAGGGAAGATAGCCGAAGCACAAAAAGAGCAGAAGCTCTTCAAAGAAGTCCAAGCGAAAGTCCCAGACAATCGATACGACTACCCGAACAAGTGCGTCGACGAACTCAAAGTCGCTGAAGCCATGCTCGCAGGCGAAATTGAATACCGTCGCGGGAACTACAAGCTTGCCTTCGAACACCTCCGCGAGTCCATCAAGCACGACGACAACCTACTCTACAGCGAGCCATGGGGCTGGATGCTCCCCACTCGTCACGCGTACGCTGCTCTATTGCTGGAGCAAGGGCACGTGGAGGAAGCGGCGGACGTCTATGGTGCAGATCTCGGGTTTGACGACTCGCTGCCTCGAGGGCATCAGCATCCGAATAATATCTGGGCTTTGAAGGGAATGCATGAGTGTTTGACGCGGTTGGGGAGGTTGAAGGAGGCGCGGATGTTAGAGTTGCCGCTTAAGCAGGCGCAGGCGGTTGCTGATATCGATGTTGTGTCTTCGTGTTATTGCAAGACTGATATGGTTGTTGTACCCGCTTGTGGGAAGAGCGCTGCGAACGGCGGCAGGGCGAAGTGTCATATACAGTAGAGCATCGCGCAGGATAAGAAAAGGGAGAGGGGAGGGGGGTGTTCGGTGTATCATATGGAAAGTACGAGCCAGCTCGCATGTTGAAGCATTTCAATATGCTTGATGCTTTGCGTTAGTCATCACCTCATCAAAGAGCAATGAACGGCGGTATTGAGGACTCTAAGTGGGCGCTGCGTGAAAACCCTGCATTGTCGCATCCTGTTGGAGTTTGCTGAAATGGTAGTGTGAATGTAGTATTCAGATGTACGACCTCTATACTCTATGAAGGAAATTTCTATGTCTCTCTATCCCAAATCATAAGCAAACTTCGACCACCCCCGAATTTTCGCGCCATACTTGTACAAGAACACCGTCGCCGGCACAAGCGCAAGACACAAGAAAGCCAGCAAGCTGGTAGCCCACTGCGTACCCAAATCGCGGTACATGAAAGGCGCGAACAAAGGAAAAACGGCAGCGATGAGACTGCGCACGAAAGTGTTGGCAGCCAGAGCGGAGTTTGCATCGAAGAGGTAGACGTCGATGAGATAGATGACGGCGGGCATGAAGACCATGATGATCTGGAGGATGACTTAGCTGGGATGCAATGCTTGGGTTGGGTGAGGGTAGACTTACGCCGCAGCCGATGAAGACGCCGCTGATGATTTGAGGCCAGGGGTTGATGCTGGGTTGGGAAGTCCAGGCGAACCAGAAGAGGCCGACCACGAGGATGACTCCGCCTACTATCATGGGAGGAAGACGCTCTTCGGGGATGACTTTCTTCGCTTTGGTAAACTTGGGCGTGAAGATCACCTTGGTCTCCCACGTCAGACTGCCGCACGCAATGAGCACTCCGATGAAGATCGCAATGAATGGCAAAGATGCGATACCAGTCTCCATTTGACGATCTAGCTGGAAGCTGTACGGGTATGCGAAGAAGATCAGGTACAGGATGCCGTACACCAAGCTGATGTAGATAGTCATGACGATCAAGATAGGTTCCTTGATCATCATCTGGACCGGTTTCAGACCGTACTTGCGGAACAGGAAACTGAAATGCACAGGGTCTTCATCTTGTTTGGTGTGCAGAGCCCAGTTGCGGGTCTCTTGACGAAGGCGGTGAGCTTTCTTTTTGAGGATGACCATAGGGAAGGTCTCTTTGACGGTGGGTAAAGCGATGACAAAGAAGAATGCTCCCATGATCATCGTGAACCAACCAGTCCAGTGCCAGCCAAGAGAAGTGTTCTTGACAGTGTACTCGCCAACGATGGGACCAACTGCAGGTCCAGCGAAAACTGCTGCTGCATATGCCATGGTGGCAACGCCACGCTCGACGGGGTCGAAAAGGTCGACTGCCATTCCAGGAACGATCGCAAGAGTAGAGCTGCCGAACGCGCCGCCGAAGAAGCGACACACGAAAATGGTTTGAAGGTTGTTCGCAACGCCGATGGGAATCTGGAAAATGAGGAAACCCAGCATGCCGAACATGAGAGGTGTGCGACGACCGTATAGTTCTGACAGAGGACCGAAGACCAGAGGACCAAGTGCGAAGCCGACAACGTAGAGTGTAACTCCCAGGATCATAACCTCTTGACTGACGCCGAATTCTTCGGCCGTGGCGACTGTGGCTGTCGACCAGACCGAACTGCCAAAGGACACGACGAAAGTCATGCAAGCGAGAATCATGATGGTGTACCACTTGTACTTGCTGCTCCAGTTCTGGGGATTTTCTGGATCCTGAGGGCCATCCCAGTCGACAAGGTCGTTCCCTTCTTCATTTGGCGGGGTTGGAGGCAAGCTGGCACCTTGAGAGCTCGAAGGCTCACCTTCGTCTTTCTCTCCATACTGTTGGTCATCTGAATCGGCCTTGTCCGTCTTTATAGAATCGATTGTGCTGTTTTGACGCGTGTAAGTGGAAGGCACAGCTGGTACCTGAGGCACATCGGAGTTGTGCTTGATGGAGTTGGTGTATTTAACGGAGTTGACCATTGTAGGCGTTTCCGAGACCCGGTTGCGGTTGGCCTCTAAGTCGTGGTTGTCCTCCATGGTCGATGTATCACGTCCGGGGTTGTGAGCAAAGAGGATAACGGTTACACAAAGAGTGAATGAGCACCAGAATAGATATTAGAACGATACACAGGCCAGGCCGCCAGGGCACGATCGACGCGACGAGGAAGGGCCGCTCCATCAATCACTGCATGCACAGTGCTCGCCATCCTCCGTGCGATAGCTACAATGAGGGTGAAGTGGAACTCATGGCGCCATCAAGGCCCACGGACTGGAAGCCATATCGTTACGAACTTCTGTGCGCATACCTCTTCGGTCGCTGATCAACCGTGGCATGCAAAGACCCGTTCTGTGTGTTGAGACCAGTGCGAGAACTACGCTTCTTCGTTGGCTGTTTCGAGACGGTCTGACTCGGGGTGTGCAAAACCGTTGCAGCTTCGAGTTGTTGCACTGAAGTTATGACGATCACGATTCCCGGCTGGTGGGTTTTCCTCTAGCAACCGGAAGTCTGAAACGGGTCTCGGTTCTCCCCGTGCGCATCATTGCAGCAATATCGTCCGGCAGATCAACCGAAGCGATTGGGTTGTGCGATGAAGCTTTCCTGTGCCGTTGGGATGTGCGACCCTTTCTCCTAAACAAGAAGTTGCACGTTGTTTTGGCGGCTCAGCCGAGTGGGATCACAGTTTGCGTCACAGCCTACAGCGACTGCGCGTGTTCATTGTCCGTATTCCCTCCAGGAGACCTTCCTGTCATGTAAGAACGATTAAAATTTGTTCTCCAGTCCTCGATTCTGCCTGCCAATATTCAAAATGCTTTCGTGTCTTCTCGTGTGGACACCGCAGCGAGGTCGGGCGGCCTGCATCTCGTAAGACATCAAATCTGTTATCGACCTCGTAGGTTTCACGACACTTCTTGAAGCCGTTAATATAGCTGTCGTCCGCTACTCACTGCGTTTCTCCTAGGCTCTTGCCTTTTAGGCGTCGAGGATACGGAGGTAGTTCTACCGGACTTGTTCGAGACCACGCACATCCAAGCTTGGCTGCAAGCTCTGTCTATTCTAACATTCGATTTCGATTTCACCACGCATCGTCACAGCCAGAATAGTAACATCGAGGCCATGAACAGACGAAATCCATGTCCATACTACCTACACTGGGCGCGTGCTGAAGACGCTGGGCAACGCAATTTCCTCCATCGCTCAGTTGCGATTTTCGGTGCCCGGCCTGCCTACTCGCCGACTTTCGTATACTCACAGACACACTACCACTATACAGACATCGCTTACTACCTACACTGCTACACAACACCCCTGGCCTCCAACTTGTGAAAGACCTCGGCATTTCGCTTTGAGTTCGTGTTCAGGCCCATAGCGTGTCCGGTCTGCAAGCTTGCCCGGATTGTCCCCGATGACTTACGGACGTTAGCCTTTGCCAATGTCGGCGCGGCCGACCGCTTCGTGAAGCTTAGAGTATGACAGTAAACGTGGTACATAACTCTTCTTCTCCTAGTAAAGATATACGATTATCGAACAGCAAAATATGGCAAGCATCAACGAGCACCTTGACAAGATCGCCGTCAACGGCGACTTGCGCATCCGCCGCGAGTCTGCAAAGATCAACGGAAAGACCTACGGTATGCACTGGTATAGTTCTATGCCCACAATGTCTCAGCTCTGACCGCCTGCGCAAAGGATATCTGATCGGTGAGCCTGAGGCTGGCTTCACACGCACCCTGTTCTTGGTATGTATTCTCAGCACGCCAAAGCTTCAATGCGTGATGCTGGAGTACTGAAAGGACGCATCGCTGACAGCAATCAAGATTCATGGCTTCCCCGACCTGTCCATGGCATGGAGATACCAGATCCCTCTCTTCCTCAAATTGGGATTCCGTGTGGTCGCCCCTGACTGTATCGGATATGGTCGTTCGGTAAGTGTGGCTTTGAAGGTCAGTATAGAGCTATCAAATGCTTACCAATGTCCATACAGGACGCCCCGACCGACTCCATTGAGCCATACACTTTCAAGTCTCATGCTGTTGACTTCCACGAGCTCTGCAAGTCCCTAGGCTGCGACAGTGTGGTTGTTGGTGCACACGACTGGTGAGCTTCAACAGATGCCACAATAATGCACCGTTCCGGACTAACAATGGCAGGGGATGCGCCATCGCTTACCGCTTCGCATTGGAATACCCATCATTTGTGACCCACCTCTTCACATGCGCCGTTCCTTACCTGCCCGCTTCGGAACAATACATTCCTCTCGAGGCTATCGTGAAGTTCCTGCCTTCTCTGGGTTACCAACTACAGTTCGGTAGCAAGGAGGGTCTCATTGAGTCTCACACTCAAGACAAGGCCGGCATTCGCAACTTCCTGAACGCTCTGTACGGAGGCCGCACATCCGATGGCAAGGGTGCCATGACTCCGGAAAATGGCGCAGACCTTGAGCTGATGTCAACACTCGGCCGCTCGCCTTTGATCAGCGAGGACGAGCTCAACTACTACGTGGAAGAGTATTCGAGGCACGGCCTTCACGCACCTTGTAAGTGCCTACCATGATACCATCATCTGTCTCATTACACTTGATGTCCATGAACTAACGACACACAGGCAATTACTACCGCAACCGCCAGGCCAACTTCGAGGCCGATCGACCCTTGTTGGCGATTGAGAACGGCACTAAGATCAAGTGCCCAACTTTGTTTGTGAGGGCTCTTGGCGACCTCATCGTCACAGACGAGCTTGCCAACAAGATGGGAGAGAACGTTCCGGAGTTCACCTCCAAAAACGTCGATGCCTCGCACTGGCTGCTTTGGCAGAAGCCAGAGGAGGTCAATGGCATCATCTCCGAATGGATGCAGGGACAGGGATTGATCGCTGCTGCCAAGTAGATCGCTGGTGGAGTAAGCAATGAATGCACGAATCGCCGGCCATTGACTCTCATCCTGTCAAGAGATACGAGAAGAAGCAACTCGTGATCGTTGTGCTCTATGTAAGATGAGATCAAGATATGGAGTTAGGGGCCTCCGTGAGGTGCGAATTATATGACTCTACGTCAAGAATTCGGCGGACACAATCTGCGGTGTAGATGCAGACTCAGTCTTGCTATCTCAGCGGCAGGGCGAGTCGTACGGACTTCGAAGCTTGACCGCAGTGTCGTATGCTTCACGCTTCACAGAGGGGTGGTCTATCATCAGGTGACGTCACTTCACTAGGTATTGAGCAATTGAGCACAAGGGCGCGCACTTGTACATCGACGAACTTGTTCGAGTGAGATGTTAAGCTGACAAGCAACTTCTGCTACAAATGAGAAGCCTTTCAAATACTTAACAGTCTAATTGCTGACAAACACAGCTTGGACTTCTCCGCGTGCACCATCCCCACCATCTCACATCATCAACGCCCAGCGAAGTTACAGGTCAATGGTCTCCACAATCTCATCTCATATATGTCCCAGATTATGTGAGCATTGAGTTCCAATGCCCGACGACTAATGCCAACCGTATATGATGCCGTGAACCCACAATCTCGAACACTCGCTTCGTTGCGTCCTGACCAGACAAAAGTGACCGAGAAGACATCATGTCCGCAACCGTGCCTACGACAAGACGGGCTTTCCGACGAACCGATGATTACACACCCGGAGCACCAAAGTTCAGACTTGTGACGGAAGACCTGGCTCTTCCGCTTGCCGCAACACAAGTGCTCATCAAAGTCCACGCCGTTGCGCTCAACTACCGTGACGCGAATATCGCCAACGGCGGCAATCCTTGGCCAGTGATACCTCATGGTATTCCCTGTAACGATGCAGCTGGCGAAGTAGTCGATAAAGGCGAACAAGTCCGGTTTCTGAGCATCGGAGACAGGGTAGCACCTATCATCGATACAGAGAACTTGACCGGTCAGGAATCAACGCGGTCCTGGCTTGCGGCCGATGAAGATGGTGTACTGGCTGACTACATCGTCTTCGACGAAAGGACGTTGTGCAAGCTTCCCGATTATCTGGACTGGACCCAGGCAAGCATCATACCATGTGCTGGTGTCACTGCTTGGACAGCGATGAAGGATTTCGGGATTGGCAAGAGTGTATTGATCCAAGGTATGCTTCGTTTGCAAAATTTGCATACGTGCGCTCATCGTAGCTAGGTACTGGTGGCGTGAGCATGTTTGCCCTGAAACTAGCGCGTGCGGCTGGGCTCAAGATCTTCTTGACTTCGTCCAGCGACAAGAAACTCAAGGACGTCAGTGAACGCTTCCCTGGACCTCCGATACAAACCATCAACTACTCGAAAATCTCTGACTGGCACGAAGAGGTGCTCCGGCTCACCGAGGGTGCAGGCGTGGACCTTGTGATTGAAGTCGGTGGTGCAAGTTCGCTGTTGAAGAGCTTGAAGTGTACTCGCCGTGGGGGCACGGTTAGTCAAGTCGGGTATCTGAGCAAGCAGGTTTTCGACGATGCACCGGAGCTTCTACCGACTATCATCGACAGAAGAGTCTCTCTGAGGTGAGTGATCTCGTAACCTTTGTTCTTCGAATATGTTCTGCAAACAAAAACTGACGCCCGGCGAAGAGGGATCAACGGAGGTTCCAAGATGGACCTTGACGACCTCTGTGCCGCACTTTCTTCGACGAAGATTCAATTCGACGATATCATCGATTCCGTCCAGCCTTTTGATATGGCCGAAGAGGCGATCGAGAGTGTTTGGCAGGGCAAGGTGGTGGGCAAGCTTGTTTTGGAATTGTGAGGTACGCTTTCTTCTATGATCTCCAGAACAGCAAGAATGTCCGATCAGTAAGCCTGATAACATACTCCAGTATGCCTACTTGCTGCTGCAACTAGAGATTTAAGCATCGCCGAGAGGGATGTACCTGCTCAGCGGCTTTACACGTCTGCTCAAAGCATCCAGTATTCGGAAGGCTCGATGACACAAGCACACCACGGGGTATGTATTCGACTATCTGGCAATCCAGCATCTCTCCATCGAGCAAACCATGCAATGATGTCGAGTTGCAGATGACAAAGACTTGCAAATTGATCGTAATGACTTTAATTGACCGGTGTGATTTCTTTGTTCTTACCTTGATCAGAATTGACAAACAATGCCGAATTGTCAACTCGTGCTTTGTTGTTGATAAACCAAGTCTATAAATTTCATCTATCGAGTTAGATTCTAATAGCCGCTTGGCCACAATCGACCTCGACCACACATCAACTGCTTATTCAACAGAGCGACATATCGTATCCTGCTTTTCATACACGAGAGCAAGCATACCAAGCAAATTCCACATCGCAACATCACCCAAAACATGTGTCTCCCTCCTCGAGTGGCAATGGAGAAGGCTGAACACAAGAAGTTCAGCGTACAAGGCTTTTGGGATGAGCACTTCGGCGAAGGCTCAGACGATGAGACGGACGGCGAGAGCTCGGATGGCGAGCGTTCAGACCTGAGCGGACCTAGCCACGAGCACGAAATCGACTCGGATGATGAGACCCACGACTCAGAGGATGAGAGCTCCGACGACGAGGGTTCCGATGAGGAGAGCTCCGACGGCGAGCGCTCGGACTGTGAGAGACCAGCCTACGAGTCTGGGACCAAGCCAGATGACGACGCTACCAACAAAAAATCGTCGTACGTGGAGGACCCCCCCTTGGAGCTGAACTACGATGCCCTGAAGCACATCGCCGAACACTTCCTTCCTGGTTCACACGGCGCCTGCACAGACATCACCACTTTGGAGTGCGGCTACTTCTACGAAGAGCGCATACTCCATTTCGAAGACGGCTGGAGTTGCTTTGGCCTTTTCGCTCGCGATCCCAAAGACAAGATTCTCGAACAAGTCGAGAGCTCCTTGGCAACTATCGAGTACGTTCGTGGCCACACCAGTATTCCAGTGCCGCAGGTCTATTTCGTCAACCATGATGAGAACCACGTCGTTGGCTCAGCTTTCATCTTGATGGAGCGCATGCCTGGCACTGGTGAGACGCTGTACGATGTATGGGACGAACTTGGCCGCGAGCAGAAAATTGGACTCGTAGCTGACGTTGCAGGCATCGTTGGACAGCTAGCTGAGCTCCGCTTCGACAACATTGGATGTCTAAGACACGATGGTACAGTGGGTCCATTACTGAGCATCAGGGGCGAGGCCAGAAAGCTTGGAGACCAACCTGTGACGACGATGAAGGAGTGCATCAATGCATACATCGACGAGAACGACCCAAATCGATCAGAAGACGTGAGAGACTACTATCCTGCGATCAAGGAAGAGCTCTTTGCTTTCCTCGACAGGATGGGCAATGACCCTACCTTGCACGCTCCTTACCGGTTGATACATGGCGGCTTCGAGAGCTACAACCTCTTGGTCGAGCGAAAGGACAATATCGTTCGGATCTCCGGCATCGTCGACTGGGACTACAGTCGCACCGGCCCGCTCTACCAGCTCTGCGAGTATCCCCAATTCATCCGCGATCACGACGGCGAAGGCGACGAAGAAGACCGCAAGTTCAACAAAGTTCTGCGGAAGCACTTCGTGTCTTCACTAGCAAAGTGTTTCCCGCGCGGCTCGGCGGATCGGGAAGACGTGAAGCAGAGCTTCAGGGAGAAGAACTATGCCTTGAATACCCTCCACAACCTCTTCATGTACCGTACCTCACACCCGCAGTTCGAGGAGACCATAGTTAGGGACTACTTGAAGGGTCTCAGAGGTGAGAGTGATGGGTATTTCACGAGGGCGTACGGAGGTGTCTGGGACTGGCAGCCTGACTCTGAGCCCGAGAGCGACGGGGAGTGAGTGAGTCTATCACCGCGCTTCTGCGAGTGTGGATAAGTATTCGAGATTAGTGTCAAATCAAATGTGAACCGTAAACATGCATCACATTTCAACAAAGTAGTCCTTGCCGTGAACCTTGACAATTTTATTTCGGAGGCTCGATGACTCTTCGTGGTGCGTCCTTTGATGTCTCCCAGACGTCTTGAGACATGTGACCATTCATGTTACTTTAAAGCCTCAGAGGTCAGACGTGCTGAGACATGACAAAAGAGGGATAAGGAAGAGGAACAAACACCAGCATACTTCCAACCTCGCACGGTACCTTCAGTAAATAATCCAAGTTTTCATTCATATCATCGCTATGCCTAATGCAATTCAAACGACATCAAAACCACAAAATAGGTACACAGCACATCTCGCTTGGGATGTCATCGCTACCCATCGCCAACGTAAGATTCCAGCCTCTCAAAGCAAGCAGATCTCGAACCAAAAGCAAGGCAAGTGCTCAAAATCTAGCGAAACAAGCCGCGACCTCAACCTGAAAGCAAACGACAGAGCGACCAAATCTCCATCAACGTCTTTTCCTGACGTTCTTCCTAACAGTCTTCCTCTTGCGAGAAGCATTCTTACGAAGCTTCTCAGCCTCCTTCTCGTCGCGCTTGCGCTGCTGCAGGGCCTTCCTGGCAGCGGCCTCGCGCACTATGTCGCAGCAGATGCAGTCTTCGTCAACACCCTTGAACCACTTGCCGTGGATCAGGCCACCGGTGCCCTCGCAAGAGTCTCTGTGTTCACATCGACCTGCCGCTGCGGCCGTTTTGGCAGCGCCTTTCGAGCCGCACTTGTTACAGTGGTGGATGTCGCCGGGATGAGGCATGGCTGGCGGGAAGCTGGGATGACTCTAAGTGTGGTGGTGTGGTCTGGTCTCAGATGGAGTATATGTCTAAGAAAATCTAGCTTGTTCTGCTTGGGAGAGTCACGTTAAAGTAGATCGCAGTGCTGTACTTGAGGGGAATAGACACAGAGATGAGGCAAGAGGTGGTATTTATGGAAGGGATAAACGAGTATGCCTGTACAGAGGCGACCGATGCATCATTGTGTATGTTAGTGAACGACACTTTAGACGATACCGATACAATGAGGATACGTGAAGTGGCGTCCTTGGACCAGCCACTACGACGGCCTGTTGTGCAGTAGCAGTCCTTAACAATAGCAACGGCACAGCCCTGGCCAAGACGAAAATGAGCGGGAACCCTGCGCTTGGTGAACGTGGATGGGTGTCAAGCTGACGAACATCTATGCCATTAATTTTACATACGCACCACTCCAGTGCCTGAGCCGCTGTCGTAAGATATTGCTTAAGCATAGAAGTTAACCGTATCCTGGATGACCATGTTAGTACGGGATCGCAGCGAAAGAGGCCACAGCGGAAATGATGGCTTACCTTCTTCTTAGCCTGGACTTCAGAGATCGCATCAACGTAGTGCTCGTGGCCGATCTTGCTCTGTCCTTTCCTGAGCGCGATCATACCAGCCTCCACACACACAGCCTTGAGCTGCGCACCACCAAACTCATCCGTACTCCTTGCCAACTCGGGCCAGTTAACAGCGTCGTCGACAGTCATCTTTCTGCTGTGAATGCGCAGAATCTGTGCGCGGGCCTCCTCGTTGGGCAGAGGGAACTCAATCTTCCTGTCCAGACGACCAGAACGGAGAAGAGCGGGATCCAGGACATCGATACGGTTGGTGGCTGCAAGCACCTTGATGCGGTCATCGGAAGCGAAACCGTCAAGCTGGTTCAAAAGCTCCAGCATGGTGCGCTGGACTTCACGGTCACCACTCTTGTCACTGTCGAAACGCTTGGTGCCGATGGCGTCCAGCTCGTCGATGAAGATAATTGAGGGTGCCTTCTCCTTTGCGAGGGCGAAGCAGTCGCGCACGAGCTTAGCACCATCACCAATGAACATTTGCACGAGCTGAGGGCCAGCAAGCTTGAGGAAAGTGGCTTCGGTTTGCGCAGCGCAAGCACGGGCAAGCAACGTCTTACCAGTACCAGGAGGGCCGTACATCAGAGCGCCTGTAGTGATTGTCAGCCTGCGATTCTATCCTGAAGATCTCATGTGTATTATCCCTACCCTTGGGCGCCTTAATGCCAATCTTCTTGAAACGCTCCGCCTCCTTCATCGGCCATACAACGGCCTCGACCAGCTCTTCAATCTGCTTGTCCAGACCACCAACATCTGTGTACTTCTCCGTAGGCTTCTCGTCCACCTCCATGGCCTTGACTCTGCTGTCGTACTCCGCGGGAAGTGTGTCCAGAATGAGGTATGAGTCCTTATTCACACCAATCAGGTCACCGGGCTTGAGCTTCTCGTGGTCTACGAGACCAATGAGGGGAAGGAAGATCGTCTGGCGGGTGGAGGTCTTGATGACGGCCGATTTGCCAACGCGAGTAGCATCGAGATCGATATTTGCGCCCTCCTCGGCCGCCTCTGCAGTCACATCGAGGTCAAGGATCTCTACAACGTTGCCAACCAGGTAGGGTAGTTGTCTAGTAAAGGATAGGTTAGCTTCCGCCACTGCAACCACTCAAATCAGCTGCTGCGCGCCCAACTCACCTGTTGTTATCAATCTTGTCCACGTTGTCCTTGATCTTTTCGTGCATCGCGTTCTTCTCGTGGGTGAGTCGCTGGTATTCGCTCTTCATGATCCTGGTGTCGTTCTCCAGTAACCGCCGCCTGGAGATGATGTCGCGTGTGCTTGAGTTGAGGATCTCCATATCTATCAGGTCCTCCTCCTCGTCCTTCTTCTTCTCATCGGCATCTTTCATGTCGGCATCGCCGCTGCCATCGGGCTTCTGGTTCTTGTCGTTCTGCTCCTCTTCCTTCTTGCCATCGCGCTCCAGATCATCGAGGTCTTCGAGGGTCGACATATTTGCTGAGTGAGACTTTGTGGCGTGTCGGGGGTGAGTGCGTGGTCCGGATGGAGTATTGAATGGTCAATTATTGGTGGGGAGGTTGTTTGATGTTAGGCGGTGATGGCGTGCGTAGTGGTTGCTGTGTTCAAGTCGACCGCTGACGAAACGCCGACCGGAGCTCTGCTTGAGCCGCACCCGGAGAAACTTCGGGCGAGGGCCAGTGACGATTGGTGTGCTTCACTTCCAACAGAGGTTCAACTCATTCTCCCCATCTAAGCATTTGTATATGATCTATGCTAGTCATCTCTTGCCTGTCTGAGTCGATTTTTCCCAAAGACAATTCTGTTGAACTGATGAGTCTGATTACAGGGGTCTCGTCAAAGACTACGTTTTCTAGCACGGCACAGCATGTTCGCCGCGAATGTAGGCGCTGTATTGATGGAACGAGTTGTCCCCTTGCTGCTGTGCCGCAATATAGATGTTCAATAGTCAGTCGCATTTGGCCCGTGGCCCCAGCACTCCAGGGTTTGTTGATCTCGGTTATAATCGACTAGACCAAGCGGGCGGTTACAGGCTACATGGTCTATCTGCAAATTCTTGCCGCCGTAACAATGGTCGTGTCGCCCGTCGGCGGGTCTTGTATGTATGATAAAAGTAGCTCGCTGATCACCAATTGTGTTCGTGAAGCTTGAACACCCTACCGAGTCCTATTAATGATTTATTCTGGCAACCAACGATATAGCAGGACTTTGGTGGCGGCCGTGATATTCGGCACTATTGTACTGCTCGTCTACATCTTACTACCAACCACTACAGATTCCTTACAACCACAATGGCCATTCATGGGTACTGTCTCGACAATACGAATGACAAGCGAAGATAAGCTGGAACGAGTAGCTCTGGTGGTCGCCAGCCAAACCACAGACAACACAACTTGGCTCGAAGAAAGCTTCCCTACATGGGAGAAAGCCGTATACCAAACGGATGCGCCTCTAAGCCTGAGCGTTCCCGCCAACAAAGGCCGCGAGAGCATGGTATATTTGACGTATGTCACCATATAAATGTCTGTCGCTATATGTAGCCTTCACTCTGACAAGCAACAAGCTACATAATCGACAATTACGACAACCTCCCATTATTCATGATCTTCCAGCACGCCAACAGATATCAATGGCACAACGACGACCCTCTGTACGATGGCCATCGGATGTTATCGCGCCTCCAACTACCTTTCGTGAAAGCTCAAGGCTACGTCAATCTACGCTGCGTCTGGACGCTAGGATGTCCAGCTGAGATTCGGCCTCTCAAGGAGTTCATCGCTCCATCGCCAGACGAGGAGGAGATCTCCGAAGAGGCCAGAGCTGGCGCTTTCTACAAGCCAGCTTTCGAGGAACTGTTCCCAGGCGTGCCTGTTCCAGAAGTTATAGGAGCCTCGTGCTGCGCACAATTTGCTGTCACCGCGGACAGAATACGTGAGAGGCCGAAGAGCGACTATGAGGATTATCGCCGCTGGTTACTGGAGACGAAGCTGCCTGATGACATCAGCGGCAGGATCCTGGAGTATTCATGGCACAGTATGACTTTCTCTTTCTGGTTCGGCAGTTTGAAACTATCGAGTGATAGTAATTTTCGGCAAAGATGCCGTGCACTGCCCGAACGCGGAACGATGTTACTGCGACGTGTATGGACTCTGTGGACTACAGTGCGAGAGCGAGGGTGTCTGTTCCAGCCAGTACACTTTACCACGCTATTCGGCGATGCCTCAGGGCTGGCCCGACTATGACTGGGATGGGAAGTGGCGAAATGTAACTGATCTTTGAAACAACACAATTCTAGACCAAGAAGCCGGTCTGGCGTCGTCCCTCTCTTGCAGTTTCAAGACATTCATGTCTCAAGCTCATACGACGATATCCTACAAGAATCCCAAGAGAAACCGCTCAACCGGTCGTTGTACGCCAACGACTTGTGTCAGCCTGTCGCCACACTGACTCTCTGCGCCGCATAATCTCAGCTCCGCAAGATGCCACTGTTGCTAGAATGCGTTGACCCGTCACAATCTTGTATGTACCTGCGCGTTTCTCCAACCATGTAATTGACGGCACTTGCCTTGAATCATGCAATATCATGAAATGCCTTCAAGTACTCACCGGCGTTTGTTTGTGATATAAATTCTTCTGCGCCATTGTGGAGGCAATGTCTCCGCTGGCATCCACCTCTGCATTCTTGCAACCGGTCGACGACTGATCGCTGGGTTTGACTCTCTTGCGCGGCGCACCACTTGCGTTTGAGTTGGTCATGGCGCTTTCTATGGTTTCCCGTGGAGCTGTGTGGGTGAGGGTAGTGTCGTTTGCTTTGATTGTGACGAGTGTTGATGGTGAGTATTTGGCGCTCTTTGTGGTGTTGTGCAGTGTGCAGTGTGGGTGTCCATTGCTGGAGCTATGGATTAGTGGTGGTGGTATTGGGTGGAAGCGGGTGAGGTGGAAGTTGGCCGGAGAACAAATTATTTCCCCTGATAGTGAGATATCGGGCCACAGCATGTGATATTTCAGTGTGTCGGTAGCAGAGGCATACATGCGCCCTGTAGGCTGGTGGATCACTGAAAACCATGCTGCACCCAAGGCGACCCATGTTGGTTGTGATTGCGCTCGCGGCTCTGACAAGCGCCGTATCACTAGCCAGCTCAGCCATGGACTAGGTTTCGCGTTCACAGCCGCCGTTCGCACCCTCAGCGTGCCGTTGTTTTGGACTGCTTGCGCCGACCAAGTCCGTAGAAGCACTGCGTTTACGAGCGGCAATATCACTCAGCGTTGGTACGAATGACTTGCTCGTGCGGAAGTCGATGCTTGTTGGGGTGCGGCTGTGAGATCCGGCTGCAGGTGTACAGCTCTAGTTTCAGTTGAGTGAATATCAGTGCCGAGTGAATGGCAGTCGCGACGTTGTACGCAGCAGTTGTGTGGGTAATGGCGTACTGAAAGCGAGCATTGCCTTGAGGGAGTGAGCTGAGCTGGATTCATGGGCAGGAGATTGGAGAAAGTCAGCTTCGAGTTCTGTGTGTGTGACGAAGGTAGTCGCGCTCGGCTGCTGCTCCTTCTTCCGTACGCCCAGTGCAATACCAGCGAGCAACCATACCAGTAGCAACTGCACATACCTCACCCTTTCACGTGCCGGACAAATGAGCATTCAAACAGCATAGTCACTCGCCCGCTTCCATTAGATACCAAGCCACTATCGAACTTGTCCCACCGTTTGTTCCTGCCTGACCTGATGCCATTGCAGAAGGTCGACTTGTATAACCCACATTGGCTGTTGAGTTGTCAATATGTGCATTTGATGGTGTGCTACCTACTTGTGCATGCCGGCTTTTCGCGAGCGCCTGCCTCCGAAGCTTTCCACGCTTTAGCTCGAGCCACTTCAGCCACGACGATGCTGCAGCATTTGTGCTGAGGCAATCGAACACGTCCCGCCTGGTGTGACACGACAGCTTCAAGTGCTCGGTAGCCAACCGACTCGATTCATCCTATCATAAGTGGCCACAAGTCCTCACACAGTCCTGCGGTCAGACATCGCCCTCACAATGCTTCCGGGTCCAGCCAGCTCGACAAGCTGAGAGTTATGTTAGCGATTCCGAACCTCAGCAAAGCAGAGCCATTCGATCTCACCTTCTCATGCCAGCTCAACAGCACGCTCATAGCCTGCCCACCACCCTCGGCGCCGCCGAAGCTCCTACCGCCAACCTGTGTGAAACCAGTTTGTTGAGGAGCAGCAGTCTTAGGAGCCGCCTCAGAATGTCCCTGGCCCATGCCCTTGTAGATGTACTTCATAAGAGTGTCGCAGACCTCTGAGCCGCCCTCGGACTGGTAGATGCGCTGCAGGATGGGTGTCATTTCCGATTGCCGTATTGACTGCAGGATCTCGGTGACTGTGCTGAGGTGGATGTTCTGCGACGTCGTCCTTAGCCAATGTCCTGGTGTTTCAAAGAGCCGCTGTGCCTGGCTCAAGCGACGTTGTAGCCTACCTTTCCTTGCTCATCTGCGCCGTAGGGCGGGTTCTCCAATGCTCCCTTGAGCGCTTCTTCCGTCTGGCCCGCTCGAATCAATTGCTTGATCTGGCCGGAGAGTGTTTGTACATCTTGGGTCGAAACGGGCTGGACGGCGGGGGTCAGACTGGCGAGGTCGAAGTTGTAAGAGGATTCTGGGTCGAGCGCGTCGATGTTGAGAGTTCTCCAGTTGAAATCGGCCATTTTGAGGAGCTGGTTGTCTAGTAACAATTACAACAAGATCCAAGTCGCAATGCCCTTGAAGTGAACCTACGTTTCCAAAGTAGCGAAGCCGCACCTCTCCACTCTGCGCCTGCGTTGCGTTGCCTGACGACGATGAATGTGGGGAAGCTGTGCTCAGACTTATGGCGCAGGTCGTCCTCGATCGAGCACGACTTTTGCCGCTTACCCTACGCCGCATTGAACTTCACCTGGCGACTCCAACAACGAGAAGCAGCACAGCATACCGTCCTCGCGCCGGCCATTGCACTCGCCCTCACACACCACACACCATGTCACAGACATCCCAACATCCCCCGGAGACCGTCTCCACCATCGAGGGCCCTGAGCTCGGCCAGACCGTCAGGCCCTCCGTCATCACCAAGACAGTCAACTCAGACTACCCGGTACATACACCAACTCCTACAGCTATGCGCCTCGCCTCACACCCCTACTAACCCTCTCCTCCAAAGCTCATCGACTCAGACCCTCACTTCAAGCGCGTGCTCGGCTATGCCCGTCCCTCAGACTACCTCGCCGGCGCCGCCTTCGGTGCCTGCGGCCCCGCCCTGATGCTGTGGTGGGAGCGCATCTCGCCCTCAGAAGTCGGCAAGGGCGGCTTCGCCTCGATCATGCGCCTCTCGGGCTTCGTCTCGCTGTCCGCCGGCTTCCTGCTGCTGTACTCGCGCAGCCAGAACCGCTTCTACGGCTGGACCGAGAACAGGCGCGAGATCGACATGGACATGCGCGAGATGACGGACCGCGTCAAGCAGGGCCTGCCGCTCTACGGCAAGAGCACCCTGACCGAGTACATGCAGGGCATTGCCAGCCGCCAGAGCAGATACTCGGGCGTCTGGCTCCACGTTATGCCGTGGTTCAACTTTGTCAACCACCCCCACCACGGTGTTGACACTGCCAAGTACTACAGGAACGCCGAGAGGGAGCTTGAGGCTGAGAGGAGGCTCTCGTCGAGGTCTTGAATGTGAAGAAATATGGAGGCGGAGATGGGGTGGAGAAGGGCTGGTCGTCTGTTCTCTAGAGCAGAGTGGCGGAGGACTGGCGAGCAATGGATATCCGTGGCCTGTACGAGTAAAGAGGCCATCATTGTGTGTTCAAACCACGCGGGTCAAATTTCTGCAAGAAGCAAGAAACCAATCAAACACAATTTCTTTTTTTGTATTCTGCTCTACTGGAATTAATAGGAGGTGATATCAATTTTTCACATCCTACGATTCAGCCTGCCTTACATTCTAGATGCTAGCTGTCGAGCCGCTGACACATCTGTTCAATCTTCAAGGGGACACTGACAGAACTTTCAGAATACCAAAGCCACTCTCAGCTCTGAAATCGTACGCACTAGCACCAACACAGACCTGATCGACTCAAGAAGCGAAATGCCATCAACCTACATACTCCAGCTACACACCAATGTATTGAGCGAGTCTCCTCGTTACAACCTGCGCCTATCTGGTCCGAGGAACAGCCTACCAGACCGAAACCAAGCTTGGTAGCAACGAACCCAATCGACATCTTTCTCAACGGCACCGAAAGCATCGCTCTTGAGTCCAGGACCTCTGATGTACCCTCCGGCAGGCTATGATATCCCTCAGCTCGAACCATGGAAATCGGCGCCAGGGATAATCACAGTGGCCAAGAGCTGTGTCGGAGACCGAGTGACGAATTTGACGAAGAAGATCCCGCGGGCTTTCCTCCATCAGGAATGCCACCCGTCGATGCGTCGGTAATTCGTATCACGCTCCTTCTGTTCGTTGGAGCTAGAAAAGTTCAGCGTGGCTCAATTGTGTACAGGTAGGTCTATGAAGATAACGGAGTTTAACAACTGAATTGGTCATGGTATCGTACGAGCTGGAACATCTACCTCACAACTCCCTCACAACCTCCCCTCCTTCCCTCCTCATCCTCCAAGAACAACCGGTTCCCCCAACACCTACACCTCCGGCCCCAACCCCTCCACCTTAGTACAAATCCACGTACTCGCATACATGTTAACCCGATCCGTGCACTTCGCTCCCGGCCCCCTCACCGCAACCCTCTTCCCCACAAACCCACACTCCTCAAACACCCTCACATACCACGGACTCAGCCCGGCACTCCTCAACAACACTCTCCCGCCTACTTTAAGAGCACGGTTGACGGCGCGGACTTGCGCGGGGGCTTCGGGCCCGCCGGGCGTGAACCAGTCCATGCTGTCCATCAGCACGGCGATGGTCAGGCTGGCGGGCTGCATGCGGGCGAAGACTTCGCTGAGCTCGTCGGTGTGGATGCGCAGGTTGTCGAGGGCGGTGG
The DNA here is from genome assembly GCA_019775565.1 of Melanodothis sp. VS III C KN 2. NCBI lineage: Eukaryota > Fungi > Ascomycota > Dothideomycetes > Cladosporiales > Cladosporiaceae > Melanodothis > Melanodothis sp. VS III C KN 2. The sequence goes on along the minus strand of JACWFM010000024.1, from coordinate 808,328 downwards.
GGGAGGAGAGGCGGGCGTGAGATTTGGGCGCGAGGTAGGTTGGGTGGCATTTGGGGGTGTAGTGGCCTGGTCGGTGGTGGGTTAGTGAGGTTGTACAGTAAAGGAGGAGATGGAGATGGGTAAATACCGAGGAGGCAGACGAGGTAGTAGTGGTTGTCCTCGCTGATGAGGGTGTTGGCGACGACTGGGTCGAGCGTCTCAACGCCGTAGTTCCAGATAGCTTGGCCGCTCTTGGTAGCAGTGACAGTACCTGCTTTTCCATCGCCGCTTGACTTCCGGTCAGCCTTAGCCGCGTCAGGGCTCTCACCCATGCGCTTGAAGTCCTCTTCGATCATTGCTCGTTGCTCGCTCGGAACACCTAGTGCTTTCCACAGGAACCTCTCCGAGCCGATGACAAAGTATGCCAGCAGGCGAGATAGCAACACGCGACGAATACGTTTAGTCCAGATTTCACGCTGCTCAGCGAGAGTCTGCGCTGCCGCAAACTGAGACAAGTCCTTACTGATACCGAGAAGCTTGCCGAGCCATTGAACAAGCTGGAGAGCGTGTCTGGATCCACCAGTGGAGTAGAGGCCCTTGCCTTGAGGCGAGAAAGTGGCAGGTCCAGCATGTAGCCAGTAGTCGAATGCTTGGCTAGACAGGTGAGGAGAGAGGCGCTCGAGCAAGAGGTTGTGGAAGTTCTCGTGTTTGCCCTCGCCAAAGATCTTCCACATGTCTGCGTATTCGAGGCCACGGAACGCAGCGACCTTGAGCTCGAGGAGATGGTTCTGAGATGGGTTGAGGTCGACGGCGTGAATTCTCTTGGGACGTTCCAGAGCGTAGGACAGGATGTTGTCGCCTGCACTGGTGATTGCAAGGATCACGTCCTCGGATGTGATCTTGAGCAGGCGTGAGTCAACGCGAGAGTCTTCCCATGTGAATGCGTAGATGTATTCACTGTTGAACTGGCGGTGTTTTTGTAGCGTCTCGTCGTAGTAGATACGGGTCTTGTTGTTCTGGTAGTAGGCTGCGGGCAACGGAAGTGAAGCAGCCAAGTTGACAACGGCGGATTCGTACGCCTTGCTGTGACGCTCAGAGAGCGAAGAGCTACGGCGAGGTTTGTTGAGGGACTTGGCGTGAACATCCAAGGCAGAGATGAAGGGGCTCTCAGTCACAGCGGCGTCGAGGGCGGCAAGCTGCTGCATGCTTGAGCTGGTCTCACGAGCGCAGCCGATAAAGATGTAGTAAGGGATTCGGAAACCGAAAAGGCGGCACCTGCGGTTGCCGCTGAGAATCGTGCCAAACTTATACTCCATGTAATCGCGTCTTGCAGAATCGAGGTTGACACGATCAAGCTCGAACCATGTTCGCCAGAAGACTCGAGAGATCCACATGCAGTGTCGGTTGATAGCGCCACCCATGTAGTTGCGGCTCTGGAACTCGACCTGGTTCTGAACATAAAAGTCCACAACTCCGATGATGCCGTTAGGCGCCAGAAGGTTGCTTACGCTGTCGATGGCTGGGTGGAACTCTGGAATCATGCTCAGGCTGTAGGAAAGAGTAAGGACATCAGCGCCGACGCTCTCACGGGCATCCTCATCGTAAGCAGATCTGCCAATGCTGAAGTGTGCTTTGTCGTCCTCGACGCCAGTCTCGTAGTCGGAGAGACGGAACATCCTGGCGTCCTGGCAAATGACATGAACATTCTTCCAGCCCAGGCGGCGGAATCGCTCACGTGCAACTTCACAGAGAGACGTGCTGAGATCGACCAGATAGACGGCGTGGAAGAATGTCGGGACATCCAGCTGCTGCTGCATCTGCTCGATGTTCCAGCCAGTGCCACCACCAATGTCCACCCAGATAGGCTTAGAAGAGATCTGACCCGCTCTTTGTCTGTACTTTGCCTGTGCCGCCACCAGAGCCAACATGTCTTCGCGGCCCTGCAGCAATCGTGTTCTGGTAGCATCGTAAATCGAAGCCTGGGCCTTGTAGAAGCTTTCGAGAGCGTCTTGCTGGCTACCGCTACCATCGCCCGAGTGAGGCTTGAGGAAGCAGTTGTAGGCGAATTTGGCGTATGTGTTCCATGCGTTGTAGGACTTGCGGAGGAGGCTGACTTCGGTGAACGAGAAGATAACGTAGGATGCTAGGATGAAGACGAGAACGACCGACGCGAGGCTGACTTGTGCCAATGGGTTGGTGAGGTTTTGGTACATGTCTCCTAGGCTTGAGGTAGACATGCTGAGGGGTATAGCTGCCCAGCCGTAGGAACAAGCTAGGATAGCTGGGAAGGGAAAAGATAGGACGCAGCGATGTAATGGAGAAGTGTGTACCAGGAACGAAGCAAGGGAGGAAACAAAGGAGAAGAAATAGACCAGACAGGCCGAACGCTAGACACTTGTCTGTCAATCCGGAGAAGAAGAAAGACGCCTCTTCTTCTCAACAAAAGCACCCGCCGCCCTCGCCAAAAGTCAGGCGCCGATCGTATACCACACGCGCGTGCAGATTTGGCATGGACAAACACATGTCATGGGCCCTGGCTCACGAACCCCACGGCGACGATGTCTGGCACCCCGCCTGGTCTGTGTAGCGAGCATACACATGAGGACGACAGAGACCTATCAGCACACCCACATGCACCAGCAACTCCTGCAAGACATATTGCTCGAGCGTTCCTGGCCCCACGGCACCGGTGCAGCGATGCAGGTTCTCATTGACTCCCGTGATGCGGGCTCTCCCATCCTCTGCCCTTGAAGCGATCCCAGGGTCTTTCGTAGGAGCAAGCGACGGGTTAATCGTGGACGAGGGCGGTATGATCGACGCGTGAGGCTGTCAGCAGCCAACGACATGGCCACGAGCAAAGGCCATAGGGGAATCGAGGGGCAGGGATGGAGGTGGGCGGAGAGATGGTTCAGGCGGAGCTGTTTTGGAAGTTGACGCTAGCGAAAGAAGCCAATCAAACGCGCACGTGCTGGACTTCACTTCCTGAGTTGCTGTTGCCTTTTCCGATGCAGAAAGACAAATTGCGTGCTGTTTTGCCGAAGAACCAGCTATCTGAAATGTCTCGGGTATTGTGGGATTAAGGTATTGCTCATACTGCGATGCTGCGAACCATAGCGAGTGTGAAGATTCGACGGGCCTCCTGCGAACACGAAAGAAGCCGAACGAACAGGATATTTGTTACGAGTCCGACTCAAAACCCGCTCTCAGCATCTCTTAAAGTTATCAAGGTCACGTGGTCGACGAGATCCTCTTAATTTCCTTTTTCAATACCCTCCTTCCAACTTTGCTTATCAATGCCTCAGTCTCCTCGCAGCAACCTTAACGTAACTAATGCGCGGTACCGCCTTTCTCGAACCGCGCGCCGTGTGGATCGCCGAGGAAATTGATGCTCATCGCACTCAGTTGACATGGCTAGATCATCTCATGCTCATACCTTACAATACATTACTGTAACCCGTCTCGCTACCATCGCGAAGACTCATCTCCCCAGTGACCACGCACGCATTGACGCAAGGGTCACAGATAGCAGCTCCGTCATACAACTCATACATCCCGTGGAGCGGCCCAGGAGGCAGACCAGCTGCCTACCAGGCGCGAACATCCGGTTCCTGTGAAAGAGGGCCACCCGGGCGACACTGCACAACAATCAACGAGCAAACAGAAACTCTACCTTACCTTACATGCAATGTTGGTATGCCTGCATGCTGTAAGAACCTGACACGTCCGCCAGTACTGAAACGAAAACTCCCAACACTTCAAGCTTCTGTCGAAAGGACACAAGAACAAGCGCGGAAACCTCACTGTCGGGAAGATCAAGATTCGCCCGTTTTGGAAATCTGTTGACGACGCAGGCGCCGAGTTCTCTCGTCGTCATGGCTCGCAACACCATCGTAGCCTCGCTTCAACCCAGAGTCTTAGAGAATAGCTCCAACACAAACCTCCTTCAACTCGAGATCAACATCTGGTGATTGTGGTGTATTGGTGGTGAGTGATGTGTAGTGCTTTTGATAAGGGAAAGTTGACATCCGGCGTCTGCATGTATCACGCACAGTGTAATGACTTCCAGAAGCGTGTTGCACGTCAAGCAGAAATCCCGCAAGACAAGTTCGGAAGCGTGTTGTAGCGAATTATTCGTATTGAATCTTTAGATCGTGCCCGCTCATGCCCCTAACCGTGCTAAAAGTGCTCATTATACAGGAGGAAGAGAAACCACCGTCTGATTTTTTTGTCTTGGAACTTCCCAGTACTACACAGGTTCCAGGCCAAGGGGGAAATAAGAGAGGTGATGCTCTTTCTACTTGGCGCCGCCCTTGTACTTGGCCTTGCCGAAGTCCCATGGGACGTACCTGTACAACACGCAAGAGTCAGTCAGCACACCATCGCAAAGTTTGAATCTCTCAAACAATAAAGTCTCCACACATACCTGTACTTAATCATACTCTGAATCTGCCTCCTCATAGTCAAAAACACCAGGATCAACCAGTACACCACCAGCACAGGCCAGAAGACGGGCAAGTTGAAGATTTCGCTCCAGCTGCAGAGGAAAGCGATGCAGACGGCGCGGGTGGCGGAGTGCCAGAACTTGAACTCGGGCAGGCGGCGCACGAAGGGCTTGAACTCCTCGTCGCTCTTGGTGGGGAGCGAAGAGGAGCCTGCGGGCATGCCGTCTTCCATGTCGGTGTCTGATTCGAGGGAGGGGTCGAATTTGGGCGAGATGAAGGCGAGGAAGAGGTTGAGGAGGTAGATTCCGAGGGAGTAGGCGACTGTATTGCGGTTGTGATTAGTTTCGGGTTGTTCTTGGAGATTTTTTTGGCTGGTGTGCGCAAGCTCGCTGTGTATCTTGTGTGCTATGCTCTTGACGTACCGATATACCATCCCTGCGCAAACACTATCCGGAGGCCGAAGAGGATGAAGACGGTCGCTGTTGCGATCCAGCGGTATGTGGTGTATGGGGTGGACTTGTCCAGGTAGTTTTGGTACATCTGTTGTCTCGCCGTCAGTATACATGCTCCATTGGAATCCCCTATCTTCTCTGCTGCTCGGCGGCTCATCCATCGTACTCGCAAGATCGACTGACCCTTTGGAACTTGGTTGTTTGCGCGCTCACGGCGGCGAAAGGCGTATCAGGCTCCGGCGCATCCATCTTTGCGGTTGCCTGCTATTGAGATCCGCGCTCTTGTCTGTTGGAGTGTGGTTGGAATGAGCGACGTTGTGATTGAAGTTTGGCGATGTGTTATCGCAGGAAGGGGTGCGATTGCCAAACAGTCCAGAGACTCCTGAAAGTTTGCAGGGTTGGTGGGCGATGGGGGTGTTGTTGAAGAACAGATTGCGGCAAGCGAAGCTCTGGGGTTGATCCGCGTGGCGTGGCGCCTGCTAGTCTGTCCCTTTGCGTTGTATTTGTCTGTGGCTGAGCTGAGGGATCTGATTAAGCAGATAGACTTGGTAAATAAATACATGGGACATCTCGTTATCAATCTGGACACGACTTTCAGCTAAGCCGAGCCTCTCGTCCTCAATCTAACCTCGGCGCCTGTCTTAACCCGCCGTGAAACCCTGGTAGCTATACATCATATCCGGACTTTGAACAATGTAGCTATTCACACACTCGCTGCTAGCCATTGCAGTCTGTTTCTATACAACTACACACTCACATCATGCTCGCCTCACGCGTCAGGCCCTGCGCCTCCCAATTCAACAAGTTCATCGTCCCTCTACGAGCTCGCTACTCCAGCGCGGCCGAGAAGCAGTATGAGTTCCTCAAGGTCTCCGTGCCTCGAACCGGCGTGGGCATGAGTATGTCTAGTCCAATCTAGTCCTTCTACACACCACTCACCATCTGCATACGATGCTAACAATACCACCAAGTCCAAATCCACCGCCCCAAAGCCCTCAACGCCCTCTTCACCCCTCTAATCGCCGAGCTCAACACCGCCCTGAAAACCTTCGATGCCGACCCCTCCATCGGCGCCATGGTCCTAACCGGCAGCGAGAAAGCCTTCGCCGCCGGCGCCGACATCAAAGAAATGGCCCCTAAAACCTTCGCCGACGCTTACGGCGCAGACTTCATCGAGTCCTGGTCCGAGCTGCCCGCGCTCATCAAGAAGCCCGTCATCAGTGCTGTCAATGGCCACGCGCTGGGAGGCGGCTGCGAACTCGCTATGATGGCCGATGTGCTGTACTGCAGTGCGAAGGCGAACTTCGGACAGCCGGAGATTAAATTGGGCGTTATTCCTGGTGCGGGCGGGAGTCAGAGGCTTACGCGCGCGATCGGCAAGAGTAGGGCTATGGAGCTCATTCTGACGGGGAAGAACTTCAGCGGGCAGGATGCTTATGACTGGGGTCTTGCGGCGAGGGTGTTTGAGACGCCGCAGGAGTGTGTTGATGGTGCGCTCGACACGGCTGAGACGATTGCGGGTTATTCGAAGATTGCGGTCAAGGCGGCCAAGGAGGTGGTGAACAAGAGCCAGGACTTGGGCGTGCGGGAGGGTGTGGAGTTTGAGCGCAGGATCTTCCACGGCTTGTTTGGGAGTGAGGACCAGAAGATTGGCATGAAGGCTTTCGCGGAGAAGAAGAAGGCTGAGTGGACTCACCGGTAGAGGGTAGACATTCATACTGTCTGGAAAAGAACAGCTACAGTGATGTGTATATCATAATGAACAAGCTACAGGCTTTAAACTCTGTCCCTCTCGTCTACTCAAGCAGTACCATCAGGATAACTCGAAAGTAACTCATCAATACATTCATCGTGAAATAATCGCCCTCAGGCAAGTGATCTCTCATGCCCGCTCAACTCCATCAACCAAGCAACCCCTCAAATCTGCTTCCTAAACCCCAAGTCCAAGTGGTCTGCAGTACCCGTGTCCTGGTTCTGAGTTTGGGTGTCTGCATTAATGCTCGTGCCAGGGACAGTCGATCCCTTGCCTGGTAACAGAGTGTTAGTACTGCCATCCTACCTGATAAAGCTGGGGAATGATTATGTCTCACCTTTACCCAATTCCCCAATAGCTTTGCCCGCCTCGTCGGACTTCTTCGACTGCCCGCCGCGCATGTCGTAGCTGTTGCCGAGGACGTCGCCGACGGCGGCGGAGGTGCTTTGGAGGCCGCCTGTGGTCGTGGTGTTAGTTGGATGTTTGGAGGTATATATAGGTACCTATCTGCTGCTGGGTATTGATGGCGATAGTGATGTGGGGGAAGGAAGTAAGAGGTGGTATTCTAGACGTACCGCCGACACCCTTGAGAGCGTTCTTCATGCTGTCGGTCATTTTCGGCTGGAGCTTGTGGTTTTTGGGTTTGATTCGATGTAAATGGGTACACAGTGGGTAGATGGTAATCAAATGATGTGTGTAATTGTGATAGTAAAGAATTATGCTCTGAGCTAGTTTGCTTTAGATTTAGGAACAAGTAAGGACTAAAAGCATCCGGTATAAAAAGGTCCAAGGTTCTCTATTCCCTTCGAACAGCTCTGAGCCCTGGTCTGCTGACGATGACGTAGGGAGGTGCGACCAACCCGAAGCGAAGTGACAGGGATGTTCGTGTTTCCGATGCACGACATGCCCTGGCGCGGGAAACTTGGCAGGAGCCTTGCGGCAGTGATCGCGATTCGCGGTGTTCGATATTTCGGTTGTGTTATGCTTAGCATACTGCAGGAATCAAGGGGTACATGAGGATGGGGTAGGAGATGACAATCGATCTCAAGGCTGCATGTAGTCATGGCGTCCTATGTCCATCTTGGAGGTGCTCGTTGCCATTTCGATCATAATCGTAACGCAGAGCCTCCTCTATATTATCGACTCTTGGGTCAGTCAGACTGTGTAAAGTATCTCATTCGATAGAAAGGGGCAAGAAGGCGAGGTAGTGAGCCTTCGGTATAAACAGATCCTTGATGGAATCAACTTTTATGGACCAACCGCTAGTTATCCATACACATTTGCGCATGTAAAGGCGGCGGCGACATTTTGTACGATTTCTTCACAATGTACGCTACACGATCAAATCACTCAATCCCTGACCACTCAGAACACGTTGCGTATCATGCCACCCATCTCAAGACTTTTAAATAGGAAAAAGTCGTCATTGCGATTAGTACTGTATCTCTAAAACACTAACCCGAATCGAAAATTCGCTGTGAATGCAAGTCAGAAATGCCGAACAAGTACTAAAACCAATGTTTGCCCGAGTGGTGATGTATGGGAGTCGTTGTATTCATGCTATTCATCTCTCATTCATCGCCATGATAGCGGCAAAGGGATTGCACGGCTAGTATGGCCGCCTGGACGGCTTGTTTTGTAGGGTACAGCAGATCATTGGCTCTATGGTAGAACCTGTTGATTCGGCCACGAGTTGCATGACGCATGTTGGACTCCTTCCCGAAAGTATCCTCCTTGAAGACTATAGTCGGCGGTGAAATCAACGAAAAGCCTTCATGCTCGACAAGGCTGTTGTACTATGTCTCGAGGCGGACAAGCGATGTTCCGGCAACTCTGGCCTCGTTGCCTATATCGAGCATCTGCAAGTGAAGAGAGTAGAGCCGGTCGTCTATTGCCCGTTCATTCGTCGGGTCGGAATTCAGTCTCAAACCAGGGCTGATAAGATGAATATTGAGTCCATGATGTCCGGGTATATTGGGCCCCTCCATGGCAGGACCAAAAGAGTTCATGTCGCCCTCAGCCAAGCCTATGATCATCTTGTGTTTGCGCAAAAGCTTGGCGAGCTCGAAAAATTGTGGAAAGAGCTCGCCGACATAAGGAGCACAGATCAGGACGGCGTTGATGTCCTCGTACGGAGCCACTGGCTCGACATGTCTGAGATCGCAGGAGTACGGATTTGCGGCCATGAGGGTGAAGGAGTTCTGCTTGAGCCAGATGCACATGGCGACTTTGCGCATTTTTCGTTTGACGAGGAACAGATCCAGTGGTAGTATATCGTCTTCACATGCTGTGCCCTGCCTGAGCAAGACAATGGCTTCGAGAAACTCAAGGCAAAGAACAGCGGGGCTTCGCACGGTACATCGACCACGGCGACATCAGGTAGGAACTCCGTGAGAAAGACAAACTCTTCGACGACGAGCTTGATGAGGAAGAGCCCCGCCTTGTATATACCTACAACGCGCGAACGGCGAGGCTGGTCGCGGCCCAACACAAGCGAATAGGCTATGGCAAAGCACTGTCCAGGCAATTCAGGTTGCAAGGCATGACTTGGCCTCAGTCGAGTGTTGACAAAGCACAGTCTGCATGGGAAACGGAAGACGAGAAAGCGAGAGTCCGACTTGGAAGAGCTCGAGACGTAAGAAAAGGACGACGAAGACAACGAACTTGACCTCACTGTAGATGAGCTTCGCAAACGCGATAACATGGAACTACTCAAGCAGAAGTTGGTCGACGGCGATTTTGCCGATCGCTTCGAAGATGACATTTGCCTCAGGGCGAAACTCCAAGTTCTTAGAAATCGCTTCAAGGCTCTCCGAAATAAGCCTAGGGACACGGGAACGGAAAAGGACACCAAACGCAAAGGGCTACGCCTAGGATTGCTGAGCAACGTCTTCATTGCCGTCGACAAGGCTGGCGTGGACTCTTACATCAGGCTGAACGAAAAGAATGATGTCGAGCACGGCTGGGTGTTCGCAGTCGACCCCGATTACAAGGATCCTGGCCTAATTGAGCCCCTTGCGTCGAAGGCGAGACACCAATGACCGAGGCTTTGTTCGAGTGAGGCTACAAGATTCCTTTATTGCTCGCAAATGTCATGAGCGCGAGAGGCCAATGGAGAATTTATGGCGGCAGGCACAGAAGAAAGGAATGGGTTCTTCGTGCCAAACGCCAACGACACTCAATGAATGTTACGATCTATTCACCATCAGCCATGCAGCCAAACATCGCTCAATGGCAATGAAACCCAATTGCATCTCTGTAGCTGACAGCACTTGCACATTCGCTGCGATCTCGCCTTTAACTCACAAGAAGTATCTCGAAGGCAAAGGCATCTTCCATTCAGATCCAAGCCCGCTAGTACCAGCATCAGAAAACTGCCAGAGTAGACCAGAGAGCCATAACACATTAAACAACACGCCCATCTAAACTGCTCCCAGCAATTGAACCCCATCACCAACCCCTCGTCCCCGGTGCCCCCTTCACCGAACTCCTTTCAATATCACTCGTCATCCACCCTCCATAAAAATCTCCCGGCTGCGCCTCCACCCTCTCTCCATCAACAAAACACTCCCATGGCCCCGCATAAAAGCTCAAATACCCTTTAATCCCCGCAAACCCCTGCGTAGGCCTATCGTAGCTCCAGATCCGATCCCTCACAACCTCGCCATCCGCAGGATTGGTGGCAGAGTAGTAAGTCGCCTGGCCTTTCCACTCGCAGTAGGAGCTGCGTGATGTTGTTTGGAGGGGGATTTTCAGGGCTGAGGGGGGCAGGTAGTAGGTTGGGGGGTGGTAGGTTTCGAGGACCCAGTAGGCGGAGGAGGTTTCGGCGATGAGGGTGTTGTTCCAGACTACGCGGAGGTGGCGGGGGGTGGGTTCGCAGAGGGGAGGGCGGGGGAAGGAGCGGGGGTTTAGTTTGGGGGTTGTTGTTGTTGTGGACATTCTTGTTGTGGTCGGGAGTCTTGACAATGCGATTATTGAGGTTTTGAGACGTCTAGGATGCATGTATGGCTGATTGATAGAGCAATCGTGGGTTATAGGACGATGTGGTGTGGGGCTGACGAAGATGATGCTTACATTCATCGTTGGTGAAGTATCGGGCTTTCCCCACTTCTTCACCGTCCTCACAGCCTGAAGTCAAAAGTAATACATACATATAAATTGACAAATAGTCTTGTAGGCCGATACACTAGTAGTCGAAGGTCTACTTTATCCATGGCTGAAGTCAGGAAATTCTGATACATCTATGTCTACAACACATCATCGTCAAAGTTCACACCAACAACACAATCACCGCCTTCCACCCTGATCATGCCGTCTCGCCCTCCCCATCCTCATCCAAGAAACAAGGCCCCTCCACTTCGGCCCAACAGTAAGCAATATCAGAGTCCCCAGCATGACCGGCGTCGCAATCGTCCAAAAGAAAAGCTCATTCTGGTCATTAACCGAAGGCATCGTGTCAAAGTTCATACCAAAGTAGCTCGTCAAGAACGTCAGCGGCAGGAAGAAAGACGAGACTAGAGTCAGTTTGCGCACGCTCTCGTTTTGGTTCGCCGTGATGCTGTTGAAGATGAGCGAGGATAGGTTCTCGGCGGAGCGGATGCTCATGTGGGTGCTGTTTGAGAGGGTTTGGATGTGGTCTTGCACGTCTTGGAAGTACATGCGGGCCATGGGGGAGATTTGGGATTGGCTGCTGGAGGGTAGGTGGAGACGGGGGCGGGTTTCGGTGTTGGGTGGGGTTGTAGGTGCTTCGTTGATGTCTGTTACTGGGCGGTGGTCGCAGAGAGTCTTTACGAGGCCTCCTATGGCGATGGTGTTGTTCAAGAGTAGTGTGAGGCCAGAGCGCAGGACGTGTAGTTGTTTCGACTGTGGGATGCGTGGGTTGTAAAGAACGGCTCTTTCAAGATCGTCGAAGATCTCTGCCACAGCCTTGCTGATAGGCAGAGACAGGTCGACGGTCGTATCGATAACAGCCTGGAGAAGCATTGAAGGATCGTTGCTGGAGCGTACGACTGTCTGCGAAGATTGCAGTCTAGCAAGGATTGGCTGGAAGACGTCATTACCAGAATGCTCAAAGATGGTGATCACGGTGCCGTCGGCAGTGAGAAAAGCAGACACCTGTTCCCAAGACAGCCCAAACTTGTCAGACGCCAAAGACCTTGATCTCAGACCCTTTGAGCTGTGTAGACGGGTGCGCATCATAGACCCAGGCACTTCACCCCTTGAAGCGCGTTTGGCTCCTTCGAAGGGCTCTGTGAGCTTCACCATGTTCATCTCCATGTAACAGTGACCTTCGTACCAGTTGACTTTGGTAGGCGTCTGCATATCGAGCACGTCTTCCAGTGCAAGAGGATGCAGGTTCTTGTGGGTGCCTAGACATCTCACAACTTCTGGCTCGATTCCGTTGACGTATATCCAGCGGCAGCTCGCCCAAGAGGGCTTCGGGCTGTCGCGGAAAAAGTCTTCCAGTGCATCGCTCGCGGGGTTGTGAACTTCCAGGCGGTCGTGGGAGTAGTCGACTATCTGGATCTCGACTTTTGATTTTGGGCTCAGATGATCGACCTTGGGATCACGAACAGCCGGGTCGAAGCCGGGCTCTGCGCCTACAGCGGGAGACCATCGCTGGAAGTAATTGCTGTCGCTACTTTGCCATCGCTGGTGAAATTTCTGCTGAAGTTGGGCATTTCTCAGATCGCTAGTGAGAGTTCCGATAACATTTGGACGTCTTGATGTCCGGCCGTTGCAGGCTGCGTTGTCCTTGGTGGCGGCTCTTGAGTGGTATTGCTTTTGATGGCGCGCGCCAAACGCCGACACTCCACGTGAGAACAGAATAACTCCCTGGGGTCTGGATCCAATGGTCGCTATATGCCTGAGAGACGGCATCAGGACGGTGTGTTTGACCCGATGTGATGGTTCGTGTCCAAGTCACGTGCGTGCAGCTTTCAATACAGCATGTACACGCGCGGAGTTCCACTTGACGAATGCACGGCCTTTGGTGGATGTTTCCCAGCGCACAGACGCCCCGGGTTATCTTCCAGGTGCTGCAAGGGTGGGTTAGTCATTCACTCACTAGATCCAAAATGCCCTAGCGCCTGCCTTTTACGTGTGCTGTCAGTGGCCGATTTCGCTGATCCGACCCCCAAACAGCGTCAAGCTCTCTTATCGATATCGCTAGGCCGATGTGTGTCACCGCCGGTTTTTCTCGCAGTACCTATAGTTGAGCCATTGGGTTGTTCACTTTCTCTCTCCTTCTCATCAACACATCTTCACATCACACACACATTCAAAATGGTTAAGCAAAAAGTCTGTCTTGCCTACTCCGGCGGTCTCGATACCAGCTGCATCCTCCGCTACCTTCTCGTGAGTTGCCCCGCCCAACACCACAGGAACATGTTTGTTTGCGTGCGGTTTGCTAACATTCCCTAGGATGAGGGCTACGAGGTCATCTGCTTCATGGCCGACGTTGGTCAGGAGGAGGACTTTGAGGCTGCCAAGGAGAAGGCCTTGAAGATCGGTGCCAGCCAGTGCTACATCGAGGACATCAGGAAGGAGTTCGTTGAGGAGCTCTGCTTCCCGGCCATTGCTTGCAACGCCATCTACGAGGTTTGTCGCATCCGATAAGAATAAACTCATCGACAAGCAATGCTGACAATACCCCCAGAACACATACCTCCTCGGTACCTCCCTCGCCCGTCCCGTCATCGCCCGTGCCCAGATCGCCGTTGCCCAGAAGGAGGGCTGCTTCGCCGTCTCCCACGGCTGCACTGGCAAGGGTAATGACCAGGTCCGCTTCGAGCTGGCCTTCTACGCTCTCCAGCCCAGCATCAAGGTCATCGCACCCTGGAGGGATCCCGTCTTCTACAACCGCTTCAAGGGCCGCAACGACCTCCTCGACTACGCCGCCGAGAAGGGCATTCCTGTTTCCAGCACCAAGAGCAAGCCATGGAGCATGGACGAGAACATGGCACACTGCAGCTACGAGGCCGGTATCCTCGAGGACCCCAACGTCACTCCTCCCGAGGACATGTGGAAGTTGACCGTTGATCCCACCAAGGCGCCCGACGCCCCTGAGGACTTCACCGTCCACTTCCAGAAGGGTCTTCCCGTCAAGCTCGACTATGAGAACGGCAAGAGCGTCACCGAGCCCGTCGAGCTCTTCCTCACTGCCAACGCCATTGCCCGCAGGCACGGTGTCGGCCGTGTCGACATTGTCGAGAACCGTTTCATCGGCCTCAAGTCCCGCGGCTGCTACGAGACCCCTGGTCTCACCATGCTTCGCGCCGCTCACATTGACATCGAGGGCCTCGTCTTGGACCGCGAAGTTCGCGCTCTCCGTGACCAGTTCACCACCTTCAACTACGCCAAGATCCTCTACAACGGTCTCTACTTCTCGCCCGAGCGTGAGTTCCTCGAGGACAGCATCATCTCCTCCCAGAAGACCGTCAACGGTTCCGTCCGCTGCCGCGCCTACAAGGGTATGTTCAGCGTCATTGGCCGCTGGTCCGACACCGAGAAGCTCTACGACGAGAGCGAGAGCTCCATGGACGAGATTGGAGACTTCGCCCCCGAGAGCACCACCGGCTTCATCAGCGTGAACGCCATCAGGCTGAAGAAGTTCGGCAAGAAGATGGAAGAGGAGGGCAGGAGCCTCGTCAAGAAGTCGTCTTAGAGGATGACTGAAAATGTGCGTCTCGCCAAAGACGTTTGTGCTATAGAACATAACAGCTACGGTACACGTAGCTAGAATACGTGATATGAGGCAATGCCAGAATTCCCATCAAAAATCACATTATCCCGATATGTTCCATGTTTGTCCGCATGTTGCAATCTCGGAAGAGCTCGGGCTTGCCAACTTTGTCCAGAGCAGAAGTTTGAACCCTGGGTCGATCGCCACTCTTGATCTCTTGATCTTGATCTTGCTTACTACCATCCCTAAATCCTGCTGCCAATCTCTAACAATCTTCTACAAACACAATCAACACCTTTCTTTCAACCTGTACAACTCGACATACTCTCTACTTCAGTACTTTATCACAACTGCACATACCGCAGCACATCATGGGTTGGTTCTGGGCAGACTTGACTCCGAACGATGCGCGCACTGTTGCGCCGCACCCTCTACCCAAAGATATCCTCACGCCTCCCGTACGTCACGCATTCCCTCTCAAAACACTCTCATTTCAGTCGCTAACACCTGCATAGCCCGAATGCCCCATGCACAACTCCGCCAAAGTGCCAGCGCCCGCACCAGCACCAGTCCAATCCGAAGCTGCCCAAGCAGCACGCAAAGGCGGATGCCCCGTCAACCACGAGCGCATGAGCGCCCCACCGACCGCCACACCCTCATACGCCTCTAAACTCAACCCTCTCAACTACATGCCCGCCTTCATCTCCAACACCCGCGAATTCGACCAACACCAAGCCGTCTCCCTCCCGCTCGAGCGCGAAGCCTCCACCATCCCCCGCGGCGACGGCACCGGCACCTGGGAGTATCCCTCGCCGCAGCAGATGTACAACGCCATGCTGCGCAAGGGCTACACCGACACACCCGCCGAGCACGTCGAGGCCATGGTCTCGGTGCACAACTTCCTGAACGAGGGCGCCTGGGAGGAGATCCGCGAGTGGGAGCGCCGCTTCGGCGGCGGCTTGCTAAAGGGCTGGGAAGAGAGCAAGCGCGGCGAGGAAGGCGCTGCGCTGAGTGCTGCACTGCAGGCTATCCGCGAGGAGGGTAAGACGGACATGTCGCTTGAGCCGAGGCTGGTGCGCTTTATGGGCCGTCCGAACGAGCGCACGCCCAAGGCGAGGATGCTGGCTTTCATGGCGAAAGTTTGGCCGTCGGAGTACCCAGACAACCCGCCTTTCGATCGACACGACTGGTTCGTGGAGCGCAGACAGCCGGATGGATCGAGCAAGGAGATTCGCTATGTGATTGACTACTACTCTGGCCCGCCAGATGAGAACGACGAGCCGGTCTTCTACCTCGATGTGCGACCTGCGGTGGACGGACCTGTTTCTGCTGCGGAGAGAGTGATGAGGTGGGGCGGTGATATCTGGTGGAGGGCTACTGGTGGTAGTGTTAGGGAAGAGCTGGCGAAGCACAGGAATGCTTTCAGGTCTTGAGGATTTGAAGACATGACATGGTTTGCCGATGCATATAAAGGTGTTACTGGGTTGGGTTTCTTTGGACGATGCGCAACGTTTGGTCTTCTTGAGGACTTTGTACAAAAGAATTGGATGGGTTGCTTGTAAGATGGGATGGGTTGCAGGGAGTTTATTCTTCGCTCTTCTGACACTATATTAATTTGACCAGGACTTTACGAAGTAAACCGTTTTCTCCACACACAATGCGTGCCTTGCTGTCTGCCATTCAAGGGCGGCATGTGCCGACACGATCGAAGACCTAGTCTCACGCGCACGTTCCCAATTATCAGAATTGTTCCCTCGTTCGCCGACCGCCTTGGTTGCACCAGTCGCACTGCAGAAAGAGTCAGCACCAGTCGTCAATAATTCTCATTTTGATACAACGCACCTCTGTCTCCGAAGAACCTTCATTGTCAATG
Organism: Melanodothis sp. VS III C KN 2; assembly: GCA_019775565.1. Taxonomy (NCBI): domain Eukaryota; kingdom Fungi; phylum Ascomycota; class Dothideomycetes; order Cladosporiales; family Cladosporiaceae; genus Melanodothis; species Melanodothis sp. VS III C KN 2. Next base: position 792,145 of record JACWFM010000024.1, on the reverse strand, counting down.
ACACAGTACTCTGCTCGGCAGAAGCGACACGTCCGAATGTACTTCACTTTGCATTCTTCGCACGTTCGACCGCAGCCGAAGCAGTCGCGGCGCACGCCGACCTATGCAAAAGTATCAGTATGAGCACATCCGTAGCCTGGCGGGAGAGAGATGAGACGAGATGCTGTGGCGGATGTTCTTGCTTACACAACCCCTCTCACCCCCAAAACCCATCCGCGGACATCATCATCTCGCCCACCAGGCAGTGCTCAACACAAAGTTTGGAATATACCTTTATCGGCGCGCCCTGGCCAGTCGCTGGACCGCTAGCTGCTGGGCCGGCCCATTCGACGCTTTGGACGTGGACTTGCGGTTGCAATGACGCGGGTATCATTGGTGTTGGAGGGAGAGGTGCGTCTGCTGTCCGCGAGGCGGGCTCTTTGTAGCAGTTCTCGCACCACCAGCGATTGCAGCGCTCGCACCAGCGGCCGCGGAGACAGTCTTCGCAGCGGGCGAGGAGAGGTGGGAAAATGCCGTTGGTGGGCTCGGGTCTTTGGGCTGCGCGGACGGTGGAGGAGTGGATTGTGGGAGGAGCAAGTAAGGGCAATGTGGTTTCATCAGTATGTCCGAACACTGCTGGGCCCTCAGGACAGGTCCCGCATGTCTCGCAGCCTTGAGGCCCAAGAGCGACAGTTGCGAGTGTTGGTGGCAGGAAGTCTTTGCCGGGAGTTTGAGTGATGTCGTGACGGGGTCCTCGACAGAGGATTGCGTCAAAAGCGATGATGGTTTGGCAGGCTTGCAGGGTGTCTGCCCAGGCTGATGTGGTGCGGGTGAGGCCTCGGCCGGAGCGGTCGTACCAGCGTTGTTGGTCATCACTGGGGAGGCTGTTGTTCAGAAGTGTTGAGGAGCGTGAGTTCCATTCCGAGCCTATTTGGGCTCCTGAGGATGCGAGGACGCCGCTTGGTGGTTGCTGTGTTGTGGCGGGTTGTTCTTTGACTTTCGACGGCGGCGAGTCTTTACGTCCGAAGATGTAGAGTGCTCGAAGCTTGGGCGAATCGTCCGGTCGTCCCGGTCTGACAGTATAGCGTAAGACTTGTTGTAGCTTGGTATGATTGAGATGTTTACAATCCCTCAAACTCAAGACCCTCACGTTGAACCGATCCTCGGCTATGATCTCACGCACCAGATCCGCAGGCACCGGCAGTCCATCCAGGACAAGCGTGTGGACAAATCGAAGAACGTCTTTCGTATGTAGCTTGGAGAAGATCCCACGAAGAGGGCCAGAGTAGAAGTCATCTTCTGTCAGGGCTTCGTCCATTCGTTCTGCTCGCCACGAGATCCCGCCTGTATCGATGGGCGACGTGTCGATTGTGGCCGATTTTGCTGTGCTCAGATCCAGGTAGCGCCATGCTTCGGAGTTGGTGTTGATGAGTGTGCGAGATAATTTGTTTGTTGCTGATAGTGATAAGAGAGCTGATATTGGGAGATATGGGGCCGTTTGTCGCAGGATCAGGTCGATGGAGATGAGGTCGAACAACGAGGTTGACATTTTGAGTTATTACGCGATACGACAAGTGCTGTAGATCTCCCGAGCATCACATATCACCTTAACAGAGTGGTTTATCATCGGGCATGAGGGAGCTGTTGTTTGATGGTCTGGGCATTCCATAGCAGTGTGGAAGTCGCGAGCTTGAAGGCGTCATTGCTGGTCTATTAGTCTGCATACGATCGAACACATCAAGATACTATTGGTTACACGCTATTCTGTCACGAAGTTCATTCAACGGGATCACAGTCGTCACTTTGTGATCGTTAGCAATGTAAGTGCCATCGAGATACAGTATATCATTGCGTAACCTCCCACTGGTAGCGATGTCGTTTTCAGATCGAGTCTTAATGGAGATCGGACGATGGTTGTCTGCTGACGCTTGAGAGTATTACATTGCCGAAGGGTGCATGTACTGCAGACCCTATCCATTGGCCTGTCGCTCCTACTGCCGCTTTGGGCCAGTCAGACATGGGTAAGCTTGAGTGATTTCGCGAACAAACGGAGAGCAATGGCTTCGACGAAGCAATACAAATACAGCCTTGGTTTCCCTTGCACTCGCAACTCTTCTACCACCACAATCCACTTGTCCATCTGATTGTCCAGACTGATTTACTGTTCCAGCTTCCCCAATTCTATACCCTGACCAAAGAACCCAGCACGACCACCAAGCCAATATGACCACAGAAAACACCGCAATCGTGCTCGTCGATCCGTACAACGACTTCTTGCACCAAGACGGCAAGCTCAATCACATGGTCCGCGAGAGCCTCGACAAGACCAACACCATTGCAAACTTGCAAAAACTGTTGGACGTTGCTCGCGATAAGAAGATCCCTGTGTTCTACTGTCTGCATCAGCAGTACCACGCTCACTCCATGCAAGGCTGGACCATGATGAACGCCGCCTTGAAAGGCCTCAAGACAAACAAAGTGTTCGAAGAAGGCAGCTGGGGCGCCGAGTTCTACGACGGCATGGCGCCAGATGCCGTGAACGGGGATGTTGTCGTTTCGAAACATTGGAACAGCAGGTAGGCGCGAGTGACCCGGGCATGGCCCTTTTATGTGACAGTAACAAACTTCGACTGACTTGTCCCTTTTCCAGCTCGTTCCAGAACACAGATCTCGACTACCAGCTGCGCCAGCGCGGTATTAGACACCTTGTCATGGCTGGCCTGGTAGCGGAGACTTGCTTGGAATCGACGACGCGCTATGCTTATGAGAAGTGAGTGTACCGGAGAATGTCGCGAAGCGAGGTCGATACGCTAACTGTGATATTGTACTAGTGGCTATGGCGTGACCATGTTGTAAGTGACGGGATGGTTGTTTGGTTCTCATCGTGGTCTGCGCTAATCTATGATGAACTCAGATCAGATTGCACCGCAGGGTTCTCGCAAGACGGCAAAGAAGCATCGCAGAGACTGATATGGCCCTTTTTTGCGAACGATGTGATCACGCTTGCTGAATGGATCTCTTCCTTGGAAATGAGTTCGGAGTTGACGGTCTAATGGTGGCGTATGATAAGACTGGCTGCGCATGCATCTCACGGAGGCTTCGCAACATTCATTTATACCGTGGTTGAGAACAGTTTATGAGTCAAATTGGTCGTGTGGAACGGAAACACCGAAGTTATTCAAGAGCTGTTCCGCGCAAAGTATCGTTTGACGCTCTCCATAGGCAGTTGCAAACCAATGATACCCTCAAAACAGCTCGTCAAATACGGCTGGGCCTCCATGATGAGCTGTGCCGTTTCGTCTGCCATCTGAGAGAGATCTTGAGTGATGACATTCTTTCCGTCGATCTCTAAGCATTGCCGCAAGTCATCCTGGGCTGTAATGAGTTCTAACTGGAAAGCCCAATAATGCACGAGCAGACCAGCGATCGTCCCGTTGGCGAAAACCAGCTGCTGGAGACTGCTCTTATGTTTTGGCGAGCATTCTGGGTCGATTGCTTGCTCTCTGGTGACCTTGATCTGACTCGCGGGCCAGAAAAGATCACCACTGATCGAATTTTTGACTTCGTCCAACCATGACTTGAACTTAGTATGCAACCTATGTATGTCTCCTGGAAGCAAGCAGGTGGCTTTAGAGCTCCGCGACGAGCTACGAACGTCTCGCCGTACCTGGTCAACAGCTTCTAGTATCCCGGGCAGCTCGAAGGCCAGGGAAGTCAGACGATCCCGCGCGTCGAAGAAGTTCTCTAAAGACTCATCTTGATTCCATTCGGGTTTCGAAAGGAAACTTGCTCGCCGACGCTGGATAGTAACGTGTACTGCGATTCTCTTGAACCCCCTCAGCACGGGACCAATCGTGGGAAAATCGCTCGCTATGCTTGGCCCACAACATTGCAAGAGACGCAGCGCACCGTCCATGTGTGCCATGTAGCCAAAGCTGGAAATGGCTATTTGGTCCAAGTGCTCGAAGCAGCATAGAGCTACGGAAGCACAGAACAGCACATGGGAAATTTGTGTAGCTCCAGTCGCTCCGGGCATGACCGTATGCAAGTACCGGCGATATTGAGAGATGGCAGCTGTATAGCTGGAGCGCGCAAGAGATATCAACTCTGTGTCAGAGTGAAGTCGGCCATAGTAGATGACCAGTAAGCTGAACAAGGCGATGTCCAAGAATGGGATATATCTGGTGGCGAACGGGATCAACGCCCTTATATTGAGCGCGATTGCGGAATAGTGTTTGGTTCCTTGCATGATGTTCCGATCACCGCTGAAGATAGCGGGAGAACGAGAGTCATTATACTCGTCAACGATACCTCGATACAGCGGCTCCCAGAGTGATAGTCGGCCCGACAAAACGACATCGTCTCGATGAAGCGAAGACCTGAACTCATGCCGCAACAGAGCCAACCGCACTCTCTGCAGGTGAATTACGGACGACTCATAGAACTGCTTCGAGCGTTCGCTTTCCGTCAAACGGTTCCGATATGCTTCGCCTAGCTTTAGCCTTGGAGGCTGCCGTAGAATAGTGTCGGTTCGGGAGTGGACGAAGATGGTCGATTTGCTTGGTCCGCTGCATCTAAGGCCACTTTGACGGCAGCTGGAACATTGGGGCTCTTGTAGATCACACTAGCTTTTCTCTCAGCATCGTATGAGCAATCTGGCTTCCTGACAGCTTCCAGACTCACCTTTTTGCGTCGCCGCTTGCACTCGGCGCAACGTCGACTCGAGCCTGCTATGTCGCCTGCGACCATTATCGATTTCCAAGACAGCTATCGTTGCAAGAAAGTGCCATTTCGAAGGGGTTTAAAACACTTCTTGGCGGATCTGTGATTCTTGGACGTCTCGACGAGTCAATCAGACGAGCTTACCAATGGTCGAGAGCTTCCGCGCAATGCGTTCGCCGGCGCTCCTCCTTCCGTAAACGGACGGGTGAGTTTCATCACGTCAGCATATGGGTGGACAGCCCTATGCTGATTACCAAGATTCCGCTGAGAACCCCGGAACCTGCTAGTCTATAGGTGAAGGTGAAGATTGCTTTCCACTGAATAGACTGGTCGCCGGAAAGCTACATGTACTCTTACAGTTGGTCGGTCTTTGGCAGGCACAGCTCACAGCGACCTACGTACAGATCTGCGTGTGAGAATTTTGAGGGAGTGGTTCAGATTGGATACAACAGAAAGATACGAATACCACGGGAGGAGGCTCGATGAGGTATAGAGGCACATCATTGCCAGTTATGGTGCGTTCTTTTACTCAAAAGACCTAAGAACGCGGTCACTCGAAAGCCCAAACGTCGCAGCGTCGCAATTATCACGCACTTCATCTCCTTTTCCAATACAGAGAACATGAGTACGCCGCATCGTGCTCTTGGGACTAATGAGGTAGGAGGTAAAGGCGCCACGAGGCAGGAGCGCATGGGGCGAAATCATCGTCGCTCTACCAGTAGCGATAAATTACCTGAGAAGAGAGGTTGTAAGTCGAAAATCACGATCATTTGAGTATCTGGAAACATGTAGCAAATAATCAATAAATTTTTGAAAGACTCCAAATAGTGTCTCCGGGGGATCTCTGCTTCTCCTGGGTGACTAGTCGTTTTTCCCGTTTAGTCACGTGCATGGGACAAGAGCAATCCGGCCAATGCACAGTCAGCTTCTCTACTTTAGACAAGTATACCGCTCCTGAACTACGATCCCACCGTACTGTTCATGGCACTCGAGCAACGTTGACCGACTCGAGCCGGCGATCAAGCAAGAAGAAACGGTAGCACAGCCGTGTTGCACAGGTCTTCCGGCTTCTTGCGTTTTCCCGGGCTGCGGGTGCCTCAACAGTACCCATGCAGTGGGAGGAGAGCTCGGATCGCGTGCATCGATACACCTTGCGATCTTTGCATCCGGTGGCTCGATGGGTAGTCAAGGAATCCGGTTTCTGTGCGTGCAGCCCAGACATTTCAGACCTCTTATCGCGCCATCACGAATCAGCGTGGATACAAATCGAACCCATCATGCATTTGCACGCACGGCAAGAGGCGGTAAGAAGCGCCACATATGTTTTGCAATGACTGTATGTAGTTCGTGAGCGTCGATCACTCCTCCGGGCGGCTTGCGTGCGAAAACACGGCCAGACATGGAGGTGGCCACGAACAGCTGACAGCTTATCACCGATGGCGAGCAACCCGAATCTCCGCACGTATGCACGCAACTCTCCTGATCACTGCTCCTCCACGTCTTTCGTGTCCATCGCAGTCACGGATTGGCAGAGCTGGCGCCTCTTAACCACCCGAGCCACCGAACCCGGGATGCTGGGCCGCGATGCGGTGTGTCTCTTTTGTTCACAGGACGGACACTACTGACATATATAGATCGACGGCGATCGGAAGGGGAACACGTATTCCAACGAGCGACATACATTGAATCTAGTTGAGCTTTTCCATGTCGTCACACGCAATTCTGCGGTCACGTTCCAACATCTGTAGGTCACTGGCCAGGACTAGCCCTACAGTGCGCAGGATACATTGCGAACGAGAGGTACTTCAAGAACATCGGCGCGAAAACTATGAGACAATCAAAGAGCGAAACCTCAAGGTAAAGAGCGCATGCGGGTGTCCGGCAGAGACGTTAAGTAGCTAATTCGTACATGCCAGACCTTGACAGAGCGCTGGACGTCTCTCCAAGTAGTCAAGACAGATCTATCTACCTGGGGCGATGAAGTCGAATACCTGGTGTTCAGACTCGATCATGAGACTTGCGAAGTGCACATGTCCTTGAGGGGCTCTCAGATCCTAAGTAATCTGAAGAAAAGGTTTCCAGGAGAGCTTTTTGATCTCGAGGCATGCAAGTACATGCTGGAAAGTCAGCCAAGACGTCCTTACGGTGACTCGCTTAGAGACCTTGCGCTTGTCGAGAGCGATATGAGAGAAAGGTAGGTCAATATCGATCCAAAATGGTCACTCATCCTGATTAACAAGTTTACAGACGACAGAAAATTGTTGCTTGCTTGTCGGACGACGAGCGAGTGGTTACTTTGACCAATGTCGCGTTGCTCGGGTCGTCGCGGATGAATCTGGATTATGATGCACTGATTACGGACAAACCGCGATATCAGGACATGCTCAGTAGACTTCCCGGCAGGGCGTCACACCTCAACGATGAGTGTGGCTACCTAATGCAAAGCCTTGCTCCCTCTTCTGATCACGAACGATCAAGCATCAGCATCAGACACGCGGTCGACAGCTGGGGTGGCTGTGCTCTCCAGGCGACATTCTCCGCAGAAAATCTGCAAGAAGCTTGTCGACTACACGACCAATTGGTACCGTTGGGACCACTGATGTTGGCTTTGAGCGCTGCAACACCGATGTACAAAGGCAGACTTATGGCCACTGATACCCGTTGGAAAGCTATGTCCTGGGCCGGGGACGATCGCAAGCCTTCAGAAAAGCCACACCTTCAACCACGATCAGGGTGCACGCCAATGTATCTCGAAGAAACTTCGTTTGCCCGACAGATGAACGACCGGAATCTGAAGTCTGACGAAGGGTCCAAATCTCAATTATGCGAAAAGGGTGTTGCTCCGGCTCTTGCCACTTACTTTGCACACGTCTTAGGAAGAGAGCCATTGATTAGCACCGCCTGCATGCCCAGCTCTGATGCTATCTCAAACTTGACACAAGACCCGCGAATGGAATCCCTGAATACTCACATGTCGACTTGGTGGCCGCACGTAAGGCTCAAGCTGCCAGTGTTGTCTGCCTCGAACGACAGCCTGCCATGGCGTGTAGAGTTTCGGCCGATGGAAGCACAGCCAAGCGATATGGAGAATGCGGCGCTGGTTGTTGCGCTGCGAGTCCTTCAACGGACTATTCAACACTTCGGTCTAGATCTGAAGATTCCCATCTCAAGCGTGGAGGAGAACATGAACCGCGCAAGCGACTACAACGCAGCGACCGATCAGACCTTCCGATTTGCAGTGCGGCCCATAGGCTCATCGAGTGAGCCAGCATTCGCTTTCGATGATTGGGCAAGCCTCGATGTTATCTTTAATGGAAATGGTGATGACGCTGCTCGGTCATGGCACGGGCTGTTACCATTAGCCAGAGATTATCTTACTCACTGCAACGTCTCAAGCTTGTCTACCAAAGAGCAGGAGAAAATTTTGGGTGCTTTGGAGTTGCTGTCAGCGCGAGCCAGTGGAAGACTGGAGACACCAGCTAGGTGGATGCGCAATTTCGTTGCGGAAAACTCATGTGACAGCCCTCACGACAAGGAGATCTCTTCTCGTCTGTACTACGATATGATATTAGCACTTTTAGAATGACCGTCATCGCGAATACAAAGAACATTCTCAGCCTAGGCAGTGTTGGACCGATTATGTCGACATTGCACGTTGCTTGTACCAGGTAAGAAAGAACGTGCTTTGGTCAACCAGCCACTACAGCAGTTCCGATCCTTGAAAGCTTCCGCGTCTACAGACGAGCAATTCGACATAGTGACATATAAGCATCCAGATGCGCCTTATCAATGGGGGTAGGGCCAGGGACATTGAAAGTTTTTGGAAGGAACATCATAGATGTAAATCAATCACGCGAGATTAGGTGAATATTGATATCTCATTTACGCGAGCTGTGAAGTGTCCTGGACTCCTGGCCACGTGGTCTACGTTGCCCCTTGGATCGGCAGGCCAACCCTCAGGCTTGCGCGAGAACGCGCCAGTAAAGCAACAGTGCGTTTCCGCAATGATCCTCTCCGCAATCCGACCGCCCAATTGGTTCATCTCCCCCATGCTTGTCATTGCTTGTGTTTTAATCCTAGGGGTGATCTCTTGTGCAGAAATCCCAAGTGAGATGAGACCAGATTACCGTGGTATCGGTCTGTTCCTGGCTATTGGTAAAACCTCATTTCGACTTGCAGCTATTGGAACACGACATGCGTGTTACCAGTATGAACGACGTCCACACCTAATGTCTCGTTTGTAGAGTTCGCGCCCTATCACGCCCTCCTCGCCCTAGACTGATTGGTATTAGCCGCCTGAAACTGAGTTCATGAAGGAGTCCTATAACCGGTGCGAATTGCCGGTATGGCTCAGGGTCTGAACACGGTCTCAGCTACAGCGAACCATAGCTAGGCTGCAGCTGAAGGTGCAAGTACGTCCAAATCTCGTACTATTGACTCCTTTCCTGTTTTCTTCTTGTAACTGTCTCTCATAAACTTTTCCGTTCCATACCCACGACACGATTATCCAATGCCCAGCATGTTCGTCTCTTCAAGCCTTGTCCTCAGCCACCTGGCGGCCTTCGCTGCCCTCGCCTCAGCACAGGATGGCAACCAATACGCCGCGTCGATTCTGTCCGCGGTTGAGAACCTCGACACCGCCGCCCTGGCCTCCGCGACCGCCAATCTGCAAAACAGCGTCATCTCAGCTCTTGCCGAATCGACTGCAGACCCAAGCGCGATCGTCAGCAACGTCGAGGTCGACATCTCCGCTGTCATCGCCACTCTTGACCAATTCACTGCGACTGCAGACCCAGCTCTCCTCAGCAGCATCGAGGCCCAAGCTTCCGACATTGGCCTCGACTTTGATAGCCTGAGCCAGCTTACCGACGTGGCGGAAGCACCGGAAGAGACTGGCACAGCCAGCGCCGCCGACGCCATTTCCACCGCGAGTATCGACCCCTCTAGTGTCGTTGTCATCTCTGGCCAGTCGTCGAGCGCACCTTTCACTACTCACAACGATGGAGGTTCATCTTCGTCTTCGTCTGCCTCTGAGAGCACCGAGGCAGCCAGCACTTCTGCGTCTAGCGCTTCTACTGCTCGCCCATCCACACAGGCGGAAAGCTCCGCCTCTGGATCTACCACTGCAGCGTCTGCGTCTGGCAACCTTGCCGCTGCTGCCACAGGTCTGCCTATTGCCGCTGTGGGTGCAGGTCTTGCTGTTTTGGCTATGCTTTGAGAGTGGAACGTGCAGGAAAATGTGGTCAATAATGCGCGAATTCAGGTTTCTATAAGATTTTATTCGCTGCACCATAGACGTTTTTCGTTAGCTGCTCTATTCAGAGTGAGATGTGTTGAGAGAAAGGAGGAAATGCTCGTAAAATGGTAGAAATTACATCTCATTCGCTGTCATCTAGTCAGCAATCTCATTAAATACACATATCCCATCTCCAGCTAAAGTCTAGGTGCGTAGCTCTGTCGCTTGGCGCTAGCAGTATCAAGCCAGCTTGATCGACTGTTCCCAACCTGACTCTCCTCGTGCGAATAACGAGTGAGGTCACGCTCCTCGTGCGCCCGACTGGTATCCGACAGCCCATCTTCGCAATCCTCTGAAATCGACGTTCCGAGGTTGCGTAGTTCGTGACTCTCCAGCTTCTCCGTTGGCCGAGATACGGCGCCGTTCCTTTCAAAGTTGACGTTTGTATCGCGGACGACAGTGATGGATTTGTTAGGTATGGTGCCTTGGGTGCCGTGCGAAGACTGATTGGTCGAGTGCTGGGTGGATCCAAGGTAGCGACGGAAGAAGACACGTAGGGCTGGCGCAGAAGCACACATTATGCCGACTTGCAATTCGAATTGAGCCCAGACGAAGAGCATGAAGGCGGCTCGGATGGGGTCCAGTGAGGTACTAGTCCCTGTGATAACAGATCAGCGAGTAGAACGACGAAGAACGTGTGGAACGAGGCACTCACTGATTAGCCAGTAGGTGCGTACACCACCAGCAGCAACGACAACGAATCCGAGGCAGAAGATGGCATTCAGCGCGAGTCTTTGTCGACGAGGAACATCGTGATGCCAGGTGATGATACAGGGTAGCGCAACTGCGTAAAGATCGCTGAGAACGGCGCAAACACCAGCCGTAGCGTTGATAGCATTGCTGTCCGCGAGGCAAGTAAAGTCCGCAGTAAGGGCGTATTTGAGGTCAAATGCCATCCAGTATGCCTCGGTCGGTCTGCAGTCGACAAGGAGCAGGATGCAGAACGCAATGGTATAAAGAACCGTGAATATGATTGCAAACCAGACACACCAGTACCATTTCTTCGAATACGTGCCAGTCACTAGGCGACGGTAAAAGAAGAGGATAGACACCTTGGTGCAACCGCTACAGATCAGGAAGGAGAATTGAGCGAGCCACATGCAGAGTACCGCATACGAGCGCAGGTTAGGCTTAACATCCCAGACGTGGCGGCCACCATTGGCTCTTTCACTGAACACGACAGAGACGGCCGTGAACAATGCAGCAGCGAACCAGGCAGGTAAGAGTAGACCCTGTAGCGGAACATCAGCTAGCGTTCGGTTGCTTTCTATGCTTCGCGAGTTAGCAACTCACATCATCCAGGCCCAGTCTACCAGCGTGTCCTCGAAGACGTAGCCAGAAACGCACTGCCACCATGACAGTGGCCGCGGCAAACCATATACAAGTATATATCGGCAGCCATGTTAGCTCTTCGGGGTTGACATAGTTGGCTTTTGGCCATTTGGCGATGACCTCTGGTGTTTGGTCGAGGATATTGGCAGACAGTACCATGATTGCTTAGAGGATGTCTGACAAGGGGAAGGCCACATCAGAACCCGGGGTTTGAAAACACATATATGAATGCGATGATATAGTGGGCGGCGTGGATCGCTTCCGATCTGAACCAGCGACCAGGGAGCAAAGGAGGCTCGTACCTCGTAGTGATTCACAGATCGTCAGCTAACCACGCTCTTCAGAAGACGATGCGATGCTTCTTGGGACAAAACGGCCGCTAAGACGATCTTCACGCGTTCTAGGAGCTCGGGGATCTGATGTTCCGCAAGCGCTCCTCGTGGGATGCAACACACTAGTGACACATGTGCGTAGACGGTATCCTTTAAAAAGAGCCGAGCTGTAAAACGCCTTACGGAAGGGAACCTTGACGACTATTCGGGTGACACTCGGGCGATGGGTTTCGCCATCAGAATCAACGTCTTGTGTACACCTGTAGGTTGTGATCCTGCAGGACCGGTACCCGGGCACGTGGTCGGAAAATCAGTGGCATGCTCGGTAGTTAGGAAGAGGTTCGGTAGCGTTTGTCCGACAGTCAGTGCTCCTGGTATTGGTTGTCTTCCTGGATTCCACCGGTGCAAACTATCCTCCCTGACTGTCGGGATTACCTAGGACTGTGCTCCAAAAGTGCGGGCCAAAAGTACAGCTACACGGGAGGTGTTTGGTATAAGGCGTCCATGCCCTACTTATGGACTGAGTGAAATAGCTGGAAGCCTCCAACATACTCACAGCAGCCCACTGAAGATTAAAACTCTCTGTAAAAGCTCGCACAACAACATTCGACTGCCAGCATCGCTTGAGCATCGTCAATTGTGACCAACAAAGCAGCCATGCTTCATGATGTCCTCGTGGAGATTACTCGGAAACTCTCGTCTGAAAAGCCCTGCGAACATCGAAGTGGAGCCGGGAACTATCAAGCCACTCCAACAGTCCAAAAGCAAAACTTCACTCGCGCGTGAGAAGCGCCGTGGCCTGACTCGTGGTAGTGATATCTCTGGCGCGGAACTGCGACAGTCGAACCTGCGCTGCATAGTGGCAGTGTGAGAGTGTTGTGGTGGGAGCATAACTCGTGAAGCAAGCACTCCTGGTGTACAGGGCTCGTCGAGAACGAGAAGTTCGAGACTGAAGCGCTTGGTGCTTTAGCTGCTGATGATCAACTTGCGCTGTGATAGACTAGAAGTGGAGATAGACGCAACTCAGAGTGCAGAGACAGCCTCCGAGAGACCATAAGTAAGTCGAGCACTCCTGCAAAGCACAACATGTGCCGTGCAGATGGGCTTGCACCATAAAGTCTCCAGCGTTGATCTTCTTCAACGGTGCTACCTCGTGTTTGTGCGAACTTTCCTCGTAAAGTTCGTAAAGAAAGAGTTCTGTCAAGGGGTAGATCCGCACATCTAATCAATTTCTCACATCGGGGCTTTGCACACTGGCGAAGCATGCCAAATCTAGAACGTTTGTAAAGTAAATCTGTGTGATTGCTTTAATGCGAAGCCAACTGTCGTTGTTTCGATGATGATCGCTTGTCCTGTTAACTAAGCATATAATTGTTCGTCCTGCACAAAGTCAAGAGGTTTTCCACGCCTTTCTCGCTCTTCCCATTCTAGTTTCGACAATTCCCAAGGAAAGAGCATGATCGACAGCTATACCGCCGCTAATGGGACTAACGACGTTTAGTCAGTCCTCCGGACCCATCGTCCGTTCGGTGCATCATTCTGTGCCACTGACTCGAGCTCGATGTGCCAGGCCGTACTACGGAGAGGCGTAGGTCCAATCATGGCACATCTTCGAGCAAAGCCCGTCACCTCCAAGCCACTTTGTTTGAAACCATGTAAACCGGTGGAGAGCTCCTGAAACGGGCACCCTGGTCCCAATGCATGGCGAGCGTCGAGGCTGGGAGGCAGCGAGTTGGACCTGCCGCTTTTAGAGTTGAGTTTGCCACGCGGTATGTGGAACGAGGAGTGTGCGTGAGTGGAACGAGGATGCCACAGATGATTTGCAAAGCGATGGTAGGTGGGAGCTCTCGAAATGCGTGTATGGTACAAGTATGCATCTCCCAGAACATAGACGTGGCACTCATCGCAAGACTTCGCTAAAGCCAGAAGCTTCTTAATTCACTCACGCCTTTCGATTAATGTAACATATTGTGGTGACCATTGCATCGAGGCTCGGATGGAATAAGGTAGCTGAATGGTTTGGGGACTCTCGCGTCTGAGCGGCATTTAATGTCGATCAGTACGTCCATTTCTCGTGTAGTAGATGGCGTTTCCTGGATGAGCCAGATGACACACACCACATGTAAGATGTCCAATAAACCGACATCCAGCATACCTGATCAAACTACAATGCCATCAAACAACGCCAGCCGTCCACCCTCCTCCCTCTCTCTTCACCCCATCGTCCAATTCCCCCTCCACCTAAACCCCCTCAGTTACCAACCTTACTCTCACTCCTAACAACCCCATCCTTCTCCTCAATCCTCTCCACTCTCCTCTCCAAATCAAACTGGTAATCCCTCATATCCATCGTCGGCACAAACAGCGGCGCGTTCGTGAACAAGTAGTTCATCTCCTCCAACGGCCTGCGCTTAGTCTCTGGCTGGAAAGCCCAGAAGTAAACCGCGTTGGTAAAGTTGCAAACGACGAATAGGAGGTAGAAGCGCCAGCCGATGCGCTCCATGGCGATGGGCGTGACTTGGCCGATCATGGTGTTGAAGGCGAAGGAGACCATGACGCCAATGGAGACGCCTTTGGCGCGCGTGCGGGTGTCGAAGACTTCGGCGGGGACGATCCCTGGGCAGAAATGCTTTGTTAGTGTTGTGTTATTGTGTTGGAGAAGGTGTGGAAGGACTTACAAGAAAGCGGGCCATTCGTCGCAGAGAAACTGATATTGTATAGCCAAGTCATAGCAATGAACGCCCAACTCGCAGACGCATTCTCCGTAGCACCGGGCGGGAACTTCGCGAGCATTATCGTAGCAACCGTGAAGAACAAGCAGTTGGTGAGGTTGCCGCCGATCATCGCCCATCTGCGGCCGACTTTGTCGATGAACAAGATACAGCACAACTGCGCTATTAAGGCCAGCACAGAGGAGATACCCTGGTATTTTAGCGTATCGTTGGTAGAGATACCGATTTGGCTGAAGATGGTCTGTAGATCGAGGAGCTCGAATCAGTATTGTGTTTCGGGCATCATGCTGGGTTGTATTCGTCGGTTACGTACCGGGCTGTAGTACTGGATCGCGGACACGCCGGTCATTTGGACACTAGCCTGGATGGCGCAAACGAGCACGAGACGGCGGAAAGAGGACTTGTTCTTGAACAGCTCCATGTACGACTTAGCAGCATGTTCGTGCTCGTGCTCGATCGAGTCGCGGATCTGGTCGTACTCGGCGCGCACCCATGTGTCGTCTTCGTTTCCGTGCGCGTGCAGTCTAGCAAGAGTCTTAAGGCCTTTCTCAGACTTGCCATGGTCGATGAGCCATCTGCCGTACCATCAGTATCTTCAAACCCAACCCCGATAGCAAGAAAACGCAAACCTAGGACTCTCAGGAAACAGCATAATCAACAACGCTAGCACCACAGCCGGAACAACCTGAATCCCCAAGCTCAACCGCCACTGCATCGAATTATCGTCGGCAAAATTCTTATTCGTCCCGAACGTCGTCCAGGACGCAACAAGCGCCCCTATCCCGAGCATAAACTGCTGCAACGCCGTAACACTCCCCCTAATAGAAGGGTGCGCAATCTCAGCCTGATACAGCGGGATAATCATAATGCAAAATCCAACACCAACACCCGCGATAATGCGTCCGGCGTACAGGTATTCGACATTTTGAGCGGCGGTTTGGAGTGCTCCGCCGAGGATGAAGATCACGGAGCCGGTGAGAATGGTCAGGCGGCGGCCAAGATAGTCGCCTGCTGGGCCGGCGAGGGCGGCTCCGAAGAAGGCGCCGCCGGTGAAGACGGAGACGACGGCACCTTTTTGAGCTTCGGTGGGATTGAAGCGCGATTCGAAGTCGGGAGAGGCAACTACGCCGGCGATGACACCGAGGTCGTAGCCGTAGAGGATGGAGCCGAAGGAGGCGAAGACAGAGACCAGGAACTGTGGTTCGGGGCTGTGTTAGTGAGATGAAATGCGATAGTCGAGATATGGATAAAGAAGAAGGCAAAGACGCACCTGGTACACTTTAGGAGGAAACCCCATGCTGGACAAAACACGAAGCAACTGCTGCTGTTCTTGTGCTGTCAATAACAACACGAACAAGACCGGGGATCCTCCAACCACTTTATACCAATCCCAATCCCCATCCCCATCCCCTCACCTCGCAAGAAAGCACGGCCTCGCATCAGTACAGTAGTGCCCGCACACATGCCTGCATGCAACAAGATGTCCATGTGCAGCAATGCCGAAGCGCTCATGGATCCAAGGCCTGGCTCACAAGCAATCCTTCTAGGGCTTGCTTTCCGGCTACAGGTGCTGCAGAGGTGCATCAGCCGGTCTCCAGCGATAATTCCACCATTCGCGGACGTGTCTGCCTCGGATGTCAGTGGCGGTCCTGGCGGATGGAGGTTCCAAGAGTATTGGCGCCGAGAAGCTGGAGAGCATGGGGTTTATATTGCGGGTGTTGAACTTGGAGGGGGGTGGTCAATCAACGCCGCACCCCGGGATCTTCTCCACGTGCCGATGTGTTGATGTTGATTTTAACCAGAGTTGCGTCCTTCGGTCCCGGCTGACATAATGGTTCTGTAAAGCCCATTTCCATTTCCTGGATTGTTGCTGCTGTGTCCACTTGTTTCCTTGGCTGGTCGAAAGTGTATAAGCGAAGGCATTGGCGATCTGGATGATGACGATGATGGTGATGATAAACGTACAGGTAATAATACACTCATCTCTAACTTCGTACAGTTATCCTCCCTTCCCCTCTCCTTCCAGTTTCAAGCAGAAACGCCGCGCTAAATGGCTTGCTAACAAACAGTACACGAAACCTTCTTCTCATCCCGTCTTTTTTACATACGGCTCAGAACTCCCTGCTCTCGCCAATTTTACACGTGTCGAATGCTCCCGGCTCGAGACCTTTCCATTCGGCTGCTTCCCTCAGTAATCGTGGCGGTTCTAGCACATCTTCTTCGGTGAGAACCCACGTTCCCCAATGAATACCCATCGCGCGCTTGCACTTTGTGTCGGCAAAGATGTTGACGCTATCGTAAGGGTTGGCATGCATGGGCGACATTATCCATCGAGGATCGTATGCACCAATTGGGATCAGACCAAGGTCGAAAGGTCCGCGAAGGTCGCCGATTTGCTTGAAAGCAGGGCAGGTGGGCAAGTCTGCATACTTCTCGCCGTAGTCGAATTCATCCTCGGGTAGCTCTGGAACGCTTCGGTACCCTGTGTCTCCTCCAAAATACACTGACTTCCCGCCGGAAGTGACGCTCCAGCTTGACCAGAGAGTGTGACCTTTGTCAAAGGGTGTCCGTGCGGTGATGTGTTGGCAAGGGAGGCAGCCCAGTGTAGCAACAATGTCTTCATGGCCAGTCGACGATGCGCTGATGCTTCCGCGCTCAGACTCAGTTGCGTTGTTCTCGATGTGTTGCGCGGGCTCCGTGGAAGGTTGTCTCGATGATAGTTTGATCTCCTGCTCTTCCCACCAATCCAGCTCGGTGACGTTGCTAATACCACATTTGGCAAACCATTGCTTCACTCCCAGCGGGACGAAGAAGTGGACGTTCTTGTGCTTTTTGGCAATCTTCAGAATTGTAGGGTGGCTCATGTGGTCGTAGTGGTTGTGGCTGATCACTACAGCGTCGATGTACGGTATCTCCTCCACCTCGCAGGGTATGTCTGTATATCTCTTAGGGCCCATGAAGCTGACTGGGCTGCACCTGGGCGTGAAGACGGGATCGAACAAGACTCTGAAGCCACCGGGAAATTCGACATAGTAGCAGGCGTGACCCAGCCATGTCGCGCGCAATTGCTCGGTTTTGCGCGAAGGCAAGAAGTTTGGCTTGAGGACCGAGACTGTGGGTGGAGTCGTGTCTGGTCTCTTCATCTTCCCACTGAGTCCCCTCCATGCCATAGCGCTGATCAACTCGAAAGGGCTACGCTCAATGTACGAGTCCCAAGGATTGATAAAGCCTTTGCCATTCTTGTTGTGGTGTCTCTTCTCTTGGACGTCGGACGGCTGGGCGGACCTGGCGCCAGGTGAGGAGACAGTCGCATAGAGCAGGGCGGAAGTAGTCGCAGAGGCCATGACGGAGGATGTACTGAATGCGCGGCTTGAGGATCCAAAGAGACGAGCGCCTCGACGTGCAGAGTGAGCCGCGAGGGTAGCGCTGGCGAAGAAGTGTAGAGGGGAATGCATTCTAAAAACGAGCGTGTGCAGCGAGCGAATAAGGAAAGGATATAGTACAATTGGACAGGCCTCCCTTGGTCACACCACCATCACTTGGAAGGCGCGTCGTCGCACTCGCATACAGATGATGATGCCAAAGTATGCAGGAGCTGATATTGAAGCGAGACAGACTCGAACAATAATTCGTCCGGTTCCGCTAACTCCGACCACGAGTTTACGTACGCAAAGCATCCTGCGCTACACCCGCGATCTTGCAGTAGCGGCGAATCGAACAATTGTCATTGTGCGGGTCCGATATGTAAAAATCCCCCTGCTGCCTTGAGCGAGAGCCGTCTCTCAAGGAATCTTGTCATTGATCTCATCGACGAGTCTGCCCTTGCAGCAAAATGCCTGTCATCAATGCTGCAGCCCCGATTATGATCGTATGTAAACTCGTGAACATGGCGATTCTGTAAATTCGGTTAGCAACGATGACAAGTAGTTATTAGACAGTCATTACATTGGATGATCTGCCTATAAGCACTCATTGTAATGTACCAAAGGTGGTGTTAGGTTTACCAGGATGATGATTGTGTTTCTTTACTGGCGATATTACATCGACAGATTTGTCCCAAGATGCCCAGGCTATCGCATGAATAGCACCTTCCCAAAAGGCAACGCTAACACCATCTCGCTTGATGAGACGATAAGGACAGCGTAGAAGTATTTTGTTCCCTGTCTCGTCTTCACCTTTACATTCTTCCTCTGAACTCGTCGGCGAAATCTCACACCCTACTCTGTAATCCACCACATCACGAATGTCTGACCTCCGCCAACGAAAGCCCGTCCAGGATGTCGCCGCCCAGCCAACCCAGGAGCTTGAGGAAGACGACAAAGAGCACTACACACAACAAGCCCCACCAGACATGCGCCCTGATCTCGGCGTGATGATAACTCTTCTACTCATTCTCATGACAGTCATCACTACCTACTGGTACTACCGCGTGGACCGCAACAGCAAAGGGCCCTTTTCGACATTCGTCAACGATAAGATTCTCGGCTATGATCCCTATGCGAGGGGCGGACCTGTTGAGGGGTTGGGGCCGCTGTGAGGGCATGATTCATGGATGACGAACGCTATGCGCGCTGTCATGGCCATGTTGCTCGTACGCTTGGCTGCTGTTGAGCTATTGTGGCCGCGCGAACTGGGAAATTGCAGAGATGGTCACCTGCCTTGCGGCTGTGATAGCGGAAGCTAGCCACCAGCTTTTGATTGGGGACCGAGACGCAAAGAACATGAAAGCACGCTGGGCAACGGCGATCATACCGGCCAGCTGAGACGCAGAACGACGCTCCGGTGTCGCCGTGGACAAACGATATCAAATTATTGGCACATTAGAAGGCGCAGATGAAGATACCATACGCGTCAGAGGTGGAGAGCGAATCTGGCCAACAATCTGCGTAGGAAGAAGGCATTTGTTTGATGTTCAAGCTCAAGCGAATAGGACAGCCACTTTTGTTGTGCCGAGGATTCCTTGTATTTATAATTCATGTCATCAATAAATAAACAGAGACATCATCAGATCTACAAGATCGGCATGCCCGACAGCATCTTTAACAAAAAAGTGACAGGACAGGGTCTCTGCTCCTCAAAAAACAGCCTCGGCTGTCCCTCCGCTGACATCGGCCTCCATCGGCTGCTTTATAGCCGCCACTACTTTTACACCACCATGTACCTCGTCTGACACGTTCCACCTGTGAAGTAGCTGTAAATCATTCATCACCCCTTTGCACGTTTCATCAGCGAGTTCCGTTACCCAGCTTCGTTCAATTGCCGCAACTATGGCGAACGCTCGTGCCCAGCAGATCGCTGGCCATCTGAACTACCCCAAAGGCATGCTCTACGGCCAGACAGCCATCATCACCGGCTCAGGACAAGGCATTGGCGCTGAAACAGCAAGGCTCTTCGCGAATGAAGGTGCCAAAGTCGTTGTGAGCGATATCGATGGCGGTTAGTCTCAATTTCCTTCATGTACATGAGCACATCTTCGACCATGTGATCATGTAGCTCTTAGTATGGGGCAGAAGTAGGGAATATATAAATGTATAGCTAATACAGCACCACAGAAAAGGCAAAGGCCGTCGCAGACGCCATCAACAAGAACGGCGGCCAAGCTCTCGCTGTCCCCGGAGACATGCTCGACGACAAATACATCGACTCGCTGGTCAAGCAAGCCGCAGACTTCGGCAACGGCAAGATCCACATCATCGTCAACAACGCAGGCTACACGTGGGACGGCGTGATCCACAAGGTACGTCTGCACTCCATCCCATCATCGCCGCAGCAGTTCGGCCAGCCAAAAAAAACCGATCTCAAGAGCCACTGTAACTGACACCATCTTCTCAAAGACCACAGATAAGCAGTGGTCCACAATCCTCGCCCTCCACAACACCCAACCCTTCAAACTCGTCCGTTCCGCAGCGCCCTACTTCCGCGTGAAGGACGGAGAGCCAAGAAACATCGTCAACATCTCCTCAACCTCCGGCCTCCACGGCAACGCCGGCCAAGCAAACTACGCCCTCGCCAAAGCCGGCGTCGTCGGCCTCACAAAGACCATAGCCAAAGAATGGGGTACGTGAAAGAACAATATTTCTCAATCTCGCGGTCTAGGTTCAAAGATCCGGTACTGGCTTCTCAGCGTCAAGGCTAGAGCAGTACGGTCTCTGATGAAGCTGGACTACGATCTAGTTATATAATGTCTGAGACGTTTGTGCTGACTCGAACCCTTTTCTCTCTGCAGGTCCCGCGTTCGGCGTCCGCGCCAACACCGTAGCCTTCGGCCACATCGCCACCCGTCTCACTGCTGCAAAGGAGGAAGGAGCGTTTGTGACGACGCCGGATGGAGAGAAGGTTGCCTTGGGGATTCCGATGAAGCAGAAAGCTGGGAGGGAGGAAGGGGAGAGCGCGTATAAGGATATTCCGCTGGGCAGGCCGGGAACGGCGACGGAGGCGGCAGGCGCGGTGTTGGCTGTTGTTAGTCCTTTGATGGGGTATGTCAGTGGGCAGACATTGAGTGTGACAGGGGGTAGGAATATGTAAGCGTAGGTATGGAGTGTGGTGGGTGAAGCAGCGGTGTATTAGGGGGTATCGTATCGTATTGTATCGTCTAACCTTTCGAGGTCACTTCCCTCGTATCGACTCATCTCCTCTCCTCGGACCGGGTA
This sequence comes from Melanodothis sp. VS III C KN 2, assembly GCA_019775565.1. Lineage (NCBI taxonomy): Eukaryota > Fungi > Ascomycota > Dothideomycetes > Cladosporiales > Cladosporiaceae > Melanodothis > Melanodothis sp. VS III C KN 2. The sequence continues at coordinate 771,102 of JACWFM010000024.1, read as the reverse complement.
GGCGCCCAATCCTGCAACCACTTCCTCGCAGCATCCAAATCGCCCTTCTCGGCTTCCAGCGCTCCCAAGCACCACTCGAACGAGTAGCCTCCCTTTCCGAACCCAACCGTCTCGTCAGCAGCGAGCATCTCCGCCAAAACCCTGCGCTGTTGACTGCCCTCGTCAACGCAGAAATGCAGCGGACTCGCCGTATCTCCCTTGGCAAGAGCCTCAAGCACAGGCTTGACCATCGGCATTCCATCCTTCATCGTGATGTTCGACGGCAAATCCCTAGCTTTCCGTCCGATCTTGCAGAACTCGTTCCGACACCAAGGCTTCCCGCAGCCTGTGACGAGTTGCTGCAGGTACCGACGTTCGATACGGCGACGCATAGCTTTGCCTTCGGGATCGTGCAGGCTGACGTATAATGGGCCATAGCACACGCTGCACAAGCCCAGATCATTGCCGGGTCCCTGTCCCATGCGAGAGCCAGCACGAGTGTCACCGTTCTTAGCGCAAGTGTCCATCGTGCGGCCACAGTTGATGTTACGGCATGGACGTGGCGTGGGGCGGTCTAATTTGTCGAGTTCGTGCGATTTGAGGTGCGTGTCCATGTCTCTGAGGCGGACGATCTTATTGCACATGTGGCATTCTGTTGTCCTTGCTCCGTCGGCGAGCTCGTGGGGTGTCATACCAGACAGCAGTGCTTCAGCATTAGGAACGTCTGGGTCGCCTTCTTGTGGCACGATGAGGTGGCAGAAGCGGCAGAGGATGAGTTTGGCTGGACAGGTGGATGTGCGGTGGTGGGCTAGGGATGGTATGGAGGAGAACGTTTCGGCGGTGCTGCAGTCTGTGCAACGTAGAATTTCAGGCGGGTGGAAGATATGATTGTGCTTTTCGTGGGAGAGAGTGGTGTTTCCATAAGCGGAGTCGTGGGGGCAGTGCCAGTGTGTTTCGAATTCGGGTGAGCCTTTTTGGAAGACTTGGCCGCAGCCTTTTCGACATAGCAGGTTGTTACGCAGGCAGAAGTTCTCGTGCAGCATGAGTGTCCGTTGTGGAACCCATTGTCCGCAGTTCTTGCATTGCACTTCATCTGGGTTGTGTGGCTCTGCAACCGGATTTTTGGTGCCGTTTGTTGTCTCCTTGTTGGCGTCTATGTGTCGTGCTCGCAGAGTAAAATGCCTGAGCCCTCCGGAATGAGCATTGCCATTAGTTTGCATGGGTGCTGACGGATACGCGTGTACGCTGACATACAGGCTCTCAGCGTGTTCGAGCTCGGCATTTGTGGGCTCGAGACGTATCCTTTTCGAAGGTCGTCCGTCAAAGTCAGCAAAGACGTGCTCCTCGGTCCTCGGTCTCGCCCGTTGTGTTGAAGAAACTGGATTTACAATTAAATCCACCTCGTCCTCGTTCTCTTCCCCAGTGAGCTCAAGCTCGAGAGGTAAAGATTTGTTCCAAGACGTCAACTCATAGTCGATGTAATCGCCGGGCAGAATCTGGCCTTCTCTCGCGTTGAACAGATTGAGCTCGCCACCTTGAGAACTGCCCTCTCCGGTCCCAGGTGCCTGAGCAATCTTCTCGGCAATCCGCTTCATAGTTTCCCTAGCCTGTTCCTCGTTCAGTGCCTCAATGTCGACCTCTAGGTCAGTATCCACAATGCAGACGCCGTCTGCGCCCTCCGGCTTGAACCCATCGATTAAAAATCGGAACTCTTCCTTCTTCCCTCCGACGCCTCTGCCACCCGGAACCACCAGAACCTCGCCATTCGTCAAAGTGGTATACTCTTGTCGCAAATGCTGTTCGAGCAATGCTTTCCAGTCGTCAGGGTCATAGCCAGGTTCCAGCGGTCGTAGCTTGACGAATGTGCCCTTTGACAGTTCCTTAACGTGCACGGTAATTTTTTGACCGGCGACCTTTCCATCCTCTGACACCTCATCCTTTGTACCATTGCTCTCTGTGCCCTCGTTCAAGCCAAGCGCTTCAAGAAGAAACGGGCTCAGCACCACCTCGTCTTCTTCAGCAGAGAACTCCCGTATCCCCGCATGTACAATACGCCCATTCTCCGGATTTACAAGCCGAAAAGTCAGAGGATAGGGTAATTGGTGTCGCTGGTCCTGATACTGTGACTCTGCCTGGCGGTAGGCGGAGTAAGTGGCCGAATTGTAAGGATCGTAGGCGGGCAGGTCACGGCGACTTGACTCGGCGGCGGCGTTGGCGGAGGCTGATAGTAGATTCTCGAGAGCTGATTGCGGGAGGAGAATCTTGTCGCCAGGTAATTGTTTGCTGCGGCCGTTGTCGGTGACGGTGAATTGTGCGGACCAGCGCATTTGTGGTGGGGAGTCGGCCATGATGTGGATAGTTGTAGGTGGAGGAAGCGCTGGGTGAGGGGTGGTTATTTCATGGATATGGTCTAAGATTGTATTAGTGAATGGAAGTGTAGTGTGATATTTGCTGAAGGGATACTCACTTGAGGCGAGAGAAGCTAGCCATCTTTCTCGAAACTGCCATCTTGTATGTCAGCGAGTCGGCCGCTCGGCGTCTTGCCCGGTGGCGTCAGAGCCCGATCGAGGGACACTTCTGAGACTCACAGGCGGAGGGAAATGAGACACTCCTCCATTCGTTCGCCTCTGCTGTGCGCGCAGCCGCTTCGATGACACCGGTCGCGGCGCATATCTGCCATCTCTTTCTTCAGGGCAGCAGTGCGGTTTGAGGATAGTCTCCTAGAGCCACATACTAAGACTTGACCGCTGAATTAGAGACACGCTTGAATAATGATACGGCTTTTTTCTGCAAGGTGACAGGCGCTTCGGAAGTCTACAAACAACTGGCGGCACAGAGCCTACATCACAGCAAGCTAATATCTTCGACTTCTCGGGTTTCAGGCGCGACCTTCAATGCTAGTGGTGGAGGAAAGAGCACTCACAGCACGGAAGAGGCAACGCGCAAATACCAGGGTATTGTGCGGCTATTCATCATGATATCATGTAGGTACAACGCCACATCTTCGAAGGTAGCATTCGATCTGTCTTTCTTATAGTAGGAAGCTGCAACTCTGGTATGTCTTGATTTAAGTTCACCTCCTAACAACCAACCTCACATCCACCATGAACGCAATCGAGGTCTCTGAGTATGGACCCATCGAGAATCTGAAATCACAGAAGCTCCCAAAATCACTCAAGCCAACTGGTCGCCAACTTGTGGTACAAGTCAAAGGCGTCTCTTTCAACCTATCGACATCAAGGTCCGCGATGGCAGTTACGATGATGCGCCCGATTACCATGAACACGCCAAGCCATTGACACTGGATGAAAATGGCCTTCATGTCATGGACTACGATGGAGCTGGTGTCGTGACCCAGGTCGGCCCGGATGTTCGCTACTTTAAGCCTGGCGACAAGATCTTCTACTTGGGCAGTATTGTCGGCCAAGGTTGCTACGCCGAGCAACAGACTAATGACGAACGCCATGTTGGGAGAAAGCCGAAATCTCTGAACTGGGTCCAAGCTGCCGCTATGCCACTCACATGGGCAACAGCGTACGAGTCCATCGTTATTAGACTCGTTATGCAGAAGAACGAGCGTGCAAGTATGCTCATCATCAACGGTGGTGGCGGCATGGGCTCGATTGCCTGCCAGCTCGCAAGACATTACCTCGAGCTACCTGTCGTGATCACCACAGCTTCCCGACCTGAGACAGAGAAATCCTCTCGCGACATGGGTGCGACTCACGTGATCAACCACCGCGAAGACATTGCGCAGCAAATCCAGGACCTGCAAGCCAAGGGCGATCCCCCCACGGACATCCCCATCAAATACGCATACATCACTTCGCGAACAGAACATTACATCAAGCCCATCGCCGACATCTACGTTCCCTTTGGCAAAGTCTGCAGCATCGTGCAATCCAAACTTGACATGTACGGCACTCAATTCACGAGCAAGTCTCTCACGTTTGTCTAGTGTTGGCTGGGCTCCGGAGCGCATCATCACTATGAAAACGACGACCAGCAGAAGCATCACGAGTGATATGAGGAGCTGGCAAATCTCATCGATGATAGCGCCATCAGATGCCATCTCATGAAACGGGCAGAGTTGACACTGGAGAACCTGAACGAAGCTCATCGCCTCATTGAGTCCGGCAAGTCTGTGGGCAAGATGGGTCTTGGTGTTGACGAGCCGGGCGAGGGCAGGCCGTTTGTATAGTACAGCAGTCTTGATCTTCGTTCTGCCAATGCACTTCCCCGGAACAGGTAGGTCAATCGTTTCCTTGGTCACGAGACTTCTCCTGCAGTGCCAAGCCATGCAGCTCTTGGCACATGGCTTAAGTGCTGTGCCACTCTTTGCCCCTCTTCCTTCTCTTCACCTACCTCAACCTGCTTAAATCGTCTGCTCACCGAGTCACATCCCTATTTACAGTGTCCGTCCAACTAGTTGGCCAACACTTCGACTTGACATAACCATAGTTAATGGCCATGGCTAACGGCAGTGTCTTCTCTGAAACCCTCCAGGCTATCACCACTGCCAAACTTTCCGAGCTCTCAAAGAAGCTTGCCACTTTCGACGCAAGACATGAGGCTATCATCAACGACATTCAAACACAAGCAGATCCCCTTACACGTGTCACTACTTTACTGGAAGGTGTGAAGCACTGCTTCAACATCGACACAAACACCATCGGTGCCACCATTAGTAGCAGTATACAGGAGTACGACCATCAACATCAGCTGGCTAACGACCTGCACCGCCTCGACCGCTTCCTCGAGCAGGCGAGAGTCGACCCTTCGCTGACGGGAAGCATCTTGAGCAAGTGGGAGGAAAAGCTAATACGCCATCTTGATGTCCAGTCACACCGCTACCAGTATGCCACTCTGTACGGTCAGCTTGTCACAGAGTGGCTTTCGCCCGACAAAAAGCAGGACGCTGCTGCCGCCGTTCCATCCGTCGACATCGAGATGGGAAATGGCTTCGAGGAACTACCCGGAAAGAAACGCCTCGAAGCGCGTGAGCAGTTCGAAAACACGGTCTTCACCTCTGCCAATGTAAACGAATTTGCTATCAAGCGATATCTTAACGACTTGTTCAGTGACGAAGAAGGCTCAGAAGGTAGGAACACGCGCAAAGCCATCACCGCCCTTCGTGAAAGCACCCAGAAATTCGAAGTCCAACTTGCGAGGTCTGACCAGTTCAACAATGTCATCGTCACACGTTGCATCGCGGGCCTGCTGAAGGGCAGTCTATTCGCCGGGGAAAAGCGCACGGTTCTCAAGAACTTCCAGAACAACGAAATAATCTTGTCGGAAATTGCCGACGTCCTGAACATGCGCATGTCAGCGCTGTCAACCTGGTCCTGGGGAAACGGTGGTGTACTCGTCGAGCAGCGCCGAAAGCTCAACGGACGTTTCGATGTCTTCATGCACGAAGATCTTTTGCAGGCAATTTTCCTGCAGTTCATCGGTACTGAATGGTCGGTCTTCTTCAAAACAGCGCTCGGGCGTTTCCGACGCCAGGCTTGGAGGTCTAATTTCAAGCAAATCTCCCGGATTGAACGAAAGCGCCGCGAGTACTATCTAGGAACGCAAGAGACAGATCAAGTGCTTGCGAGGCTCAGGCGCCGGACCTATCGACGAGGGTACTTCCTCTATCATCTACTCAGCTCGCTGGATCAGGACATCGAGATCGAAGACGGCGAGGAAGAAGCAGATTTTGGCGCAGAAGATGAGGAGGTAGCTGTGGCTGCTCCACCACATGCACAGATTCAAAGCAAAGCTGCACGCTATTCTAGGCCTGGCTTGGGTGTTGGTGGTGCGAAGCGTCATCGGAAGATACATGTGGCTGCAGCCGCTGATGACGAAGAGAGCGATGACGGTTCAGTGGAGATGTACTCGCCTAAAAAACCGATGGAGCGCAAGCAAGACCTCCTACACCTGCTTGCCACGGAGGCTGCCGTCAACAAGCGCATACACGGTAGCTTCACCGCCTTCCGGTCCGTCTTTGACGAGTTGCAGAATACGCTGCCCCACCAAACAGTCACAACTGTTATGGAGTTTTTTGGAGTCTCGAAGGAGTGGCTCGCCTTCTTCGCCACGTATTTGGAAACACCTTTACGCTTCCTTGGAGATGAAGACAGTGATGCCGAGCTCCGCACGAGGAAACGCGGCGTGCCGGCTTCGCACACGCTCAGTGATGTCTTCAGTGAGACGACCCTCTTTTGCATTGACTTCTCCATCAACCGACACACGAACGGCTCATTCCTGTATAGACTTGCAGATGACTTCTGGTTCTGGTCGCACGACCCCAGCAAAGCTCTGACAGCATGGAATGAATTGCAGAAATTCGCCGGGACAATGGGCTTGACAAGCAGCGAAGGGAAAAGCGGGTCGATCTCCGTGGGCAAAGGAGACGTGAAGGTGGCAGCTGGCGGCGATGCACTGCCAATCGGCCGCATCAGATGGGGAATGATGTACTTCGATCCAGAATCACTCCGCTTCAAAATCGATCAAAAGATGGTCGACGAGCACATCGACGAGCTGAAGAAGCAACTGTCAGCCAAAGAAACTGTCTTTGACTGGATACAAGTGTGGAATGCATACGCCAATACCTTCTTTACATCGAATTTTGGCAAGGCCGCGAACTGTTTCGGCCGGGACCACATCGACGAGATCTTGGCTACGCACCAGCGAATCCAGAAGACAGTCTTCGACGGAAAGGACGTAGCACAGCATCTCAAGTACATGATTGAAAGACGCTTCGGAGTTAAGGATCTCGCCGACGGCTTCTTGTTCTTTCCGGTCGAGCTCGGTGGCCTCGAGCTCAAGAACCCTTTCGTTTCACCGCTGCAGATCAGGGACAACGTTGCAGCGACTCCCGTCAACATCCTCAAAGACTTCGAAGAACGCGAAAAAGAAGCATACGACGAACTGAAAGCCGACTTCGACAAAGGCAACGATCCCGAACACCGCGACGAAATTGACGAGCCAAACTGGAAACCCTCGGAAGGCGCAGACGAGTTCATGTCGTTCCAGGAGTACACCCGCTACCGTGAAGAATTCGCAACCACAGACACCGACAACTACCTGCTTCAAGCGTACGAAGAACTGTTGGAGAAACCATCGGAACGCTGGGTCACGGCCAGTCCTGCAGTGTTACAGGCAATCGAGAGGTTGCAATCGCACGCTCACGCGAGAGGCATCACGCACCATTGGTCTTCGATGGATGCGTATTGGAAATGGACGGCGGAGCTGTATGGACCGGGGATGATTGAACAGTTTGGCGGACTGAGTGTGGTGGAGTCTGGATTGTTGCCTATTGGTATGGTGGGGTTGTTCCGGGATCAGAAGGTCAAGTGGCAGGGCTAGAACGCTTATCGCAGTACGAACTTTCTTTGAGAGGGCATTTTTGGTTTCATTTCCATTCTTTTCTCTACGTGGAGAGCACGTAGTTCCAAGAAATGCAACACTTTAGCGGCTTTCGAACACCATAGACCAGTGATTCGCCTCAATGTGGATGTGATGAGCACGTTACATCTCTTGGAAAGATAGAGATACGATCTCTGCAGGGTTCTTCAAATGGTCGTACCGTGCACTGTGTCTTACATTGTGCTGGCGCAAGGGCTGATAGTGTCTGTTGAGGTTAAGGATGAATCTCGAGAAGAACCGCGGAGGAGAATATTGGTATGGCGCGGCATTCAATTGAACTGCAGCCGAAGCCACATCGTCTTGATTGAGACAGTATCTGACGGCATTGCGATCATACCTTAAGGTGGCTCTATACACCATGGAGATCAGCTTCCAAGCCACTTCCTATAAAGAAGGGTCGAACAGATATCCCGTGGACAACAGCCGAGGAGCAGATGCTCGAGACGTTGCAAAACGGTGGGATCTCCTGGAGCGAAACTAGCAAAACTTTACCTCTACGTACGGAAGGTTCAGTGAAGAAGCATTGGTACAAGGTATGTACAGCTCGAGTACTCAGGTGACACAATTGTGCGTGGGTAATAATCATTTATATACAGGACATGCACTATGCCGAGTTCGCGGAAGACGAGGTGGGTCTTCTTTAGCGATCCGCGATGGTACCAAGAGCGCTAACAACGACCAAGAGTGCGGCGCTCATGCAGGCACTGAAAGAATACGAGAACGACAAGTGGAAGATCATTGGCAAAAGGGTTGGTAAGCCCGCTCAGGTAAGTGTGTTGCGAGAGTTTTCTACCTTGGTAAATGAAGTGGAGCAGTATGTCATTTGCGATGATGGGTCGTCTTTGCTTGCAACTATCGATCATCTGGTAGTGTGGCCTCTGCTGCTTTCGCTACGCAGGCGATCACGATCAGACTTGTGTTGCTGCTGGCCAGACGATGCTGATGGTCCTTACAGGCTTGCGAACAATCCGCCAAAGAACGAGGATGGAAGATTTGAGTGCTTGTGCTTCAATGCTTGTGTCTAGCTTGCACGTATCTTCTGCTCAATTTTCTCCAGACCCGTCATCCTCTTATACGTCCCATCGATCCAGCCAAACGGCAGGATACTGGCGAACCGTGCCATCCAAGCCGACTCTCCCCTCCATATGACTGGCGGCACAGAACTTTTTTGCAGGTCTGCTACAACTCCCTTGGCCCATTCTTCTGCAGTGATCCCTCTGTCTCCCACCCACTCGCTGCGTAGTGCACTCTCAACCAACTCTCTTGCAGGAGCAAAAATCGACGCCGCCGGCAATTGCGGCTGCCTGGCTTGGATGTTCTGTACGATGTTCGTCTTGACACCAGCAGTCTTCAGATTGACGACTTCGATGTCAAAAGGCTGCAGTTCGAGGCGGAGGATGTCGGAGAACATGCACATGGCCGCTTTCGAAGCATTGTAAGCTGCTTGAAACGGCAGAGCGGCGTGGACTCCCACTGAGGTGTGATTGACAACCATTGCCTTTGGTGCTGCGAGGAGTCGTGGCATGAAAGCCTGCGTTAAAGCAAGGTGGCCCCACACGTTGCAGTCGAAGAGTTTCTTGGCTTCTGGGATTGACATGTCCACGATCGGCATGGTGTAGGATGCTCCGGCATTGTTGACTAGAATATCCAGATGTGGCATCGACTTGACACACTGGTCGATGGATTCCTGGGACTGTATGTCCAGCGTCATCGTCTTGATGCCAAGTGCTGAGAGGCTGGCCATTTTCGATTGATCTCGAGCTGTCGCGTACACACTGTATCCAGAGCGGTGGAATTCCTCAGCAAGAGCAGCGCCCATTCCGCCTTCGGAGCAACCTGTGATGAGTACAGTTGTGTTGGTGCGGTCCATTGTATGTTCGGGTCGTGGCAAGTTATCAGGTCTTTAACTTGTGAGGTGAGTGCGGATTAAAATGTCGAAAGTCTCTTTTGGATGAGACAGACGATAGGCATACCTTCAACTCAGCTCATCTCATATCGGTTCTGACTATATACTGTGTCAATGACGGAAACGGACATATCGCTAGTCACCGGACGGCCGCAATGTATACCGGCGAACAAGACAATTCAGGCGTCATCCTCTTGCCCACCTCTTCCGACATGATCTAAAGAGGGCATCTTACCAGCTCTCAACTGCATGTAACAGTAACGACATGTTTCCCTGGAGCAAGATGCTTGCGTTCGAGGGACAACATGACCAAAAACTGTCAGTACTCTATTGTCAGCTGTGGTGAGGGGAGCCCGGCCAAAGGCGGGAGTTTTCGGGAGCGGAGTCGGTGGCAGAAAGAACAGCTGAATAGCCGTCTTGTACTCAAATCCTTCCAGGCAGGCACAAGTCGACTGCGCAATTCCACGATGCTTGATAGCTATCGGGTGACTCTTGACCTTGTTATTGCTTGCTTAAGGAGTAGACCATGTACATGAATTAGTTACAGCATGATGATCTCTAGGTGCACATCCACGTCTATAATTCCTCGCCGCTCATCAGAATCCCTTTTACTCGCCATCCTCCACATTCAGGTGGTCCATCTTCCCCACTAGGCTGCCCAAACGTGCATTGTCATCATGGACAGCAGAGCGAGAGAAAAGTCAACAACCCAGTTAGACAAGACCTTCGCTTTCACCCGCCATGGATTCTGCTCAACCGCCTTTATGGCCTCCTTGAACATCCGTTCCGCTTCTATCGGCACATTCAAGGTCAGTCGAGCTGCGGCTTGCTGCACGCCCAATACAGCGTAGTAGACAGTTTGTATGCTCCGTGACAGATGTATCAGCAGTCGAAGTCCTTTAAGGAAAGCCATGTGTGCAGACGGTGTATGCCTGGGGGAGGTACGAGAGGCTGTAGATAGGGCATCGAAAGTGGCAGCCAGGGCGGGCGATGAGAAGAGCGTGTTGTTTCCAAGGCCGCCATAGAGCGCTTCGCGGCGGAAAAGAAATTGTCGGAGTGCTTTGATGGAAGCAGCTCGAGCAGCGATGGCATATGCCGGCGGGGCACTGCTCTCGGTGTCGTTCGATATTCCGGCGACTTGTTCGGTCACTAGTGGCCTGGATAGCTCGAACACCGCGAAGTGATAGGTCGCACTATATACCTTGAGTCAGTCACGAGTGATCAGGCAAGTCTACGGGATATCCATGCTCTTGCATAAAGATAGTCCGAGCAAAAAGTCCGTAAATCGGTTACAGAAAAAGCCACTTACTGAGTAAGGATTAGGATTTGCTGCTGAAACGCAATTTCGCAAGACCGAAGCCACGATTCCAAAGAACTCATCTAGTCCTGGTCTCGTGCATAAATCGCTTTCGTCACCTCGAGATATTCGCTGTTCCCGGCGGTAGCAGCTCCATGCCTCTTTCGAAGCTTTAGCATGTCCCGTACAATGACCCAGAATGGCGCACGTGCCATTTCGAGCTCACACGTACGTGCCTTCAAGTTCGGCCTGGTCATTGGCCATGGCGACCATTCGTCCATACCGGCTTGTGGAGATAGCATTGGAACGGGCGGTTCGGTCAAAAAGAGGCCCGATGGTCGAAGGTATGGCTCGACAATGCTGGACATCTCATCAGCATCATACTAACATTCAGCACCAAGGAACTTGCTGACTTACGTTGCAAAGTGCAAAACGCCCCCTGCAGTGGTTCCTCGTACCTTAGATCCAGCTGAGCGGCAGTCGTGGTAAAATTCATCAATTAGGTGAGGGTCAGAAAAGCCATTATCTAGAAGGACTTGCCGAGATCGCAGCAAGACTCCTTTTCCATCTTTATCGAGCTAGCAGACATTGTTAGTTGAGACGTTTATTTGGCCAGACAAAATGTTGACAGCAGGAACCCTTGGTCGAGCGGTATTCTGGAACAGATCATTACATACTGCAACAGACGTTAGTCCAAATCGAACGCTTTGGATGGTGATATGGCGAAGCCCTCACTCGCATCACTGCCATACAGGATGAAGAGAATTGCGCCCGCAGCAGCGGTAGCAATGCCTTCATCTCTGTTGTCCATACTTTCTTGCCATGGACGGACTGTGTCCTCACGCACAATGTGATAACTGTATGCCACTTCAGGGTCGAAGTGCACATATATTCTCTGAATAAGAGTTTAGCACGATCGAGAAGAATGTCGAGGGCGGATACGCATACCAATGCAAGTGCCAAGACGGCCGTTACCAGCAACTTAGATATTATTTCGGAATCGTGGCCGGACACGGCCTTGCAAAACTCATCGACATCAAATACTGACCAGCACGGGCGATCCTACACAAGGTAGCATGTCATGACTTTCCAGAAAACATCGTCACACATAAAAGTTGTGCCCCACCGTTCGGTCGTGGTATTGTCTAGCCGAGAATCACTTCGTGCGACGGGGCGCTTTGATGATTCGATCGTCGCACGTCTGCGGCTCTGGGCTAGTTTCGGGGCGCTGGGAGTTCTCCTGATGGTCTTGCGCGGCGAGGTATTCTCCCCATTGGGGCCGGGTCTCGAACTATCTGTCGTCATTACACCGATATTAAGGTAAACTGAGCTGCACTACCATGCGCTATCATGACGCAGCAAGTGGTATGCACCAACGTACATACGGTTCGATTGGCAAGGCCCAAGGTGTTCTCTCGTCGGATTCGCTCAATTCAGGGTAGATTGAAGGTGGATCCACCGAGCCAACGGTAGCCTGTAGATCACGATCAGTCGTAGCCTGACTAGCAGGTTGAAGAGGCAGAACATCTGAGGCCGCTTGGCCAAGTCCTTCTTCCATGGTTTCCAGAGAGTTTCGAGCTTTGTAGAGGGTGCTCTGGATGTCATTGCTCGAGCGTAGGTACGCCAGCACCTTGATTGCGTCTCCTTCCGGGGCAGTACGCAGAAACTCAAGCAGATCGTGTTCGTCGGCACTTTCGGCTTGAAGGCTCTCGTATTTTCTTTTGAGCGAGGCGATAGGTGAAATTCCCGGCTCCGAGGAGTATTTACAAGTCTCTTTACGGTCGCGGCATATTTTGCAAGATGGACGTTCGCCGTTGCACTTGATCTCCGTCAGCATATGTACGTCAGACAGGCACACGAACTTCGCCGACGTGGCACACGAATACGCGCACTGTGTCTGTGGCGAGATGCTCACCTTTGATTTTCGCTGGCGACAGTTATTGCACGCGACTGAAATCTGCTCGCCTGCCTACTTTTTCAGTTTCGCCGTAGCGTTTTGAAGTTGTAGCTTTTCTCCTCAGCTCGCTGCTGGCAGCAAAGAAGAAGAAGATCTAAGTCGTCTGCCTGGATATCCAAACAGACTGCTGGGACGTTTCTTAGAGGGAGATGTGGAACATACTACAAAAGTGTTAATGCGGTTCTCTCACAAGAGATACGAGCATCTTGGTCATCATGTTCGTCATCATTTTCGTCATCATGTTCGTACCGTTTTGGTTTTGGAGGTGGTTCCCACTGGCGCCGACTGCCAGCAGGCTGCTTAGGTGGGCCTGCGCGGTCGACCGACGACATTGCCAATTGATTAGAGGGAGGCACGTCGTGCACCATCGAAGAACAGAGCGAGTTCTGGTGCACCAATTAAGCGCACAGACAGCTTGATGGAATTGTGCTTGTGGAGCTGTTGCCCGAGGCTCCGATGGGTATCATGCATGAATTGGATCGAGAGCGGGTAGAGGTAGATTCGTGACGCCATTGTTGCCATGTCAGTTGTGGGGCTCGGGGAAGGAACACTTGCCTTGTTGCATCTCCCGGAGGAACCCTCCGGTGTTTTTCGGAGCTCTCTCCGTGCTTGGCAGCGGATTGTGAAGTCCTTGTACATGATGGCGGAACACATTGATTGCACTGAAGGTGTCTGGTAGACAAGGTAAACGGGATACATAAGGTCCAGTCACATTGATCGTTCGACAACGCTGTTCCTGCCTCAGGCATCTACATCGCGGAGCTCCAAGACTAATACCTCGGAGGACGGAAGTCTTGACTTGTCTTGCGTCTCGTTCGACCACCCAGACCCACAGAAAGCTTATGCCATGAATGAGGGAGCTTGGAGAGCAAGGCAACGCTTGTGGGGTTTCCAGAATGAATATATCAGGACACAACTGGCGATATACGCAGGTAAGCTTCTAGTGAAACACAACGAAACTGTGCGCCAGACAGCGCAAGTCAAACTTGAGGCAGGACAGATGGACCGTCCATCGTCATACCTCCCATTGGCCAGCGTTTGTGCGTTCTTCGCTTTATCCTCGACGAACACTCTCGCCGACCACAATGATCTGCACTCCACCAGCTTGACCCATCGACCCTCTCTGGTCCTTACGACGTTTGCCATCTGTCACGCTGTACCGCTGCGGTATCGCAAATGGCAGACACAGAGAAATTCCTGTTCGGACCTGCTTCCCAGACGACTTTGCCATCGATCCCGCCCTCGATGTACTTGTACAGCACATCCTGCCCAGTGACGAAGGAGACATTGTCGCGCCAGATAGGGTTTTGCACTGTGTAGCTGTTGGCAGAGAGCGCGGCTGCGCGGTTGGCATTCCATTTCCCCAAGTCGCTGCTTGAGCCAACCACATAAATGGTCTCCCCGTTCTGTGTAGCTACGGTCACCTCGAAAGTAACATTCCTTGCTGTACACTGAGTCGATTGCCCTTTCCATGGACCGCCAGTGACCAGACCAGGCTGCTTGCATCTCGGTGTAACGGTTTCCCGATTGGGGTCGGCCTCCTAGACTGGTGTACCATCTCTCTGGAGTCGTACGAACTTGTAGCTGATGCTCGCTCCAGCGTGGAACTTGGTGGTCCCCATCCAAGTTCTCAGTTGACCGGAACCCGAGCTGGGGCTGAGAGCGAATGCTTTAGCCAAATTCCATGCACCGAGCTCTGGCGGAGAGCCAGCTACCAAGATACTCTCCCCCTGTGACGTAGCGAATGTGGTATTGAACGTCACGTCTACTGAGCAAGATGGGTCCGCTGTTGGACTACTCGTCGTACTGGATGTTGTCGATGATGACTGCACTGAGCCAGAGGCCGTTGAGGATGAAGATAATGTCTTTGATCTCGTATCGGTCGCGATTGTTGAAGACAGTGCTGAAGTGGAAGAACCGGAAGATGTGGATGACTTGGTGATCGTAGCGTCAGTGGCTGTCGATAGAATGCTTCCTGAGCTGGATGCTATGGAGGATGTGGGCAGCGTTGTGGAAGCAGTGTCCGTCGCTACAACGCCAATGGTCGTGGTATATGTGCTTGTCGTCTCGCTTGTCACAGTGGTTGTGATCTTAACGTTGGTTCGTGTGAATGTGACCGTATCGTTGGTTCCAGTCCAGTCTATAGGCACTTATGGCGACGAAATGGATGCGGAAGGGTAAGTGTATGGTGGTGTCCCACTGTGAGAGCGATAGCTCGCAGTAATCGATGTTCTCGCCCTCTTGTGCAAATCATCGATATCCTGCTCGGAGGTGTGCTGTTGTTGATCATCTGCGGCTGCCTGTTCCCACTCGGAGTCGGATAATTTCTCAGGCAGTGTGTCTCTGCCGATGAGGACCCCCGAGCCCTTACATTTGATCTTGGGCCCACCTGCAGAAACAATTGCTCTCTCAACGCATCCACCTTGAAGAAAAAGGGCAGGTCAAAGTACACAAACGGCCATTCTGTGTCAGTAGCTGGCGTCCAGTTTCACATGCTGTAGCCGTGCTCTCACATGAAATCCCTGCGTTTGCGTGCATACTGTGTCAGCATGTGCAGGTGATGTTATGTTTCCATTTCGCTCCACTCTAGGTCTTCCCTCGCGTAACTGTAGAGACTTTAGAGATTCGATAGTTCATGGGGCGCTTGTTGAACAGCATCTTGTATCCGTCCACGGTCGAGGAAAAGCAAGGACCCATTTGTTTTTCGTGGGAGGAAGCTGATGCTGTGTGGCGCATAGCTGACAATCTTGTTGTATATTTATCATGTCCTACTGGTACATATGAGCTATGTCCAGCTGCGGGAAACTTCCACACTGCGAGCTTTCACCACAGCTGTAGAGGCCTGGATCACCGTTCGCATTCTCGCTAAGAGCGACGAGCCAAGTAAATTCTGCGATAGCGGTTGCATTGTTTTGATCCAGGACTTGAAAGTATTCGACCTGGCCGTCTTCGGCCTCGCAGGCAACGTTGACGATCTAGGATTCTGGTGTCGCAGCTTTGATGGAGAGTTGCGATTCGTCCAGCTCACGTTTCTCCGTCTCGTAGGCAATGGTGGTGGGCTGAGCATCGGACTGTGCTAATTCGTCCAGCCACCCTAGACAAGTTTGTTTGAGTCTTTCAGGGTATGAGTTTCTTTGCTAAGCCTTAGAAAGAAATACACAAGTTTGCAAGAAAAAAGGTTTATTGAACACTGTATACTCGACTAACTTGTACTTGCCTCGTATATGCAACCTGTCCTTTCGCTGCAAAAATCGAGAAGCTCAGCTATGCACATCTACGAGATCTCAAAGAACTCAAAGATCAAAAGCGTTATCGCAGATAGATCCAGAGGCGAATTTGCAGTTACTGGAGGTTCCGTTCCACTCGAAGAGCTGCTGTAAGCTAAGTCGCCGGAACTCGATGTATGCAGCCGTACGACTTACATAGAACCCAGATGGTCATGTTGGCGGCCCTCAAGAGTATCGAGCTTCTGGTTGACGAGCCATAGCGCGCATTGACATGTGGATGAGAGGCCCGCGTATTCGCTCGAATACATGAAATCCAAGATCCGAAAGATCATTTCTGTTGGCAGGGCTGACAGAGGGCTTGATTCCATCGGCTGGCCGAAGTGCCATAAATTCGGTGTTGCTCTTAGACTTATTCCAACTGGCTGAGAGTGGCCGCTTGCACCGTGAAACAAGTTCGGGTAGTTCTCACAGCCTTGCGTAAGAGTGGACGATTCTGCTCGAAGGCCACCAACATCACTCATTCGCCGCGCTTTGCGTATCCAGTCGATATCCTCGGCTCCTACTGGGTAGAGAACACAGCGAATTTCGAACGCTCATGCGCGTATCTCGCCGAAAAGGCAACACAGAATAATAGATCGCTTCTCTTATCTCCCAATGGCAGATAACGAAACAAGGATGAGCCGGCGCAATTAGCTCGACTCCACGTGGCGGGCGATTTTTTGCTTGGCAAGGCTTGAGCACGCTTGACTCCCGTCCTCATCCGCGCCGCATACCACTCAAGTTTGGTGAAGTGATCACGTCCCCCACAAAGGTTGTGATGCCATATACCAGAATAGGTTTGTGATGTCTTTTTGAGACATGACAGTCTACCACAACGGCCGGTCAATCATAGTCTATCGATCTACAACGAATCTGCTTATGGCGGAGAAGAGGCAGGGACTTACGGCATCTGCGTTCGAGACATGACGTATATCAAATGACTGTGTGCGCACACTAAGATTGCGTCGTTATCAGTGCGGATATGCTACCCGAGATATACTTTCCACTTGACAAACCGCTAGGTACCTTCCGGCGATAGCAAAATGGATCATCAACATGGTATCGGCAGTACATTTTTCTCTTCAAGGATTGCTCATATAAGGTGATCGTGCCGCCGGGAACGAATAAACTAAGTCTCGACTCCATTGACATCTCCATCGGAAGACAAAGCCATCCTCACAATGCGTTCTCAACTCTTCGCCGCCTTCAATCTGCTATCAGCGGCTTCGGCCAGCTTGGTGCCAGCCTCAAAGGTCCAGCCACGAGCTTTGGAATATGTGGTGAAGCCAAAAGTCTTCATCGTTTCGATGTTCGACCCAGAAGCCGACATCTGGTATGGCATCCCGGAGTTTGACCTCCTAGCTTTGAACATTACCGTTCCTGGTTTCAGCCCATTGTTCCCGGATGCTCACTGCACGGCTGATGGCGATGTCTGCCAATTGGTCACTGGCGAGAGCGGTAGGCCAATGATCAGTCAATGAGGAAAGTACTCAAGCTCACATTACCTTCACAGAAATCAACGCAGCCGCAACTGTGTCGGCACTTGTTCATTCAGGACGATTTGACCTCACCTCGACATACTTCTTCGTGGCCGGTATTGGTGGAGTTAACCCCGAAGTCGCCACAATCTGCTCCGTGACATTCGCTCGCTATGCCATCCAGGTCGCACTCCAATACGAGATCGATACGCGAGAGCTTCCTTCCAACTTCAGCACCGGCTACGTCCCGCAAGGAAGCACTTCACCTTCTGAGTACCCTCAATCCATTTACGGCACAGAAGTCTTCGAAGTGAATCAGAACCTCCAGAAACTCGCCGCTTCCTTCGCACGTAACGCAAGCCTGAACGACAGTGCCGCCGCTGTGACATACCGTGCAAAGTACGCAACCTCCGACCTCTACACCGCCGGCACCAAAGCGCCTTCTGTGATCGAGTGCGATGTCGCGACATCAGACGTCTACTTCAGCGGTAAAATTCTTGGCGAGACGTTCTCCAACTACACCAAGCTCGTTACCAACGGCACTGGAAACTATTGCACCACAGCACAAGAGGATAATGCTACGCTCGAGGTGCTCGTTCGTGCTGCGGCCACTAAGCTCGTCGACTTCAGCCGCATCATTATCATGCGCACTGCTTCGGACTTCGATCGCCCATGGCCAGGCCAAGAAGCCAGTGTGAACCTCTTCGATTCATCGGCGCAGGGCGCCTTCGAGCCCGCGATTCAGAACATCTATCTCGCTGGTATCAAGGTTGTTGAGGGCATCTTGGATGGATGGAATTCTACCTTCGCTGCTGGTGTGAATGCGTCAAACTATGTTGGAGAGTGAGTCTTGCTTGTTCACTTTTGAATCCCTGTATATGTGCTAATATGTTCCTTTTAGTATCTTCGGGACCCTCGGTGGAGAGGCAGATTTCGGCCCGGCAACTTACAGCAACGCAGTGACCAAGAGGAGTCTTGGTAAGCGCAATGCTGCCGTGAGAGTATTGTAGTGAGATCCCGGTTTAGATGAGGACTAAGGACAGACAAAGTAATGATAGGATAGTCAATATGTTGGCCTTCGGGACATCCATTGGTTAGCATGAATACCGGAATTTCACGACACTCAGACTACAACGCATCCAAGTGGGGAGTTTGCGGTCTCTTCCGCAGCGCGTTGGACCACCAAGCCTCTGCGACATGCCCCGTGCGGGCCAATCTGCTCGCGCCTTACTTTGTAGCAACGCCGGTGACCGCGCACATTGCGCCGAAGCTCCAGAAGCTGGCAGTCAAGCTTGCGGAGATGGAGGATGTTCGAGATGCAAGGTTGCGATCCATTTGCGGTGAATCCATACATGGGGGAGCTGTGGATATCTGCGAAGGCGATGCTGTTAATCTAGGCGACGACCTTGGCGGAGATTTTGGCTCACAGGTCGTTCGTAGGGAGGTCGAAGGTGGAGCAATGTTCCAGGCTACCGCTCAAGTGTCAAAGAGGAGGGCTTGAGAGATGTAATCATGAGTAATCTTTATCTTCAGCTCTTTGAAAGAGGCTTCATCGGACGCCGTCGTTTGTGTTCGAGCGGTGTCATGGTTGGCAGTGTGGCGTCGCTATGATTTACGCGGCGAGGATTCATTTGTTGCTGCCTGAAGCCAGAGGCGAATGGGAAAGAGCTCGAGAGTACAACAACATCTTGAACGCTTCTGGTTGTACGAAACTTTTGCATCCACAAACAACGCATTGCTACCTACCTTTATATACCAGCGAAATGACATCCTTTCGTTCACCAACTCCCCAGGAACCCCTTTCATTATGATCTTCCACACGACCGCGTTGCAAGCTCAGCTACAAACTGCAAAATAACATCTCATGCAACCCTCCCATCTTCTCTTCAGTTCAGTATCCAATCCACCCGAGCAGCCGATCCTCACTGCACTTCTCACTTGCACATTCGACGGAGCAGCCTGGGCAATATGAAACCAATCTTGACAAACTAACGGAACAGCCCAGAGCGACCGACCTCGTCCGATGCCGCTTTTCAATCCTGAATGAATTGGAAGTGGAGGAGCATAGGCTGGCTTTGATCGAAGAAGCACGTTACTGCAGCTTGTCCCTGCTAGTAGTGCTCCTACATACTGTTATCTTTTTGGTTACTGCAAGTCCAATCACATACTTTCGAATAACAGCACAAGAACCAATCTCAGCCTACCTCCTTCTCACTACCTCCAATCCCACAAAAGCCCGGGCAGCCGTACCCTCACTGCACTCAATCCCTAGCAGTTCGACGGAGCTGCCTAGGCGAGATCAAACGCAAAACCCCCGACAAACCAACGATAGCTTCACTCACTCTCCCGTCAGAAAAGCCCGCTGCAAGCTTCCTGCTCTACTGTCTGACAGCCGCTGTTGCCGGGACTGAGAGGACCGCCCAGAAGCCCTTAGCGACCGACCTCGCTAGGGTCCATGATTCTTCTTAAGCTCTTTCTGGTCCGTTAATGCCTGTGCTGCCAGTGAAAGGAGTGCCAGGCTGGTTTGATCGAAAAAGTGTCGTGCCAGTCTTTGCTTGTTAGTTACCACAGAGGGCTGCTGGTGGTGCTACTACATACTTCTTTAGTCTCTTTGTGATATTCTGCGATGAAAGGCGTTATCACTGCACGGGTTGTGTTGTTAATGGATACAGAGCATAGCGTCGACGATAAGGATAGACTCGCTGAAGTACTGTGTCCGTGCTGAGAATTGCTACGATGTAGTATCAGTCTTGAGAGTTTGGGTGATTTGATACAACGTTCCATTCATGATCGAGTCGAACATCGTGCTACCTCGTCTGCGCCTTGGTCGTTATTTTCACAATTCCATCGTTCAACCGCGCCTACATATGTCCTCAATGCAAAGACTTGGACATACCGAGGATCATTGGCGGCCTTACCTTCTTAGTTGAGCATACGTGCCTGCCCAAGTCGCGAGCTCAGATCATCGACCTCGTGCTCCGTAATACCACGGTAGACGCCCGAAAGATCATTCACAGCCCTCTTGAACCACCAACCCAGAAACTCCAACAGCCCCGGCGGCAAGCACTCCACCAAGTCCTCCTCACCATGCACCACATATTTCCCCAACACATTCATAGCCTCTGCCTCAAGCCCACGCAGCAACTTACTCGGCGTCGCCTGCACAACATTCCCAACGTTCCTCAACTCCCGCTGCAGCGCCCGCAACACAACCTGCGTCTCCGGCATATTCACAAGCGAAAGCGCACTCGGCGCAGCCGAAGACGGGACTTCGAAGCCGCTGAGCGTGTCTTCCAAGACTCCACAGACGACTTCCACGCTGGCTTCAATTTCCCTGCCAGTTACCAGGACTGGCGCATCGAGATTCGCGAGCTCGACTTCCGCCCAGTAGAAATTGTACCTCTCCACACGGTTGAGGCGATTCGATAGCGCGATCACGTCTCCGGGGCCGAGGACAGGCTGACTGCATTTGCGGCATGACGCTTCGAGACACTTGTGGTCGGGCATGGCGCGGATCATAGCGTACATGTACAGTTGAGTGTGTCCACAAGGCAGAACGATGCTGAGCGACTCGCCAGCGTGCGCAGCGAGGTTCTCGGCGTCGAGGCTGCTGAGCGGGATTCTGCTGCCGTCCCCGAGCTGGCATTCGAGACGAGTCATGAGCAGTTCGTGGCCCGGGAGGTTCGGCTGGGAGTCCCAGACGTTTGTCCAGAGCAACTCTTGGTGAACCATCGTAGTGGGATCGTGCGCGCGGAGTTGTTCTTGGACGTGCAGGTATGCGCGATCGGAGCAGCGGTAGACGAGGTTGAAGAGCAGGTCTAGCCACGGGTGGGCGTTGTGAGCGGCGTTCATGCCGAAGGTACAGGCGAGCTCGATATCTGAGAGTTGGTAGGTGTACTGGGCAGGGCCATCAGTGCCATCGTGATGATTCCACTTCACTGTGAGACAGATGATGTGCTGCAGTAGGCCGCTGGCATCGACGAACGAGACGCACTCGAGGTGGCTGCGGCCGGGTGCAGCTACGAGTGTATTGATAGCAAGTACGCCTGAGGCGGTGTCGAGGCGAGGTAGGAAACGCACTATTTGGTTGACAGGAAAGCGGTGGAAAAAGGAAAGGTTCTCGGGAGTGAGATGGTAGGTGCCAAATTTTGGTGCCTCGCGATAGCAGCAGTCTGTGGGCGGTTTGAGGTAGAGCCATGACCCCTCGGGGAGCAGATGGAGCGCAGGATAAGACAGGTGTAGGGTATGGTACTTGGTAGGAGGCACTGGTGAGGTCAAGCTGAGACCGTCCATGATTGCGATTAGTGCTTCCTGACGGGTTTGTCTCGGTGGGATGATGGGCATTTTTTTCGAGACGTGATCGCGGGTGGAAATTCAGAACATTGGCGACGCGACGCGACATTTTGTTTTCCCGGTCGACTCGAGGTGCCTTCACTCTTACGTGAACAGTGAGTGAATCCAAGTGTAGAAGGTTGCACGCATCTTGTTACTATGGCAAGACACTGCCAAGCTAATTTTCTTGCGCGGACCGTACAGGCTATAGTCAACCAAGCCATTGTCATCCAATTTGCTCGAATGAACTGTTCAGGCTGTACTCAACAAAGCCACATACGCTTGCTCCAAGCCTTTGTTCCGATGCCACCAAACCACCACCCAAAAATTTCCACGCGCATGCGAGTGGGCCTGTGTCGGCCAAAAGTTCCACCTTGCTTGGTACCGTTCTCCCGAGCCGAATCGACGGAATTTCAACCAGCCCCTCGAGTAATTGTACAGAGTAGACACCTCTCGTCCGATCAACGCTCGTTGCATCGTTGTGCCACCATATCGACCTCGAACTCGGTGCACGTTCACCAAGACCAATCCCTGTTTTGGTCGAGATTTGCAGCGGTGGAGCGACGTGGTGCTCTACTCTGCGGGAGATTTCTCAGGCGTCGACGACGTTCGTCCCCCTGCTTGTGAATGCGTTCGTTGAAGCGACGGCGCTCGCGCATGCTCGACGCCATGTCCTCCCGATCAAATTCATGATCAAACTCGGCGTCGTCGTAGTAGCCGTCATCATGCCCGTAATCTTCGAGGGCGGAAGGGGACAGGCTCTGCGTGCGACGAGTTGAGGACTGTCCCGTGCGACAACGCCTCTCTCCACTATTGAAGGTGTAAGTTGTGGTCGCCAAAAAAAAACAGCATGCAACGGAGTGAGGAGTAAGGGGTTGGCAGTTGGCAGTTGGCAGTTGGCAGTTCTAGGCTGTTGTAGCCAGTTTGTGATTTGCAAGGGTATCTTAGTGCGAGTGCACTGGATACGGAAAAAGATTGATCACGTTTTGGCAGTCATGATCGGGTATCAAAGAAACCAAAAGGTTGAGGGGGAATCGCAGCAAGGTTAGTACCCGTCATCGTCGTCGCCTCCGCCTCCGCCGTCTTCGTAGTCTTCTTCGCCATCCTCGAAGTAGCGCTCGGCGTTGTAGTCGTCAGCCATGTCGTCGTTTTCGTCCTCGTCGAAATCGTCGTCTTCGAGCTCCTCGACTTCGTCGTCATCCGGGTTTTTCTTTTCGGTGGCTTCGTTGTCGGCTTCGTTCTCGGCTTCTTCATTCTCGTCGAACTCGGCGAGCTTGTCGCGGGCGGACTTTGTGTTGATCTTGAGTGTCTTCTTGCGCGCATCGGGGTTCTCGCTCTCGCCCTTGGGATCGATTACGTCCCAGAGCTCTTTCGGGAAGTGCTCCTTCTCTGGAGGCGCAGAAAGTCAGCATAACTAGACCATAATCAACCACCGGCGCATAGTCTTACTAAACGGGAAGTCGGAGAAGCGCTGCGCCTTCTCGGTGTTGTTCTTCTTGCCGTACTGCGGCACGTCGTCAAACGGGTTGTAGTGCTCTGCCTGTTTGGCGCGCTCCATCTTTTTCGCATCGAGCTTGCGGATGGCCTCGCTGAGCCAGCCGTTCTTCATGCGCGAGCAGATGTCGAGGTATGCGTGAACCTCCTTGAGCTCATCTTCGGTCGGCGGGGCAGCCAAGTGAGGGAAGTGTTCCTGGTAAAGATTTAGCTCTTGCTTGTCGTCTACGTCAAATTGCGACGCCATCGCAGAGCGCGCGCGACACCACTGAGGATGCGGACGGTCTCTTGGAGGAGTGAAGAGCATCCGTCGAAACACGCGGTGAGGTCGCACGTATTCTCGTAGCGCGCGCGGGCGCAATGAGGCGCTGCGATAGGCGGCGATCGGCAGGTAGCTTACCGGGAAGAAGTTATCAGAGTCCTCCTTCTGCTTTGCGAACTCTCTCTCGAGCTCCTCGTCGATGTCGAAGGGCACCGCGCCCGAGTTGAGGCGAGCGGCGGAGCTGAGTCCACCACGTCCACCGCCGCGTCCACCACGGCCTCCGCGAGACATGTTGTGTGGTATTTCAGTGAGGTGTGGTCATTGGGGTGTTGTTGGTGGTAGATTGAAAGCGCTGTCACATGCTTGTTGACGGCAGAAATTTGAGGAACTCCGAAGCTCAGTGATGCGCGGGCGCTCGGACATGCGGGGTAGACCCTTACATCACCGTGGGAAATATAGCACCTTGATGGCGTACGTATGTTTCAATGCCTCGAAGTAGCAGTGCGAGTACTTCTAAGGTGCTTGTGAGACTATATTAGAATCTCAACGCTGCACTGTTTTCTTTCTATACTGGTACCTAGATGTAGCAGTACGAGTGCTTCTAAGGTACTTGCGGGACTGTATTGGGATCTCAGCAGTGAATTGTTCTCTTGCTAGACTTATACCTCGAGGTGGCAGTGCGAGTACCTCCAGAGTACTTGTAAAACTACATTTGGATTTCAATAGTACATTGCTTTTTTGTTGGTTCGGTACTCCAAGGCAGCGGTGCAAGTATTTTCAAGGTACGAGACTATGTTAGTATCTCAGTATTACATGGTCTCCTTATCAATCTGATACCTCGAGGTAGCAGTGCGAGTGCTTTTAAGGTGCTCCTGAGATTATCTTGTTATCTCAACAGTACACTATTTTCTTCTTAGGCATATACGCGATGGTACTCGCACGAGACCGTATGCTATCTCCCCACCAGGCGAAAGACCGAAGCCTTTTGCTGTAGATATTATGCTAGCCGTTGATGAGGATACACATCGTTGTGGGTGGAAAAGTGATCGTGCAACGCAGAACTACTAAGCTGATATCGGTATCGTTGATCTCATTTGACTACTTTTATCGGTCGCATGATAACGGAGGACACCATGTGGTTGTTCTTGTGTAGAGGCCAGGCCCTGCAAGAACAAGACCCTACCCTGTATCTACGCTCGTTTTTCTTCATAGCGGGAGGCAATGCTCCGTACGCTTGTCCGTTTCAACTCATTTGATCTGTACCCGCGTCAAAACAAAACGTAAAACAGTGGCCAGCTCTCTTGAAGAGCCGCCGATTGCCAGAAAACACAATAAACAAAGCGCCCTTACATATCCTTTCGCGGGTTGATAGCCGAATCTTTCTGGCCGTAGTTCCCCCAAATCATGTTGCTCCATCCACTACCAGTCGCGCCCTCCCTGCTGGATCTTCTCGAGTCGCTCAAGTTTGGCGGTGGAGGCGGGGGACGGAAGGCGTCTGGGTCGGGCATGGGCTCGTATGCTAGATCTTCGAATTCGGAGTCAGAGCGCGACTTGTGCATGGGGTAGTTTTGTTGGTTCTCATTTGAAGAGTTGTAGCTCTTTCGGCTGCTGACGTTGCGCTGTGCAGGAGGAGGCATGGCGGAGGAGTACGACGAGCCTGACCCGGCTTCACGGTCAAATGCCTGTAAGAGGGTCTGCAGACGATCGCGCTGGGTGTTGACAAAGTCTGTGCGCTCGGTACCGGAGAGCGATGGAGGAATAAGACTGCCAGTCTGGACGAGGTCGTCGGCCTGAGCCTCGCGAGTCGTGGACGTTGGGTACGTGGACTGCTGTACCATTTTGCCAAGCATAGAGAAGATGTCTGTGGCACCGGCAGAAGCAACATTAGAACGGGCAGAGGGCATGTTGAAGCGGCTCAGCAGAGAGGCAGAGTAAGACAGTCCCTGAGCTTGAGGTGGTGGCGGCTGATGAGGAGCTTGGCCGAGGAAGTTAACACGGATGTATTCGATGGCAGACTGCACTGCATCGAAGCCAGCAGCCTTGCCCTTGGCATGTACTTCGTGGATAAGTTCGTCAATCTGGCGCTCGTGTGACTCGAGCCACGGGTGGACGTAGGCTTGGTAAATGTAGACTGAGCCTTGTTTGCCGGGCATGACGAGGTAGAGGTGCAGACCGAGACGCATCCACGAGTAGAAGGGCACCCAGTAAAGAATGAAGTAGAGGTGCGACTCAACCAGCAAGAACAGCGAAAGAGTGACCCAGTACATCAGCCATGGTGCAAGATCGGTAGGGTCGCCAGTACGGATAGCCTTGTAGGAGGCGTAGATGGGGAAGAGAATTGAGGCGATTGAGCTGCAATTGATGTCAGTCTCGTGTGGCACTGCAAGCTATGGGCATCCTTGAGAGTTTCAAAGTCCTAAGAAGCAGAAAGGAAAAATGGGACTCACGTGAGAATGTCTGCTATGAAGCCGAACATGCTGGGCAATCCGTGTACACAGATGGAGTGAAAGGTGTGAGTCTGCTTGGAGGAGCTCTTGACAGCCTGGAGTATTATAGGCAGACAGGAGAAGCGAACAAGTGTCCTACCTGCTTTGGTGGAGAGGCAGCAGGATAGCAGGCGGAAGGAAGAAGAGCCTCAGGTACAAGGCCCGTCAGTCAGTCGTCGTGATCAGAAGAGGATGCGAGGTGCAGGTGAGCTCGTGAGCTCCCAAAGACTCAAACAGCTCAAAGCCCCACGCACAGCCTTGTCTTATCCGCTTATCGGTGGGGCCGCACTTGCCGCAGGAATCGTCGTCATCATTCCCGGGCCGTGCACCGGTGTCTCGGATTCTGGTACATAGGTGTCTGTGGTATACATATTCTTCAGTGAGAATTTATTTCTGTCTTCTTGCTAGGCACAGCATTGATATATTGCAGTATCTCCAGGTGCCTACATGATTCCTGTGTATTAAATTCCATGATGCCTTGCCGGATCAGCACGCGATCATGATCATTCACTGGCAAAGCAGGTGACTCGAATTTCCTCGGCATCCTTCGTCATGTCCTAGTCGCTGATCCAACCAACACTTCAACTCTAACATCCCCTTCACCGAGATCACCGCGTTTCATCTCAGGTCACGTGCTCTCAAATCTATACTCAGCCGCAATGTGTATTGCACTGCTGTCCACAGCACATCCAGAATACCCCTTGGTGCTTCTCTCAAACCGCGATGAGTTCCTGGATCGTCCTACAGCACCGGCCCATTGGTGGAAGGCACCTCATGAACATGTTCTCGGTGGACGTGATCTTCAGAGACCAGAACAAGGCACTTGGCTGGGACTTACCAAGGACGGCCGCATCGCCATACTAACAAACTTTCGGGATGAAGGCAAAGAGATCGCCAGAGACAAGAGCCGAGGGGCAATTGTCAGCGCGTATCTGAGTAAGTCCCCTGGCGAGAAAGAATCAGACGACGAGTTTGCACGACGATTGGTCGAGGATGTTGGTATCAACGATGTCGGCGGGTTCTCTTTGGTCTTTGGGCATCTGCAGCTTTCTGAAGACAGTTCATTCAAAGGACTCTCAATCATTTCCAACCGCACTACCGACGCATCCAATTTGACCCGGATCGCAGAGAAGCCTGGCGAGGTCTACGGCTTGAGTAACTCCTACTTCGGTGACCTGACGTGGCCAAAGATTGTCTACGGCGAACAACTACTGCGCCAAGCCATTAACGCTAGCGTGACACGGAAAGACTCGCAAGAGCGCTTCATTGAAAGTTTGTTCGACGTCTTGCGCGTCAACACTTTTCCAAACCTGCCGAAGGGAGAAGATTTTGCCACGTACTCACGCCAAATGCGAAACTCCATCTTCATACCAAAAGTCGGCGGACGTGGAGTCGAGAACGAGAGCAGCGATGGACTGAGGTCTGCAAACGATAAAGCATTCTCCAACCACGCTGGCGTCGAAGTCCGTGGTGGAGCAGGTGGATATGGGACGCAGAAGCAGACGGTCGTACTCGTGGACCGCAGCGGAAAGGTCACGTTTATTGAGAAGACGTTGTACGACCGGGAGGCCCAGGCGGCAGAGAGTGAGAAGAAATACGAATTTGAAATTCAAGGTTAAGAATTGTACGAAACCTCTGGTACTACAGACGGGCTGCCCTCTCAGCACTTGATATCAAGCCCGTAATAGTGAGCACCTGGTCTCAGCCATCATTTCTAGGGGAGTAGTCTCGGCGTTCATGGAAGTGTGTGGTCGGGCTGACATATCGACTAACGAGCCATAGATAGCACGCAGTGTCGGAGTCTTTAGCCCATGGACGCTTGCGAGCCGGCAGACATCACCTATTGCAGTTCAGGATCAGCGATGTGCTCACATCCAGAAGAGGCTCCTGGATATCGACTTACCACAGAGAGATTCGATCTCCATTGCCTTACCCGCTAGAGCGTCTTGCAGCATAGAAGGTACTACTGGAGCGCTGCTCATCGTCGTAGCCAGGAGGCGCTCAATAATATCGTCCTCCAAAGGGACATCACTGGCCCTGGCCACT
This sequence comes from Melanodothis sp. VS III C KN 2, assembly GCA_019775565.1. Taxonomy (NCBI): domain Eukaryota; kingdom Fungi; phylum Ascomycota; class Dothideomycetes; order Cladosporiales; family Cladosporiaceae; genus Melanodothis; species Melanodothis sp. VS III C KN 2. The sequence continues at coordinate 743,186 of JACWFM010000024.1, read as the reverse complement.
TGATAAGTCTCCCTCATAACCTGCGTCACAAGCTCCAAGTGCTTGGGTGAAGCCACCAACTGATGAGTATTCATCCCCGATATGGCCGCCATGGTGTTGAAAGCACCATTCCACAGCTGTTTGATCCATTTCTCTTTGACGATGTCTTGCGAAACACCAAATGTCGACTCCAAACTGGCGAAATCGAGAAGCCGCGCGTGCCTCGCTCCGTGATCTTCTGGACTTGCCGGCTTCGCAAAAAGGCCTAGCGCTAATGATCGCGTGTTGATCGATGTGTTTTGGTAAAAGATACCAGGGCTCGGCTGTGTGCATGCGACATACACGATCCCAGACAAGATTGTATGGCGCGGGAAAGATCGCTGCAGAGGTCCTTCGACACCCACGCCATTCTGGGCAGACACTAAGACTGTCTTCTCACGCACCACGCTGGCTAGGCTACCATGTGCGCTCAAACCGGTAGCCTTGTTGGCGCAGACGACATAGTCGAAAGGAACGTGTCGAAGCTCGGAAGTATTTCTGCAAACTCGAGCAGGGCGGAACTGTCCGGCGCCCCAGATGGCTGTCTCCAATCTGATACCATTCTTCTGGATCGCTTCGTAGTTGGAACGACAGACGACTGAGACCCGCACTTGTGGGTTCTGGGCGAGTCTCCATCCGAGCACGGCACCGACTGCTGTGATGGAGGATCAGCTTGAAGCTCATGTAGTTTTGTGTCGCAGACACTTACCTCCCGTCCCGAATACCAGCACTTCACGGCGAGGAATCGTGGTCGTTTGCATGGCTGCAAAACAGATTGAGGGGAAGGAAAACGAATGACGGAAGAATGAGGAATGCTCGAGCGGCACGGTTTGAGGACCAGAGGTCACCACAGAGACTTGCTGAACCGTTGCAGGGCGACCATCAAAATTTCCACGACACAGGGCTAAGTTGGGAAGTCTCAAGCCTCACACACACCAACATGGCTGGATTTGCACTTCAGAATGAATCAAGCACTGGCAGCACTTGCACCAAGTGAGATGCCTGACGTGTTCTTACGATCGATTTGCACGAAAGGCCAAAGCGTGAAGTCGTGGAGACGTTGGAACAAAGAAGCCTCGAAAGTAAGGAGACCAATGATATTGGACTATCGGGACACTTCTGGATCATATAGGCTTACTGCGGTGTTATAGGCAATCTCAAAATCGGGGACGTGCGCTGAAGATCCCGTATACTGTGCGCGGGAGCTTCCTCGGAAACGCGCGCTCTGTCTCACAGCTCCAACGGCCAAGCTATATCGCCATGAGACAATGTCCCTTGATGAAACCCCCCATCTTGAGACAACAGTCCTAAATAGACATCCCTCGCTCGTATTGATGCACTTCTGATAGATTCCTGAACAATCCCTGTTGTATCTCACAATTCGACAACATCATGGGGAAACGCAACTTCGAGGAGATGTCCGCTGGGGAACGACCGGATCAGACTCCGACGACATTGCTAGGACTTTTGGAACGTGCAGCGTCGAAGTGGCCCAACCATGGAATGAAAGTGTGTCGTTCCATCGATGGAGACGACTTCGAGTCTCTGAGCTACTCTCAGCTTTTATCACAAGCAAAGGTATGCAGTTGCCTTCGCTGAAGCGAAAGGTCATGAAGACTAATGCCGATCTAGAAATGTGCTCGTACCCTTCTTGCCCAGGATATCGTAAAACCCTCAGAACCAGTAGTGCTCTACTTCGAAGACAACCATGACAGCGTCGTCTGGTACTGGGCAACAGTCATCGCGGGCGGCGTGCCGGCCCTACTCCCGCCTATGAAAGCAGCTTCCGTCATTCAAACCAAATTCCTGGCGCATGTAAGCAGTCTTCTCAAGGGACCAGTGCTTCTGACTTCGAGGGCGTTGATGCCTGCCTTCGGAGAACCGGAGGATGCATTTAGAGCTGTCTCTGTAGAAGACATAGCGCTGGACAACACGCCGGAACTATCAAGACAATTGCGCGGCGATCCTGGCAAAGGCCACGAACACGAAGCAGCAACATATCTTTTCACAAGCGGCAGCACTGGCCCCTCGAAAGCAGTCGAATTCACCCACCACCAACTCATCGCCTCCAGCGGAGTCAAAACAGAGACCAACGGCATGACTGCCGACAAGACCTTCCTTTCCTGGATCTCTTTCGACCACAGCGTCTCGATCTGCGAACTCCACCTACACGCCATGTTCGCAGGCGCCAACCAAGTAATGATCCCAGCTTCGGCAATGATTGCCGACCCAGCAGATTTCTGGACTGCGCTGTCACTCCACAGTATTGCGTATACTTTCACACCAAATTCTTTCCTCGCTGCTGCAAACGCCGCGTACGAAGATGATGCGGAAGAGCGGACGCTCAGCTCGCTTGACTTCTCGCATCTCAGAGTGTTGTTCTGCGGTGGCGAAGCGAACAAGGTCAAGACCCTTGAGAAAGCAGACGCGATTTTAAGACGACACAAGGCTCCTGCGCATGCTATCACGCCCGTTTATGGCCTCAGCGAGACTTGCTCGGCGATATTCTACAACAGGCTTGCTCCGCAATACGACGTCGAGCATGAGTACAATTTCGCTTCTGTTGGCAAGATACTTCCTGGAAACAGCGTACGCCTCGTTGACAGTCTTTCGAAAGAGGTCCCTCAAGGTGATATTGGTGCCATCCAATTGCAAGGTCCACTGATTTTCAAGCGATACTACGGCAACGAAGCGGCAACATCAGGCTGCATGACTGCAGATGGTTGGTTCGACACAGGCGACACGGGCCGCTTTGATGAGCACGGGAATCTCTCCATCGTTGGGCGTACCAAAGAAGTCTTGATCATCAACGGGCAGAACTACTCGTCCTTCGATCTGGAGTATGCTGTAGAGAGAGCTGTTACTGGACTGACGAGTGGTTACACGGCGACGTTCTCCGTCTGGCTCGACGACACAGATGCAGAGACGGAGGATTTGGTCGTGCTTTTCAATCCTGTGAACGAATCTTTTGAGGACAAAGCGGCGCTCAGGGAATTGGCCGAAAAGGTCACAGACGCTGCTACTAAGTTCTGTGGCAAACGGCCTGCGATCGTGATCCCACTGCCGAAGGACTGCCTGCCGAAGTCGTCGATCGGTAAACTATCAAGAAATCAGCTGAAGCAATCACTACTCCAAGGCGCATTCGATGCCTTCAAGCTCGACGATCAAGAACTGAAACTCGACAACGCCGACGACCTCAGCAAAGAGCTTCACGATGCCATCCGCGAAATAGTGCGCGGCGCTCCCAGCGCCATCGACTCCAACACAACCCTCGCATCCCTCGGAATCGACAGCCTAGGCCACCTCCGCCTCAAAGCTGCCATCGAGCGCGCTCTCCCAAACCGCGAAGGCGGAGCGAAAGGAGAAGCAGGCACACGCCTCTCGCTCTACCGCCTCGTCCGCTGCCTCACCCTCGGCGAAGTAGACAACTACCTCTCCGAAGCCCGCGGCCTGCACTCAACATACGAACCCCTAGTCGAGCTCGTCCCACGCGGGTCCAGCTCTAAAACAACCCTCATCCTCGCCCACCCAGGCAACGGCGAGATCTTCATCTGGCTGCCCCTCCTCCCCTACTTCCCCGACCGCCGCATCCTCGCCCTCCGCGCCCGCGGCTTCGAAGACGGCGAAGAACCCTTCTCCTCCATGGACGAAATGCTCGACTCGTACTTCGCCGCCATCAAACGCGCCGAACCCACAGGACCCTACTGCCTCCTCGGCCGGTGCTTCGGCGGCCTGCTGATGTTCGAACTAAGCAAACGCTTCGCCGCCCAAAATGACACAGTGACCTTCTGCGGCAACATCGAATACCCCATCAACGCCTCCCGCTTCCTGAACACCCAACCCTCGAAACTGCACGCCCTGGACCTCCTAAAATACATCAAAATCATCGACGCCGCTCAAGCAACACAATGGCTCCACGAGCTCGGCGACCTCGAAACCCCAGACCTCATCGCCGCCGTGCTCGAGCGCGTGCCCTCGAGCCGCAGGAACGGCCTGTCCGCGCAGAAAATCTCCCGCTGGATCGCCGTTGTCGCCGGCATCACGCGCATGGGCAGGGAATATGAATCGAACGGGCGGGTGGACAGGCTCGATATGTTCTTTATGCCGCCGAACGATCATTTCCCGATTGGGGTTGAGAAGTGGAAGGATGAGTGGATTAGCGAGTGGAATGATGTTGTTGGTCTTGGGGGTGGTGAGGGCGGGGGGCGTGTTGAGCCGATGCTGGAGGGGAAGGCGGGGGAGGGAGCGCTGCGGTTTCATTATCTTGATTGTCATCCGGGGAAGACTGAGCAGGAGGCGTTTTTGCCTACGTTTGGGGCTGCGGTGAGTGAGGCGTTGGGGAAGAGGGAGGCTGAGAGGGAGGCAGGGATGGGAGGGGTTGTAGATGCCGCTGATGGGTCATGACGCTGAGCGAGATATTGATATTCTCTCCTTATGGTTTTTTCTTTCTTTCTGGGACAGGGATGTATAAATATATAAACATCATCTCATTTAACATGCTATTTGAGACATCGTCCCCCAAGAACGCCAACGCTTCCAAAAAGTTTCCATTATCGATGCACAATCGTTCCCACTCGGAATGGCCTAACCCAACCCTTCCGCTAGGCCTTCCCCTATCTCTCGTTCCCATTCTCGTTCCCGGTATCGCACAGGGGTATGCACATCATCCTCAGGCCCATCTCTGCTGCCAGCACTTTTGGCTGAATAGCTCGTACTAACAGCATCTCCCTTATCCATCCCAGGACCTCTCGCACTCATGGTTCGTCGGCGGTTGCCTCGTCCTGTGCTTCCGCCTCCACGTGATGTGCCGCCAGAGTTACCGCCGAACCAGCCCTTTTGCTTGCGAGGAGAAGCAACGGCCGACGTGTCTTCAGTCGAACCGGCAGCGCTAGTCTGATCCTCCGGCGTGACTTCGACAAGCTCGGCATCGCGAATCCACTTCCTGCGTCGCGTGTAGCGGCCCCAGCCGTCGGTCTTGCGGCCGTCTTGCCACTTGTTGTCGTAGTACGTCCAGCCGCTTTCGTCGCCGCCGCCACCGCCGCCTATACGCTTGGCGCTTCTCTCGTTTTCCACCACGGCTGCGCCTTCGACGCGCCAGGTGCTCCCTTCGACCCAGCGCCAGGCGGTGGTGGCGTGGTCTGTTTCTGGGAGGGTGAAGGTGTCGGTGTCTGCGGTTGTGTTCAGGTGCTCGTCGGTCCATGCTTGGCGTTCGTAAGATAGAAGGGATGCGGTCCAGCCTAGGCCTAGCCAACGGCGTTGATTTTCGTAGAGGGTGAAGGTGAAGCGGACTCCAGGGCTGGAATTGGCGGTTGTGGAGGGATTGTTTGCGAGTGTGGCGACATTGGTTGAAGACGTATTCGTGGAAGCAGAAGGTGGCAGTGATTGCGGGAAGTCCAGACCAGTGACAAGAGTCGTGAGCGAGCGGACTGCACGGCTGCGCCAGAGGATTGCGCGAGAGACGCGGGCAGGACGACTATGCCACGAGAGCACGAGAGTACCCCAGGCAAGAACAATACGTTGCGTTGTGAGGATCCTGAAAGGTGGCAGCGTGAGCAAGAACCATACAGGCGTGAAGAGTAATATCCGAATGAAGAGTGTGGTTAGGGCTGGTCTTGTCGTCGCAGCCGTGGCGGTAGTCTGAGTGCTCAAGAAATCCGTGAGCCGCAACAGAGGGTCCAGCAGGATGTTGCAGCGGGCGGTGAAGGTTTGGAGGGTATCCAGAATCTCGTCCAGACTCTTCCTTTGCTTGACATCATCAGAGCTGCCACGCTTGTGTGTCTTCTTCTTTTCTCCCGTCAGGATGGTGCTCGAGAGCGGGCTGTAGCGTCTCGTGTACATGCCGAAGGTGAGCATCGCGACAAGGACGAGCGGTCCAGCGTATCGTAGCACTGTGTTCCCGTACAACACCACGAACCAGAACGAGGCCACCAGCAGGAAGCTCTCCCACGGGTCCCCAGTAGTCCATGATAGCAGTCCGGCAAAGTGGCTGAGAGGGAGGATGAAAGAGTGGCTGTATGCCAGCGCTCTCGTCACTTGAGGCGGCGTAGCGAGAAGCAGCGGCGACTTCTGATGTATGAGGACACTCGCCCTGCTTCGGTTGTGAGACTCTCCATTCGAGGTTGGCGCGAAGGCAGCGACAGTGGGATTCAGGTCACCTCCACGGCCGTCGTTGTCGCTGCCTTGGCCCGGCGGGTAGTCGTGGCGGGAGTCGGTCATGGAGGACATCCAAGGCGTGTCTGGGAGACGAGAGTGGATTAGTCGTTTGAACTTCCTGCGCAGCGGCATGTTGGCTGACGGTATGGCCTGCGCGCCCACGGCTTGCAGGACCCACCATGATGGTATAGACATAACATACCAAATGCAGCCATCAAACAGCCATGTCACGCCTCTTGATTCGCGTGGGCAGCAAACACAGCGTGTGCAGCTCTCTCGGATCAGGCAGGCCAGCACATGTACAGACAGACACAGACACAGACATCATTAGGAGGGACGACGCTGGTCACGCTCTGCATACGAAACAAAGCCAGCCAGCCAGAAGCTCGGCAACTTACGAACGACCAGCAGCGGTGACGATATGCCGCGGGGAGCAGCAAGCTTAATTCCTGTGGCATGTGAATCTGGCTGGGGACGCAGTACAGGACAGTAGAGCGATCGGCTTCGGCTTACTGCATTCGCTGTAGGGCTGAGATGGAAGTCCTTGCTGCCTTAGGCATGTCGGGATCGTCGAGGCTGCTGTCTCTCCCGAGATAAGTTTTGGGGTGCAGTGGCCGATGGCGAAGTGAATGAGTAGTCGTCCAGTACCTACTGTACTCTCTCTCTCTCTATCGCATCGCCTTTCTCCATCGCATCGCATCGCATCGCATCGCTTTCCTCTACTCCACCCAGCGCATCATGGTATTACTGTCTCTCCATCCACTCAGCCGACATCCCTCCATGCTAACAATCCCATCAGGCCCACCGCATCATAACACAGGTCGTCTTCACCGGCGCCCGCGTCTTCGGACGTGCTTTCGCAGAGGCATACAAGCAGGCCTCAGCATCACAAGTACGCCTCGCACGATCAGATCACCCCTCCATCCTCCCAACCTAACACTCCCCTCCAGAAATTCGCCGCCGCAAACCAAGCAAATGGCACCGGTTCCGCCTCCCTCTCCGGCTCCGGCCTCACCCTCGACGAAGCCTGCAAGATCCTCAACGTCTCCCCTCCCAAAGCCGGCGAAGCCAACCTGGCCCAAGTCCACGAGCGCTTCAAGCGCCTCTTCGACATGAACGATCCCAAAAAGGGCGGCTCCTTCTACTTGCAGAGCAAAGTGTTGCGCGCCCGCGAGCGCATAGAACTGGAGGTACGTGAGCGTCAAGCCCTAGCCGAGCGCGAAGAGGAGATCAGGACTGGCTGGAAGCCGAAGTTGTACAGGGATTGAGGAGAAGATGAACAACAAGGGTATGTGCTGACGAGACATTTTTCTCCCCGACTGTAGTCGCACAAGTTGGCTAAGGAGGCGAAGGATACCCCGCCTGTATAGATGGGTCGGTCGCGCTCTGCGACTACACAAGCATATCCACCATGCTGTTCGCGGACTCACGATCTACGCGAAACGTTCAACGACAGCAGTCCACTCAGTCCCCAACAGGCTGTACCACCTGGACCATGTAAATACTACCACCGCCACACCACCGGGAACTTTTTTTGAGGCATTTAGCGAGGCGTTCACACCATATCTGCATTTGCGGCAGGCGCCGATTTAGGGGCGATGCATGGACGGCAGGAGTTGGAGACAGAGGAAGAAGCACACTGAGTCAAAACCACTCTCCGCTCTTGTTATTACCAATGAGGAGCGCGGCGGCGTAAAGTCTCGCCTCTTCTGGACATCATGTGCGTCCATACGAGGACCCACCAACGGCGCAAGAGCAAGAGGGAGCTGTATGTAAGAAATAGAGAAGAGACCTTCCAATTGTACAATATTTACAGCCAGCATAACTTGTATACTCCAGATAACCGCGATGCGTTCCATCTGATGCAATATCTCGTCACGTGATCTGACAATCAAGCCCGCAACAGCCGCTCAAGCGACGACCGAGGTGCGGAGGAGGACGATGATGCTGCTCGACAGCTTGAAACCTTGCGACTGGAGATATCATCATCAATTGAGCAGCGCAGCCAAACCCTGCACCCACCCAAAATCATCGGTTTATCGAATAACACCGAGCATCATCGGATCTACCGTTGTCGCACCTGATCGACATTCGAGAGCTTCGACGTACGTCGGAAACCATCGACACTCGCCACTGATATCCATCAATTGATCACTACCATCTGACAACCATCAACATGGCGACGAACAACCTCCCCACGCTCTCCCTCGAAGCCGCCAAAATCGCTGCCGCCGCGGCCGAAGAGAAAGCGAAGGAATTGGGCATTGGTACGTGATGACGATCAACGCATTCTTCCCTCTTACCCAAAATGCCCAAAATGCCCAAACATATCAATATCCTCGTCCACATATCCACTCACAGAAAAAAAACACATCCAACCCCCCCAATAGTTCAATCCCAAAACAAAACAAAACAAAACAAAAAACAAAACAAAAAGCACAACCTAATACCATCCTCCCTCTCACCAGACTTCAACATCGCCCTAGTAGACTCAACCCTCCACCTCCTACACTTCACCCGCATGCCCCGCGCCAAACTCACCTCCGTCTCCATCGCCATCGACAAAGCCTTCACCGCCGCCGGCCACCGCCTGCCAACCTCCACCTACACCAATTCCCCCGCTGCGAAGAATTTCCAGCCCGGAGGCCCAGCGTACGGCATCCACAATTCGAATGGCGGGCGGTTCTCGCTGATTGGCGGTGGGGTGCCGATTGAGGTTGACGGGGTGGTCGTGGGGGCTATTGGGGTTAGTACGGGGACGCCGGGGCAGGATGAGGAGGTTGCTAGGGCGGGGGTGGAGGCTGTGGGGAGGTGGAGGGGACGGAGGGAGGGGGCGAAGCTGTAGGGGGTGTTGTTTTTTTTTCTTGCAATGGGCGGGGGGTTAGGAGGTGGGGAGGGGATGAGGGTGGGATGGAATGGAGTGGAAGGGTTGATGGCGACGGTGAGTATGGTGGTTTGCGGGTGATGGGCTTGGACTTGGGCTTTTCTCTTTTTTTGTCCTTTTTTCCAATATTGATGGGTGGTGTTGTATGAACGGACGGAGTGAATGTCAATCAAACATCTGTGTACGTTGTATGTGCGACTGGGGCTGACAGGTTTGCCGACTCCGTTCAACTCATTGGTCACGTTGATGTTACGCTTTTGGCAGACCTGGGAACCTAGTGATCAAGCAACACTGCAAATTTTGATCGAGAGGTTTCGCAAGCACCATACGGCGAGGTGCAGTGCTGTATATCACGTACGTGTGATCGTGTGAGGACAGAGAGAGATCGGAGCAGCAGAAGTTATTTTGGTCTGCTCTGAGCAAATGACTTTGACTTTGTATGTCTATCTGTCCTTTTCTGCTACGTGCATTGTTTGCTCCATAGCCAAGGTCTTTTGTTTGTCACCGAAGAAGAAGATTCGTAAAGATGCATCCAAGAAGTGGAAAGGCAGAAAGTGTTTCCAAGCTGTCGAAGCGAAACGTTAAAAGGGTTCTCTCGCAGCTAGGCGAGAGAGGAGAAATGAAAATGTTTCTTGTCCAAGGGACTGTTGTCACGCTGTGACATGGCCGAGCAATAGGACGTTCCTTGTTGAGTGGCAAGCAGCAGTCCCAGCCCGTGGTACTACTGTGTCGTTCCTCCGCTCGAACTGAATCTCGACTCGCGAGACTCTAGTACTTCACCTTCAACGCGCGCGCGTGACTCCTCTTCACGCTCCTCTCCTCGTACTTGGGCGGGCTCGCGCCTCCAGCCTCAGTGTGGCCCTGGAATGCCTTCTCAAGCAGATACCTGATCCACTCCAGCAGCTCCTTCAGCGTCATGCCCTTCTCAGGCGCCTCGCCGTGCTCGCCCGGCGCGGGAGCAGCCTCAGTTGGCGACGGCGGCGCCGCTGTCTCGTAGCCGGAAGGCAGCGCGGTAGGCACGGCGCTGATGTCGGTTGGCAGAGCGCCAGTAGGGAGTATAGAGGTGAGGTTTGCAATTATGGAGCTGATGATGGGGTTTACGCTGGCGGAGGGGACGACGCTGGTGAGGTCTGAGGTGGGGATTGCGGAGGTGAGGTTCTCGAGGGCGGAGGAGTAGACGGGTTCGAGAGAGACGGAGGGCGCTGGCGGGGCGGTGGTGAGGCCTGTTGGGGCGACGAGGGTGCCGTTGGCCGTGGGGTAGGGGTAGGGGAGGCCGGTGCCTTGGCTCGGTGCGCTCGACGAGGCGGGAACACTAGAGCTGGCAGTCTCGGGGCTGACGATAGTGCCTGATGGAGAGGAGGGAGCGGTTGGGCCAGTTGGGGCTAGGATCGTGCTGTTTGACGAAGGGAAGGGGTATGGGAGTCCAGTGCCCTGGCTGGGCACGATCGATGTAGTGACGGTAACGATGATTCCAGTCGGGCCAGCGGTCGGGGCGACGATGGAGCTGTTGACCGATGGGAAGGGGTATGGGAGTCCGGTGCCCTGGCTGGGCTTGCTCGACGAGCTGACATCCTCAGGGCTAACGATAGTTCCTGATGGGGCAGAGGGAGCGGTAGGACCGGTTGGTGCTAGGATCGTGCTGTTGGCCGGAGGGAAGGGGTACGGAAGACCAGTGCCTTGACTCGGCACGATCGATGTGGTGACAGGAACGATAATCTCTGTCGGGCCAGCAGTTGGGGCGACGATGGTGCTGTTGAAAGTGGGGAGAGGGTATGGGGCGCCAGTGCCAACCGGTGCTACCACAGAGCCGGATGGTGCGCCTGAGCCAGTCGGGGCGACGATTGTTCCGTTGCCAGCAGGGTATGGGACATCGGTAGGGGTCGTGGGAGCACTGCTGATCGCGCCAGAAGCCGTGGTCGAGGACGCCTTTTCGGTCGTCACGGTGACTGTAGAAGTGATGGTGATTGTAACGTCGCGTGTGATTGTTGTCGTCGCCTCAGGAGCCGGGGTTGTAGCCGCGCCACCGCTGGGGTAGACGGTCAAAGTGGCAGTCTGAGTGATGGTTTGAACATCGGTGATCGTAGCGGTTTTGGTTTCGGTGATTGTCGACACAGCAGGAGCCTCGCTTCCCTCCGGGGAAACAGGTGTGTCGCTAGAGGCAGAGGCAGGCTTGGTCTCAGTGACGGTAACAGTTTGAACACCACCAGCCGAGGAAGAAGGGTAGACCGTTGCTGTCTGCGTCAAAGTGAGAACGCTGGTAATCGAGATGGTCGAGGTTGTGGTAGCCTCGCATGACTCAGCGGCACCGTTCTGGGGGAACGCCTCACGCTTGGCGATCGATCCACGAGCAGTGACCAGGGTGGCCAGGGAAGCCAAAGCAGCAATAGCAAACTTCATGATGGCGGTTTGAGTTTGGGGATATGAAGTGTTGGGAAGGACTGCTTTTTGATATGTCTCTTAGAACCAGCGAGCACCAGTGCTCGAAGAGAATGAAAAGAATGTAGGGTAACGAATGGACTGCTCACAGAGCGTAAAGATCGTGAATGCCACAGAAACGATGGCGTGTGCGTGTGAGAGAAAAGCTCGATGAACATGTTCGCGGACATGGGTCTCATATACTCACCATGCAACGAACTGCTGCTGAGGATGTCATCATCTCCACTGGAAATACCCAGACAACCTTTGTTTCAAGATGATCTTTATTAAATGATGCGAAGCATACCAAGCCTGCTCGTCGCGGCGTATATGGCTGTGTAGGAACAGACCTGCCGCTTCCGGGCCATGACCAGCGTGATGGCGTTCTGGATGCGTGACAAGCGCGCGAATAGAAAGAGAGGCTTTACTGCGGACATCGACGCCACCAGCACAGGGTCCGTCAGAGGCGCATAGCGAGTAGTGCCTTGTCATTTCGGCTTGGTGTTCGATGCAGCGATCTCTGACGTTGTACGTTTCGAAGTCGACTAGCCAGACAGGAGTACATCGCCAAGCTGCGGTCTAGACCATCTTGAACTTCGTATTCCCCAGCTTGTGTAGGATTCAGATCGACGGCTAGTGGCTAGTCATGGGAATATAGTAGGCTCTAACATAAGTCAAACGAGAGGGTTATGAATACATACATGAATGCATGGGTAAATAGTGGTTGGATTTGTGGTTGTGCGACCTTGTTGCTCGGTTGCCCGGGGCTTGAGAAGTCTGAAAATAAATATCGGATCACGTCTTAGACTCGAGCATATCATCTCCGGAGCAGCCGAGAACACAAAAGGAAAGTGAAGATCAACAGCGGTAAAAGGCAAAAGAGAAGTGTAGGTAAAAGGCGCAAAAAGACAAAAAAGAGATAGGTGGAGATCAACGGCGGCACAAAAGTAAAAGAAATTGTAGCTGAGAATGGTTTCGATCCATTGCCCTCCGGGTTATGAGCCCGGCCTAGTTTGATGTCAGTGGAAAGTCTTGAGATGTGAAGTGATGGGCAAATGCTTACGCGCTTCCGCTGCGCCACTCAGCTTCGGTTTCATGTTCTTGGCAGACGTACAAAAAATATATAAAACACACAATTCATTGGGACCTTCTGACTCTGAACGGCTTGAGCTGTAACAGCAATGCTCCGAGTGCATATCGCTCCCAGATCTCTAATACATCGGTTCTTGGTGCATCGCGGTAGCATAGATAGAAGCTAACCATAGAGACACGTCATAAGACCTTAGGGATCATCGATCGGACTGTGCACACGTGACTTTGGTTGCAGTGAGGTCAAATTTATTAGGGTTAGGTTTGGGGTGAGAACAATCCAGAATTTCTTCGAGGCTGTTTTCGTGTGGGAATGCCATGCTAAGTACTACGCTATATACCAGCACTGATACGCATCTATCTTTCCACTTAGTAAGTACGTCTAGATCATGCAAGTTTGTAAAGTTGGCGATGAACTTCGTTGTGAAGTTCGAGACTCAGGAGGGGGACCAGCGAATCCGAAGCAGGTGTAGTTTTGACAGCACCAAGCATTAATTCCAGGATACAACAAACATGAACTTGCACGCCGACTAGTGCTTGACTCTCAAACACACTTTCACGACCCTAGAACAATTTTCGAAACCTCTCAAACAGTCCACCCCGGCATCGACCCCGAAATGCCGTCTATCATAGGGCCGTCTCACCTCATCAACCCTTTAGCGAGCCCGGCACATTTGGAAACATCTGCGTCACAACTCGATGGCGTTCCCAAGGACCTGGAAGACTCGGTACGCTATGAAACCACGAGGTTGCTCCAGGCGACTGGGATCCTGCTCCGATTGCCCCAAGAAATCATAGCGCAATCGATTTTCATTCTGTCCCGGTTCTGGTCTGGCGCAGACGGCACAAGCCTTCTTGATTGTGACGCCAAGGTAGGCATGCTTACAACAACTGTACCGCACGCGACATTGTTGACACCCCAATAGGACGCGGCAGCCGCAGCGCTCTATCTATCTGCAAAGCCATCGACAACACCGATCTCACCCAGATCACTTCTCACAGTCCTTCAGTACGCCACCAGCCTCTCACCAGCGTACGAAAAAGCGGTCTCAGACGACAGCCAACTAAAAACAGACTGGTCACTCTCAGAAGGCGCCTTCGAGTCATCCCGCGAGCAGCTCTACACCATCGAGGCACAGATCCTGCGCGTCCTAGGCTTCCAAACTCACGTGGCGCTCCCCCACGCGCTCTGCATCAACTACCTCCAAACACTACAAGTTTTCAAATCACCCGAGGGTCCCGCTCTGGCGAAACGCGCGATCAAACTGCTGAACACGGCGCTCTTGAGCCCGCAGCAGCTCTATCTCACACACCAACCACCCGCTCTTGCCACTGCAGCAATCTACCTTGCTGCACGCGAGGAGGGTGTGAACCTCCCTGACGTCGAGTGGTGGGAGGTGTTTGACGTGGATCGAGAGGAGCTTGGCTTCTTGGTGGTTGCGCTGACCAGCGTGGAGGGCTTTGCAGTGCAAGAAAAGGAGATTTGGGGGAAGAGGAAAGTGCCATTGACTGTTGCTGACCTGCAAGCAGAGATCGAGCGGAGGAAGATGCTTGAGACGGGAGAGTAGAGCTTCTGGCAACCCCGATGTTTACAAAGGGATAACTATAGCTTTGCGTCCTTGTTGTGGCGATAATCGTAATGCCAGTCTAGCCTAGCCAGATCTGACCGCACTTGGTAGTTCTCCTCGGCGTCTTCGACAATTTGCATGTCCACATCAGCGATGGCTGTTCCTACTGAACTGTCCTCAATCTTTGCAATCGGACCCGCGTACGGTACACAGATCTGCGAGAGTCCAGCATAGCCTTTGTTCGCTGGTCCGCCTGCGTTTGAGAAGACCACGGCTACATATGTGTCAGCGTCATTCTTCTCCTCGAGCAAGCAGCGTCAGTACTTACCACATGTATTCTCAAAACACCTTGCCGTCAGTACAGAATCCAGAAACAGCGCCTCTGCTCTCGGATTAATAGCCAGACCCTTCTCAGAGCAATCAAACAGCGTCCAGAAAGTCGGAATGATGACCATCTTGGCGCCCTGCGCAATCAGCTCCCTCCATGCCTCAGGAAAAGCCAAATCCCAACAAATAAGCATCCCGACCTTCCCAAGCGGCGTGTCGAAAACAGGATGCTCTTCCATCGCAGAAGAAGTGAGATGGTCCCGCTCTATCGCACCCCAGAGGTTCTTCTTGACATACCGCCCAGCGATAGCGCCGGTGTTGTCGATGAAATAAGCGACGTTGAGCAGCACCTCTTCCGACGTGCCGGCATCGTGCAGCTCGAGGATCGTGCCCGGGACGATGTTGATGTTGAGCTCTTTGGCGAGGTCGCGGTATTTGGTTAGGTAGGTCTGCCAATGGCTGCAGGCGTCTTTGAAGCCGGGGTCTTTGGGCACCCAGTTGAGGAGATGATATTCGGGGAGCACGGCGAGGCAGGCGCCTTGGGAGGCGACGGCGCGGATGTGGCGGACGGCTTCTTGGTGGTTGGCTTCGAGGCGCATGGGCTGTGGAGCGGTATCTTAGCGAGGCTGTTCGGTGATGACGATAAGTGTGGCATGATTGTTCATACCTTTGGGTGCATTTGTATCACGGCAACCTTGTGAGTTGGTGCCATGATGGACAGTCGGAGATCGCAGGGACACGATGATGGAATTTAGCTAGAGTGAGTATGCTTTGGGCTCAAGTGAACACAATCACTCTCTCCGAAACAGATAGACCTATGAATATTGCGAGGTTGTTGATGACATCAAACCCGGATCACGAGGTTCTTGTGTGATCTTGTCGAAGTGGATGTGATTTACCCCGCCTCCATCAACAAGCGAACGAAAAATCGCTTCAGGATACGGATGTTCTATACATGGCCACATATATATTCATTGTCGTATACAATAGTTCCAGAACGTGTGTTTATGCACCGGACAGCGATCCTGTGATCGCCAAAAGAAAATATATGTTGGACGAAGTGTGATACAGAGCGATCAATGATCTTAGGTCTCATGCTATTAGTTTCGAACGGGCTTCCATTTGTTCGAACGAATCAGCGACAACGACAACATAGCAAGGCGTCGACGACTCAAGATCATCACCTCACCGTATATCCAAGCACACTAGGCTTTCTCATTGCAAGATACTCGCTTTATAGAGACCACTGAGCTCAAAACATCAGTCCAGAGATGCAAGACTCGCTCGCAGGAGGGTTAGGGCTTGGGGTTGTACAAGACGGCACAATTCCATCACAAAATGCCAAGCACAGACTAGAACGCGCGGGAGTTAATTCATAATGGATCAAGTACTATACAAGCCCCCCTCTTGAACATATGACCAGCTCGACACAAAATGAGCGGACACAGTGATTTTATAGCACTTGCCACAACCAGGAGACCCCGGTCGGCTCCATCGAGGCCTGGACCTTGGACGTCAATTCCAGCTCGACACAGGTAACTCGTGATCTCTGACTCTCACCCAAATCGTTATTGTTCATTATCACAACATTGAGAAGTGCCGACTTGAGCACATGAACCTTTACAAATGGAACAGAAAGCATACTTATCTTTCTGACGTAGCCGTAAGCTGCCAAGCAGTTATAACAGGGAGACGCTCCAAGCGAAGCATTTCGGTGAAACGTCGAACGTCGGAAAGAATAGACAAGCGGCACCGTGCGAGACGCCATTGGGCGGGTCATCGGCTCCAAACGGCAAACATCTGAATGCCGCCGCCAAAAGGAGCTCTTCAAATCAGATAGGATCTAGGGCGCTGTGGACGCATGTATACCAAGAATGAGGGCAAGGGTCTGGTACGCTCATCAACAACGGCGAAGCGACTTCGAAGCGAACTGTGGCGGCCAAAAACCTAAAGTGCGGCTTATAAGCCCTTACGCAAAAGTGCCGTACAAGCATTTGGGGCGTCCAAGCTGCACTATATCGCCAACATGTCATTCGTCCGTCCAGCTTCACCTATATTGCTGTAGCGCTTCTGACCCTTCCAGATGGCCTCGTACCTGCATAGCCTGCCACCCGATTCACCACTACATCCCCGAAGAAGCAGCCCTATGGAGGTTGAAACAATTTGCCCAAGCGAAGCGTCGAGAGTAGGTGGGACTTGCTTGTAGGTATTTGAGGTTTCGCATCCTGCCTCGCTCTGTGACCTCTTCTCCATACTTCCACCAAACTCAGTTCGAATAGATCTCTAACGCTCCGTGAGCAACCACACTCGTTTTTATATTTACTTTCAGACTCTCGGGCACAGGTGCTCCTTATCGCAAAGACTCCAATAAAACGAACAAAACAAACACCATCTTTCACCATGCAGAACACTATGTCTAAGGCCATGGTTTCGGCCTCCCTCGTCGCTCTCGCCAGCGCCCACGGCTTCATCCTAAGCCCTGCTCCCCGTATGCCCGGTGACGCTTTCTCCAAGGCTTGCGGTCAGCAGATGTACTACAACCAGATGGGCGACAACTACGGCAACGTCCAGGGCCAGCTCCAGGTCACCAACGGCCAGACCGACTACGACGCCGCCGCTTGCGACGTCTGGCTCTGCAAGGGCTACAAGTACGACGACAACACCGAAAACGTCCAGAAGTACACCGTCGGCCAAGAGGTCGAGATCGAGGTCGACATCCGCGCCCCTCACACCGGTGTCGCCAACGTCTCCGTCGTTTCCACCTCCAGCAACTCCGTCCTCGGCAGCGTCCTGAAGAGCTGGGACGAGTACGGTTCCAACGCCTACACCATCCCCGAGGACCAGAAGAAGTTCAGCGTCACCATCCCCGACGTTGGCAGCGACTGCGCCAGCCCCGGCGACTGCGTCATCCAGTGGTTCTGGGACGCCCACAGCATCGACCAGACCTATGAGGCCTGCATCGATTTCACCGTCGGCGGCGGCTCGGGCTCTGGCTCTTCTGCCCCTAAGCCCAGCGCCTCTGCACCCAAGCCTAGCGCGAACAGCACCGTCAGCGCCGTCGCCACCAACAACAACGCTGCTTCTTCCGCTGCTCTCCCCACTGGCACTTCTGCTGAGGCTGACCCGACCTGCGAGATCGTCTACGTTACCGTTACTCCTTCTGCTTAAATGAGTACTTGGTGTCGAGCAAGATAGTCGCTGACGAGGTGCGACACGACGTGACGGCTGTTTTGATGGGAAAACTGTCATGTTTTTGGTTCCTGGCGAATCAAAGGGTGTTTATTGTTCGTTTCTGCCGATGCGCGGTTGGTACTGCCAGTGATGGCTACCGGCGGTGCGTTGCGCTTGTTAGTCTATATCCATACTTCAAGATAGAGAAAGTCTTTTCAACTTCTAAGAGTTCTGCTTTTGTGTGTGGGCTTTTATTGTGGTGATATGTTTGTATGTTCTTCATTCGGCATATTGGGACAGACGCATACGTAAAAGAATTCAACTCTTCGGATGAGAGAGGATTTCTGAGCTACAATTTAGCAGGTATTGATTCCTGTCCGGAATGATAATTCTTACACATCGTGGCCTCCTGAATTTGATAGACCAGCATAGTCCTTATGGCAAGGTCTAGGGGTGTCGTAAGAGGAGCTTGTAGTCCTGGAGTGGCCTGGGCTACGATTGTTTTCATGCGCAGTGTTTAATAGATTTGATGACTGCAGCTCGTTATGTGTGATACTGCATGAACTGGAATGATGTAAAGGTAGATTTGAGTAGTGAGACAGAAAGGAAGAGGCAGGAAGTCGCCCCGCGCCATCGGTGCATCGTCTTGCTTGCTCGTGACTTGACCCAAGCATCTCTCCACAGTTTGGCTCTCTCCACGCCTGCAGCAGCACGATCCGCGACGACTCGTGACAATCACAACCCGACACCTCTCTGCCTTGTGCAAATCAACTGGAAGAGTGGAAGAAGATTCACTGGGGAGAATGGATGAAGAGCCCGACGAGCTCATGCGCGACTAAGGCGACACACATCCACACACATCCCACGTCCCATAGAGCTACGACAGCTCAACATCACGAGACCCAGGCCGACTAGGCCTCCTCGCCACTGCCCACCATGGCGCAGGTATACCGCGACAACCTCGACTCGCACTTTGTCGACCTGAAATCGCGCGATGTCACCCGTCAGATCGCCGCCGCGACACGGCTCGCCGACCAGGCCACTGCGGCTTTCCGCGAGCTCGCGCCGACCGAGTTCAACCGCTACTATACCGACCTCACCAACCGCATGAGCGTACTCATCTTGCAGGGCAACGACACACACGAGCGCACCGGAGGACTCTATCTGCTTAACGGGCTGATCGGATTTCGCGGCGATGATGCGACGAACAAAGTCACCAAGTTCCACAACTACATCAAGAGGACCCTAGAAGGAAATGACACGAGCGCGATGGTTGTGGCTGCAAAGTGTCTGGGACGCTTGGCCACACCTGGAGCGGCATACAGTACAGAGCTCGTGGAAGCGCAGGTGCGACAAGCCATGGAGTGGCTGACCTCAGAAAGGAATGAAAACAGACGATTCGCAGCTGTGCTGGTGCTCAGGGAGCTCGCGAAGAACAGCTCAACTTTGATCCGACAACATATCCAGGTGATATTGGCCGCCATTTGGGAGGCACTGAGGGATCCCAAGGTTGTGATCAGAGAGACAGCTGCGGAAACAGTGGCACAATGCTTCAAGGCTTTGTCGGCAAGAGATCAGCAGGATAGGCAGAGCTGTCTGTCGCAGATGTACAATGAAGCACAGAGTGGATTCAGGAGGGCGACGGTGGAGTGCATCCATGGCTCTTTGCTGGTCTACCGCGAGCTGCTGGTGCAAGGCGGCATGTTCATGCACAACCGGTACAAGGAGGTGTGCGAGCGCGTACTCTTGCAGCAATACCGTGAACACAAGGATGGAACTATCAGACGGACAGTCGTCGAAATCATCCCTATTCTCGCTGGCTATGCGCCGAAAGAGTTCTGCCACCACTACCTCGCCCGCTCGATGCAGCACCTGCAGACACTCCTCCGAGACCCAAAACAGAGAAACGTGGCTTTTGTAGCCATCGGGAAGATCGCACACGCTGTTGGCTCGCAGATCGCACCTTATCTCGATACTATCTTGCTACATGTGCGCGATGCACTCAGCGTGAAGAACCGAAGCAAGATGTCTGGAGATGAAGCGCCTATCTTTGAATGTATCAGTATGATCTCCATCGCTGTGGGCCAGACTTTGAGCAAGTACATGGAGGCTCTGCTCGATCCCATCTTTGCATGTGGTCTTTCGGACGCCCTCACACAAGCACTCGTCGATATGGCACACTACATCCCACCTGTTAAGCCAACGATTCAGGAGAAGCTGCTTGATCTTCTCAGTCGAACTCTCTGTGGGCAACCTTTTCAGACTCTTGGCCACCCGACTCATGGCAAAGGGCTTCCTCCAATCTATACGAAGGACGTGCGAGACCAGCGCGACCCTCAACACGTGGAACACAAGGATCAGGAAATTGCGCTTGCCTTGCACACACTCGGCTCATTTGATTTCTCCGGACATGTCCTGAACGAGTTTGTGCGCGATGTGGCGATTCGCTATGTTGAAGATGATGATCCGATCATCCGCAAAGCTGCAGCACTCACGTGCTGCCAGCTCTTCGTGCGCGACCCGATTGTCCACCAGACAAGTCATCATGCAATCCAAGTCGTCAGCGACGTCATCGAGAAATTATTGACAGTCGGTGTCGCCGACCCACACGCTGACATTCGACAAACAGTGCTCGTCTCGCTGGATGCTCGCTTTGATCGCCATCTTGCGAAAGCCGAGAATGTCAGGACTCTGTTCCTCGCACTGCACGACGAGAAGTTCCCAATCCGTGAAGCTGCTATGACCATCATAGGCCGTCTCACGGCAGTCAACCCGGCCTACGTGTTCCCGTCTCTCCGAAAGGTGCTCATTCAACTGCTGACCGAGATTGAATACTCAAACAACGCGAATAACAAACGCGAGTCAGCGCAGCTCATCAGCCATCTCGTCGGCGCGAGCAGCAAGTTGATCAAGCCTTATGTCGACCCGATGGTTGCTGTGCTTTTACCTAAAGCGGAAGATGTGAATGCCGACGTGGCCGCGACAACCCTCAAAGCTCTTGGTGATCTTGCCACAGTTGGTGGTGACGAAATGGCCAGGTACATCCCTGAACTCATGCGCATCATCATCGCCAGTCTGCAGGACCTTGCGTCGCCCAAGAAGAGGGAGGCTGCACTTTGTACGCTTGGACAGCTTGCAAGCAACAGCGGCTACGTGATTGATCCCTATATCGAACACCCCGAGCTTCTTACCATCCTCGTCAACATTGTCAGAACTGAGCAACCTGGAGACCTCCGCCGTGAGACAATTCGCCTGATGGGTATTCTCGGTGCCCTTGATCCTTACAAGCACCAGCAAGTGATCGAGGAGTCGCCAGAGTCAAATTTGCGCGCAGAAGCCGAATCCGAGTCAGATGTCACACTCATCATGAAGGGTATCACACCTAGCAATGAAGAGTATTATCCGACGGTTGTGATCAACACACTCATGGGTATGCTGAGAGATAACACCCTGAAGCAGCATCATTCCGCAGTGGTCGAAGCTGTCATGAGCATCTATGCCACGATGGGCATGAAATGCGTGCCATTCCTTAGCGTTGTTGTCCCAGGCATCGTCAGCATCTTCCGAGATGCCCAATCCGACCCACTACGTCTTGAGGGATACTTTAGCCAGCTTACGCAGCTGGTCAAGATCGTGCGCCAACATATCAGACCGCATCTACCTGTCATCATTGAAGCTATCTCCGAGCACTGGTATCGTAGCATTCAGCTCCAGGCTACAATCCTTCTCCTAATCGAATCGATTGCCAAGAGTTTGGAAGGAGAGTTCAAAATTTACCTTGCATCAGTGCTGCCGCTCATGCTGGGTGTTCTGGATGCCGATGCACGTACTGAAGCTGGACGCTCTGCCTGCCAGAAAGTTCTTCATGCTTTCCTGGTTTTCGGCTCGAGTGCGGAGGAATACATGCACCTTATCGTGCCGGTTATTGTCAGGATGTTCGATGTGGATCGATCGCGACCACGTGACGTGCGGAAAGCAGCTATTGAGACCATTGGCCGCCTGAGCAGACAAGTCAACATTTCTGAATTTGCGGCCAAGATCATCCATCCGCTTTCCAGGGTTCTTGGAGGCAGAGATGAAGTCCTGCAGCGTGCTGCTCTGGAAACGCTCTGCGCGTTAGTGTTCCAATTGGGCCCTGACTTCCTGCACTTCGTGCCCATGATCGACAAGGTGCTTGCTACTGGCGCAACCAAAGTGCCTCACACTAACTACACTCTCATTGTCAACAAGCTCAAGAAGGGCGAGCCATTGCCTCAAGATTTGAGCCCAGATGAACGTTACCAAGACGAAGACGATGACATGCACGCCACAGAAATCGCCACCAAGAAGCTTGCCGTGAATCAACAACATCTCAAGAACGCATGGGAGGCCAGTCAAAAGTCCACGAAGGAGGACTGGCATGAATGGATGCGACGTTTCTCAGTGGAGCTACTTAAAGAAAGTCCACAGCAGGCACTGCGGGCATGCACATCTCTGGCCACTGTCTATCCGCCCTTGGCCAAGAGCTTGTTCAACTCGGCATTCGTGTCCTGCTGGACAGAATTGTACGATCAGTATCAGGAGGAGCTGGTCCATGCGATCGAGACTGCGATAACATCGACCACGATACCACCGGAGATCCTTCAAATCCTGTTGAACCTCGCTGAGTTCATGGAACATGATGACAAGGCATTACCTATTGACGTTCGTGTCTTGGGAATGTACGCTGGAAAGTGTCACGCTTTCGCAAAGGCACTTCACTACAAGGAGCTGGAATTCAACGCTGAACAGAATGCCTCTGCCGTCGAGGCTCTCATCAGTATAAATAACCAGCTTCAACAGACCGACGCCGCTTTCGGTATCTTGCGCAAAGCACAGGGCTACAACGATGTTGATCTGAAAGAGACGTGGTTCGAGAAGCTGCAACGATGGGAGGAGGCACTTGTCGCCTACCAGAAGCGCGAAAGAGAAGAGGGCGAAAACGTCGGGTTTGAAGTCATCATGGGCAAGATGCGTTGTCTTCACGCCTTGGGCGAGTGGGACACCCTGTCTCAGATTGCACAGGAGAGGTGGATGAGTGCTGGAGTTGATCACAAGAAGCACATCGCACCTCTGGCAGCCGCCGCGGCCTGGGGTATGGGTCAATGGGAGCTCATGGATAGCTACCTGAGTGTCATGAAGCCGCACTCACCGGATCGCTCGTTCTTCGGCGCCATCCTAAGCATCCATCGCAACCAGTTCGAGGAGGCGCATCGACACATCACTAAAGCGCGCGATGGTTTGGATCAGGAGCTAAGTGCGCTACTGGGCGAGAGCTACACTCGTGCTTACGGAATAATCGTTCGTGTGCAAATGTTGGCCGAGCTCGAAGAGATTGTCACCTACAAACAACACGTCAATGACCCGGAGCGTCAAGAACGCATGCGTATGACCTGGACCAAGCGTCTCAAGGGCTGCCAGCGTAATGTCGAGGTTTGGGGTCGGATGCTCAAGGTCCGCGCTCTGGTCATCACGCCCCAGGAGAACACCGAGATGTACATTAAGTTTGCCTCGATCTGTCGCAAAGCCCAGCGTGGTGGCCTGGCAGAAAAGAGTCTCAATTCGCTGCTAGGGACAACGGGAAGCATCACATCACCACAGAGCTTGGCCAAGGTTCAAGACTCGCCGTACTCTGTGCAGTACGCCGTGTACAAGTTCTTATGGAGCAATGGCTTCCACGATGGTGCTCTCAGCGCACTGCGTGACTTCACCAACCGTCTGAGAGGACACTTCAACGAACGCAACTCTGCACTCAATGCAGGCGTTGCCAATGGCACACTGGGAATGACTAACGGCGTTAATGGTGTCAACGGCTTGAATGGCGTCCATGCTCCTTTCGGCTCAACAATCCCGCCCGTGACCCAGAAGGATAAGGCAGAGCTTAACGACTGGAAGATGCTCTTGGCACGTTGCTACCTTAAGCAGGGTGACTGGCAGACGAAATTGCATGATGGTGATTGGCAAGCGGATCACGTACAAGACGTGCTGACGTCTTACTACCAAGCGACGCAGTACAACCAGGAGTGGTACAAGGCCTGGCACTCCTGGGCGCTTGCCAACTTCGAGGTGGTGACAGCCTTGACCTCCAATCAATCTGCTGACGTCCCGCCGTTCATCGTCAGCGATCACGTCGTGCCAGCCATAAAGGGCTTCTTCAAGTCTATCGCGCTTTCATCAATGAGCTCTTTGCAAGATACCCTGAGGTTGCTGACATTGTGGTTCGCTCATGGCTCACACCAAGAAGTAACGCACAATGTCCAGCAAGGTATTTCTTCGGTCAGCGTCGACACTTGGCTGGAAGTCATGCCTCAGCTGATTGCAAGAATCAATCAACCAAACAGGCTTGTGCGAGAAGCCATCCATAACTTGCTTGTCGACGTTGGTAGGGCACATCCTCAAGCTCTTGTCTACCCGCTTACAGTGTCGATGAAGTCCGACCTGGGGACTCGCTCGCGCTCAGCTGGTCGTATTATGGAAGCAATGCGCCAGCACAGTCCCAATCTGGTTGAACAGGCGGGCCTTGTTAGCCACGAGCTCATCCGTATCGCGGTGCTATGGCATGAACAATGGCACGAGGGTCTCGAGGAAGCTTCGCGTCTATACTTCGGTGACCACAATATCGAAGGCATGCTGGCGACTCTGGAGCCTCTGCACGAGATGCTGCGCAAGGGACCGGAAACTCTGCGTGAAATCAGCTTCATCCAAAGCTTTGGTAGGGATCTGGCGGAAGCCAAGGATTGGTGTGAGGCATACAAGACAACAAGAGAGATCGGCGATCTTAACCAGGTGAGTACACACGCCCTCTATCATCTGCAAAGCAAATTACTGACAACAAATTTACAGGCATGGGATCTCTACTACGGCGTATTCAAACGCATCGCCAGGCAGTTGCCACAATTAATGAGCTTGGAGCTGCAATATGTCTCACCCGAACTCAAGAATGCACACGATCTCGACCTTGCGGTTCCTGGTACATACCAAAGTGGCAAGGCGATCATCAGCATCAAGTCATTCAGCCCACTGGCATCAGTCATTTCATCCAAGCAGCGTCCAAGAAAGCTCACAATGCTGGGAAGCGACGGTGTATCCTACGATTTCGTTCTCAAGGGTCACGAAGACATTCGCCAGGACGAACGTGTCATGCAACTCTTCGGTCTCGTCAACACCTTGCTGTCCACTGAGCCTGAGTGTCTTAAGCGCCACCTCAACATTCAGCGGTATGCCGCAGTACCACTTTCAACATCGTCCGGTTTGCTCGGCTGGGTTCCGAACAGCGACACTCTTCACGTCCTTATCCGTGAATACCGCGAGAGCCGCAAAATTCTGCTCAACATCGAGCACAGGATCATGTTGCAGATGGCGCCCGACTATGATAATCTCACGCTTATGCAAAAGGTCGAAGTGTTCGGCTACGCTCTGGACAACACTACAGGCCAAGATTTGTACCGCGTTCTATGGCTCAAGAGTAAGAGCTCTGAAGCCTGGCTCGACAGGCGTACCAACTACACACGCTCCCTTGCGGTCATGTCCATGGTCGGCTATATTCTCGGTCTGGGCGACAGACATCCTTCCAACCTCATGCTTGACCGCATCACCGGCAAGATTGTGCACATCGACTTCGGTGACTGTTTCGAAGTCGCAATGCATCGCGAGAAGTATCCGGAGAGAGTGCCATTCCGTCTCACAAGGATGCTCACGTTTGCCATGGAAGTTAGCAACATCGAAGGCAGCTACAGAACAACCTGCGAGCACACCATGCGTCTTTTGCGTGCGAACAAGGAGTCTCTCATGGCTGTCCTCGAGGCATTCGTCCACGACCCCCTGCTCACATGGCGCCTCAACACCCGGGAATCACCACCCGAGCCATCTTTCCCCTCCGACCGCCGCGCTTCTATCATGGGCGGCGTCGCGCAGTCAGGTCCAACCGAAGGCCGCCGCCCATCAGTCATGGGAGGCGATCCAGAAGGAGCTTCAGAGCGTCCCGGCAGCTCCTGGCGTCCACGCAACCGCACGAGCGTGGCGCACATTAACGGCAACCAGGATCCGGAGCAGAAGGAGGTGCAGAACGCGCGCGCGTTGCAAGTGCTGAGCAGAGTCAAGGAGAAGCTCACAGGCCGCGACTTCAAGAAGGATAAAGAGCTGCCGGTCGAAGAGCAGGTCGAGAAGCTTCTCAGCGAAGCGACTAACCTCGAGAACCTCTGCCAGCATTACATTGGCTGGTGTAGTTTCTGGTAATGGCCATACGGAGAGGTGGTGGGGGAGTGGATGTGGGGTTGCAGCTATATGGCTGCAGGGTTCCTGCATCTGTAATCGCGGGCGTATACCTCGTGATGGATATGTTTCTATTGTTTGGGGTATTAATGATTTTCTTTTTGGAAGCATAGCGAAGGCGTCTTTCGGACGCCATGGCGTGTGTATTGGTATTTGTTTATCTATTAACTTTTTTTGGTAGTTCTACTGTTTGTCAATATCGATGCAGCTTTCTGTTACTCTCTTCCGAGCCGAACACTTAATTTACACTGTACGAACGTTGCCGTTTTCCGGTGTTAAGCATTTGGCGGCGTGAGGCAAAATCGTGGAGTCGATTTGCTTGGTACTGACATACTTTCGTCAATCGTGGGACTTCGTGCCTTGAGTCCTCAAACCCAGAAGATGGAGACTACTTTCCCACAAACACAACAATACCCGTCCTACATGCCAAGATATAAGCTGAACAGCTGTACATAAATACAAGAAACTAGCCAACACAACCCGACGATCTCCAACTCTTTACACCATTCATGTCTCGGCAGTCTATCACCATCACCCCAGCGCTAACATCCGACTTCCGAAAGCGCAGTGGGTATCACGAAAGTTCGGCCCAATGATCGAAGGCGATATGCTTTTGAGGCGCGCTTTCCACACACGCTACACACTCGGCATCTTCGGCATGTGCACCTAATACGAAACCAAGGCATTCTGGGCCTCCCTGGCTGTCGTGCTGCCAACTAACGGAGCCATGTTGTGGAGCTGGCTGGTGTTCTCGTCATGTGAAGCTGGCGATTGCTGGAGGCTTTTTGCCGCTACCCGATCACCTCAAGACGTGCACTACGACAGCTCCTGCTTCTTCCGCGGTCGGTGAATAGAGGATTTTCTTTCTGGCAACAGTGAATGCTGTGAGCTGCAGAGCGTGTCTGTACGCTTTCATGGCCTTCGAAACTGGTTACGGATTATAACAGGGCGACATAACCCGCTACGCGGCGAAAACACCGTATGACGCATCCCGGAAAAGCGGATAAAATCATGGCGAATCCTTTCGCTTCTCGCGAAGACGGTACGCAAACCGCCCACGATATCATGGCTACTGGCAATGTGAGAGACGCAGCAAAAACTGACAATCGCATGCAGATTATCCATATACACCTCCGGCAGAACTCGTCTTGTCACGCGAGCAGTCGGATCATGGCTACTTTCCACCGCAGAAGCCTGCACCACCGACGGCGGGTACTCCGCTGAGACAGACGCCTCGCGAGGTGATTCCCGATGGTATTGAGCACCATGATACTCCTACGTCTGCGGTGCCGGCGGATTTGCCGGAGGAGAAGCACCATAAGATTTATCATTTACATTTCAAGCAGCGGATAAAGCATTTTACTTGGACGTGGTTTACCATGACAGTATGTTCCTTCTGGAGACTGACCAACGGTACTACTTGTTACTGATACTGGGAACAGATGGCTACCGGAGGAATCGCGAATGTCATACACTACAGTGAGTCGAAATGGCTATTTGGAGTGGCCAAAGGCAGAGGCGCTAACATTTGATTCAGTTCCTTTCGATTTCCACGGCCGATACGCGATCGGATGCTTCTTCTTCATCCTCAACATCGTCCTCTTCGTCATGAACGTTGTGATGATCTGTCTGAGGTTCAAGTATCACCCGTCGACCTTTATGTCGTCGATCCTTCATCCTACCGAAAGTCTATTTATTCCAGCATGGCTGATCAGCCTTGGCACCATACTGATCAACGTGACGGAGTATGGCGTGGACAACAAACATGCTGGACCATGGCTTCGCGAGACTATGGTTGTGCTCTTCTGGACTTATTGCGGGTTAGCCATTTTCTTCAGCTGTGGTATCTACCTCACGATGTAAGTCGTTCTCGTGTATCATTTTCTTTTTGGCGGTTGTCCGAGAACTAATGCTGCCACAGATGGTCGACGCAAACCTTTACGATTTCCCAAATGACGCCTGTCTGGATCTTCCCAGCTTACCCGCTACTTGTCATCGGACCACATGCCAGTGTGCTCGCACCCAAGTTGCCGCCCAATGAAGCACTCCAGATGATCATCGGCGGAGTAATATTCCAAGGAATCGGATTCATGGTCTCTCTGATGATCTACGCTGCCTTCATCTACCGCCTCATGACCCAGAAGCTGCCGCAAGAGAGTCTACGGCCCGGCATGTTTATCTCAGTGGGACCTTCCGGCTTCACCATTGCCGGACTCATTGGAATGGGCCAGCGTCTGCCTGAAGTCGTACCAAAAGATTTCATGGGTGACGGAGAACTCGCCGGCAGAGTCTCCAAGATCCTCGCCAACTGGGTTGGTCTCTGGCTCTGGGGCCTGGCGCTCTGGTTCTTCTTCGTGTCTGTCTTCGCGCACTGGTCAACCGTCAAGCACAACCGCTGGAGGTTCGCCATGACGTGGTATTCATACGTCTTCCCGAACACGGCGCTGGTAACGGCGACTTTCTCCATTGCGAAGGCGCTCGACTGTCATGCCATCAAGATCCTGGGCTGCGTTATGACTTGCGTTCTGATCCTCATCTGGATCACGGTGTTCGTGTGCATGATACGCGCTGTGCTGGTCAAGGATATCTTGTGGCCGCAGAAGCAGGAAGATCGTGAAGAGGGAGGGTGGAAGGAACAAGTCGGCGATGTGGGAGACGACGAAGGCCGGCTGGTGAGCGGCGAAACAACGCCAGAAAACGGCGACGAGGTTGGGAGTACGCTGTCGAGAGTGGTTAGTGCGCTGAGCCAGCGTAGTCGGAGGAAGAAGAAGCAGCCGGTGGCGAAGAGTAATGTTTGATGATGTTTGGACTTGATGCTATACAGAACTAATGGCACATGATGAGACGAATAATTTGCATAGCGTGTCAACCTCTGACCTTTGGGAAGTTGGCGTAGCTGATTACATGCTGCCCAAAAGCATCATACACCTTCGAGTGTCTTTCGGCATGTTTCCGCAATTCCTGGTAGTGGTTGTCCAAGGGTTTGATGACTTTTCTGTACAAGCGCGTATGATTGGGCGCCGCAACAGTGTCGGAGTGAGCCTGAGATAGGGCATCTTCCCTCAAGCAATACTTTACTGCGCTCCTGTAGTGATATGAGGTCACTTCAACGATCTCGTCAAGAAGCTCCGCTTTAGATCGAACGTGTTCGGCGAGCAGGCCCTGTTTTCGAAAATGCATGGTTCCACCCAGGATGTGGACAGATATTGGACAGGCAAGAGCCAGCTCCGCCAGGACAACAGCGAGAAGTAGGAATGGGCGATTGGTAAATTGATCTTGACGTGAGCTGCATGAGCACTGGCAATTTCTTGAGTGTAAGTGCGTAACCTTTCCATTACAAGAAAAGAAAAAACAACACTTACGTGCAAGCAGCAACTAGGTGAGAACGTCAAAAGACTCCTCCCATCGTCAAATCTCGCTGGTACGATCTTGCAATTGGACAGACCATATAGCCAGCGTGTATCCCATGTCAACATAGACCAAGCGGCAACGCACAGTGCTATAGCCACACAATCGGGCTTTATCTTTTCGCGGTTGACGTCTTGATCCCGTTCCGAAAGACTAGCAATGTACATGAAATCGTTTCTAATAGTATCCTTCTCCATTATTGCGATTTCTTGTGCGGCAGGACCTTGCTCAAGTAGCTGTCGGGCTCGATGGCGGATGTGTGTGGCCTTGACGCCGTCAAGATGACATTTTGTAGCTAAGCGACGATACTGTTCGACATGGCCTTGAAAATCTGATTGGATAGCCTGCACAATGAGACAATTTTAGCATGTTTATTCATAGGAGGTGCTGGTTGACGTACACTGATGAACGTGACTGTCAATTCGTGTTGTGTTCCAAGCTGACAGATCCCGGCGTCCTCGAAAGGCGTGAATGAGAGACTTGACCGATGAGATTGAAGGTCGTCATATGCATCGAGGAGGTCATGGAAGAGGTGTTGCATGCGCCGCTTCTGACGAATAATGGACCCAATTTCGTCTTGGGAAGGCTGGGTGTAGTGACTACCGCTGTTCGGATGAGCCTTGTGAAAGCACATACAAGACGTTTTCTCGAGATTGTCCACACTTTTCTCCAAGCGACCAACATTGGCTGACAGCAAGTTATCATTCCATAATGCTGTCTTCATACGTCTCCAGAAATCACCCGACAAGTCTGCTGGTGGGGCTGGAGTGTTGCGTGTGGAGGCTACGGAGTCCTTCACGCCTTGAATGTATTCTTCCCAGCGCCTTCGGTCCAACGATGTTCCCGGTTCTACGCGAAGACGACCGTACAAGAGTTTGCAAAGGTCCTTTTGCTCCAGGAGAATGGCAGTCTTCATCAACTCCACTTGCTCGAACCCCTCGACTCCCCACAGAAAATGCAATTCTCCGCCATCCAGCCTCTCTTTGGCAATTCCATCATTCTCATGCCATTGACGAGCCCAAGCATCAAGTCGCTGCTGACACGTCTGCAAGGCCAGTTGGTGACCGTCTAAACGTTGGTTCGCATGTGTGGCCGTGTTTACTTGGCTCACAGCCTTCTCGACGGTACTGGCGACGAACCCTGTGAGACCCGCAGCAAGACCAACTGCTCCAGCGATAGAAAATGGGTCCACTACCATCGGTGCTGGTGTGAAAGAGTGAGGTACCAGGCAACAGGTTGTTGGGCAGGCTCAACATGCCAAAGACCTGGAGGTTGGGTGTTGCGGCTGATCACAGTGTTACGGCGTGGCCACAAAGCTTTGCTCCCAAGCTATCTAACGCCACATCGCTTACAACGCAGCGCGACAGCTCGCACTGCATGACCTGTCAGGTCATTTGCTTGGCGAACGATGGCTATCTAGGGCAGCGTCGACAACAAGTCGTGTCTGTCGCCCCAGACAAGCTCACCAGGCTGGCCATGGTCTCTACGTCAGGTATCATCTTTCGAGACACCCCAATCTCAACTCCACGCAGTGCCATCACGAAATCTTGCGAAGTTGTGGGAATTATGCCAGGCTTGCAGTGTGCATTGTGATTCAGCAAAGATTCCTGCGTCAGATCAGCGCCATGTCGGCTTTAGAGACCTATTGTGCTGCAGTGTCAAACAGGGCAGACAAAATGCTTGAGTTACACCATGAGCAGCTCTTTGGATTAGGCCTGGATGTCGTTTTCAATCGGGCTACCCTTGCCACCAAGTACTGGCTACCATTGCCAGAAAGCGATGTGCCTGCACAACAAACAGATGCCCCTGAGGATGAGTACCCGCCGAATGAAAGCGAAGAGCAATTATTTGCGGAGCTGAGGGGGTGTGAAAGAATACTCCAACTATTCGAGGAGTCATACGAAAAATCATTCGATAGACTATATGAGAGGCTATTTGATGGAGGAGGAACATTCGAGTCGCCCGTCGTAGAGACCCTTCACAATATGTACGCCATTGGCTAAACCTCCATGGGGTTTCATTTTGTACGCATTAGCTGATTCGATAACAGCTTGCCGAGTGTTACCAGCGCCTTCGCGCAAAGTGTACGCAAGATAAGCCGCATGCTCGATGCGCGCAGGCAATCATCTGACTCTGACTCTGACTCTTCAAACCCTGGCCCTGCAGGGCTGCATCCACAAGTAGCCAGGTCCCAACCACAACCTCAAGGGCGACTCTTGCTTCGCAGGTCCGCAGGCGATGAAATACATCGGTCATCAGTGACACCAGAAGTAAGTGCTCAACACTTGACTAGAAACACCCGAACACATGAACCCACGGAATTTGACCTTCAAAAAAGCCCTCGAAGTTCTGACGGAAACGGAGATGATGCGTTGTCGAGTCCTCAAGGTAGTCAGACTCAGTGGTACCCGCCGAAGTCTCAGAATGACGATACGAGTCAGCTGCCATACAGCTACGGATATTCCCCGCGCCACAAGCCGATAGATACTGGTACATACAAGATGTCACTTCCATCTCCAGTACGTGTGGTTCCTGAAAGATATTTTGCGCCAGAAGACCGACACGGTCATGTTGCCGGAGAATCTGGGACCAGTTCTGCGATCAGAACTCCCACTAACAAGGCTTTCCAAACTGTACACGACCGTACCACGAACCAGCTCGACGATGGGGGGAAAGAATACATACCCAAGGAGGTTGATCCGAGTGGCGAAACCAAAGTGTCAAAAGACGGTCATCCGCTCGGTGGGCGAATTTTCCGATGTCGGACCTTTCAGCTGCCTGAATATGGCGAAACGCTGTTCATGCTAAACACGGAGTGTGCGCGCGTCCTAGGATATCGAGACTCCGATGTGCTATTCAACGAAAATAGGTCCCTGTTCAAGATTTACCTCACTTGCACGGGGAAGGTTCATCTGATCGAACGAGGCATTTCATTTTACTCGTATGAATCGGAAGATCTTGCGATTGTTACCGCACGATCTATGTTCCGACAGTTCGGAGCCAGACTCATAAAGAGTGGACGTCGAATACGGGACGACTATTGGGAAGCGGATGCTCGACAGCAAGGGTTCACGGAAGAAGATGATGCAAGCGAGACGACGCCTGGTGCGGCGAAAGCTAGGGAGGCTATGCCTGCTCAGGCTAAACGTAAAGGTCCTCGGCAGAACTTTTGGAAGACCTTCAAGATTTGAACATATATATTAAGGAGAAAGTTGCCGGAAGAGATGCTGCTGGGAGTCTTGAGACTAGACATGACAAGCCCTTCGTTGACATTGAGCGGGTTCCGCATAAGGCATTAATTACTTAGCTGCAGGTGAAAAAAAGTACCACCGGCCGCGGCACCCGTAACTCCATCCTGTCCAGCCACATCTGGGAGCCACTATCAATATATCTTTCGACTCATCAGACCTATCTGGCCAAATACTGGGGCTGGCCGCATGAAAGCCTAGAGTCAAATCAACGCTGCAAGCCCGAACATTTGATTCAAGGAGGATCGAATGGAGATCATAGTGCATATACACCACCTTGGTTCCGGGCTTCCCAATATGGCTATACTATGCATGTACTGCAAGGCAGCGTAAATCAGTTTTGGTGAAGTGCACTGGGCGATCTCGTGGCTGAGAGTTGCGGACCATCTGATTTGCCGGTGGTCAGCACTATTCAATGCTGACCAATGCTGCCAACATTCTTTTGGCCTTCACAGCCATCCAATCATTGGAACTCGATATGATATAAACATTTCGTCAATCCTATGATACGGATCACAACCTTGTCGAGAGCACACCACGTGTGTTCTGAGCAACGCCAGCCAGGATTTACGCCCTACCGTCCTGATGTCGCTATCTTTCGACCTTCACCAGACTGTCGCTCCCATGTCCAGTAGTACCTCTCATCATGGCTCGACTGAAGACATTTGCGTCCACGCTCTGGGCGAAGACACCAAATTCCACTGCGAAATCACCCGACGAAGCAACATCAGCAGCCGCTCTAACAGAATACAAGCCCGACAACCACCCCAATATTATTGAATGGCTCGAAATCTCCTTCTCCTCTATCTCCAATCACGGCTCCAAACCTGTCGGTATGCACGAAATCCCCATCCAACTATTCAGACGCCAATCCGAAGAACGATTCCGCCGAAGCTGGAACGGCTTCCTCCCGGCCATCGAGAGTCATGATGGTTCGATCGATGTTCGGTTCGATCAGCTCCGCACGGTGGATATCCTTGGTCCTGTTGTGTATTGGGATCGCGATGATAGCGGCTTGAGTCTGGCCGAGGGCTTCACGCGGCCGCCGAGAAAACATCCCGCTGAAGCGTGTGATGTTGATGGAGCTGGGATCCTGGAGCTCAGCGAGCAGTGGGAGACCCGCGAAGGATGTTTGAGAGACTTGATTGAAGAGCACGCTGAGAGTTGCCGTGAGTGTTGGCATGAGGATTGTTGGGCGTGAGTACTGTGGTGTTGAGAGACAGATTTGAATTGACTGGCGCTGACCGTTTGACAGATGTGTTGCATCGAGGCATGCTGATAGAGGCTTGGGAGGGCAATGTCGGTGCTCTGAAAAAATTGGACTCGATGCAGAGAGTGACTCCTAGATTGTCAGCGTGCACCGATACCCAAAGCTAAATATTTTCGCTGTCAACACGTATTGTTTAGCATATTATCCAATACTGTGCAGATATAGATGGATAGAATACAGGACAAGATCGTAAGCATACGAGATCAAGATCAAGACTAATCTTGTGGGCTGAGCGGTATCCCGCATTCGCGATGCGAAGAGAGGAACATGTGTATGCTGTGTACAGCCCTACGTGGGCCTTCACATGTGCATGGCATATGTCTCACCAACAAGCCGGCGGTGTATGCGGACTGTTGCCCTGGCACGTCAAGCAGGCTGGATGTATGCCATGCCGTTATGATTATTTAGGGTACGGTCTTTGACAGAGTTTTTAGTTCGTGATGCTTGTGTACATTCAAAGTGTAGCTTTTCGCAATCCAGATGTAGCGTTCCCGGAGCCATAGTCCCTGTTTCAAGGATAGCATGTATGCTTCCTAATCTCAAAAGAATTGCACGTAAGCTTCTGCTGTCAGGCAGAGATGTAATTTAGTCATCGTTGCCAACCAGACAATATGCGCTGACATTCGGTATGACGAATGGTTGTACGACGGCTAACGACTCACATTGCTACTGCATCGTACGTGCTGGCATATGCGGACATCTCACACCGCATGTCTAGCAGTGCATGCACTTACCATTAACAATGCACAAGGAGACGCGCGCTTCGTAGCCTCGATGATGTTGGAGCTGGCGCCAATGGAAGGCTGGTGTTCGCAGCGTCCGCAGAGACAGGGGATGTCTCCAAACAATCTCTGCGAGATATACCGTACACGTATGTATTCACGTTGGAGTTGTGCCAACGGCGAGACGACGATGATCGAGCGTCGGGCCGTATGGTGGCTTTTGGTTGCCCCGTACAACTCCCCAGGAAGCAACGACCCTGGCGGAGACAACAACACCCGGCACTCTGATCGTGGTGACGAGGAGCCGCTTGCGCCGCGCCAACGCATCAATACACGCCAATCCATAACAACAATCAGCTAATTGCTCAGGACGCCTGTCCACACGCTCGCTATCCGCCATTCCTCGCACCAGCATATCGCATACAGCAACAACATCCCAATCCGCGGCACACGCGTGTACACATTTCATTCGGCGGCACAATGCCACCTACCGTGGCTGGCTCAGAGGGCCCTACGGTCACATTATCTTGTGGGTAACTGCATAAACTCCTCCCGACCGCCTACATGTACTGAACAGAGTCGCAGTCGCAAACAACTTCTGGGGCAAAGACGACGCCGGAGTGACACCTCTTCTCACACGCCTACACAATGCCAAAGTCTCTGGCGATGAATTGCACGCATTCTATACCGCGAGAGCTGCGATCGAAGCAGACTACGCAAAGAAGCTGTTGAACCTGGCCAAGAAACCTCTCGGATCTGTAGAAGGCGGCACATTGCGCATGAGTCTGGATGTTGTCAAAGCCGAGACGGAAGGCATGGGCAAGCAACACGGCATGATCGCACAACAGATGAAGGTCGAACTCGAAGATCCACTAGCCACCTTCGCTGGCGGTATCAAGGAGCGCCGCAAGATGATTCAGGGTGGCATTGAGAAGTTGCTCAAGACCAAGAATTCACAGACAATGCAGGTGAACAAGACGAGAGACCGTTTCGAACAGGACTGTCTCAAGATCAAGGGATATCTCGCACAAGGGCACATGGTCATGGGACAGGAAGAGCGAAAGAACAAGACGAAGCTTGAGAAGACTCAGGCTCAAATGAGCACCAACAGCAATGAATACGAAATGGCTGTCAAAGTACTTGAGGAAACCACTGGACGGTGGAACCGAGAATGGAAGGCCGCTTGCGACAAATTCCAGGATCTCGAAGAGGAGCGAGTGGACTTTTTCAAGAGCAGTCTATGGAGCTTTGCCAACATCTCATCAACAGTATGTGTGAGCGACGACCAGAGTTGCGAGAAAATTCGCTTGAGCCTGGAAGACTGTGATGTCGAGAAGGATATCACGAACTTCATTCAAGACTTCGGCACTGGTCAAGAGATTCCGGATCCACCCAAGTACATCAACTTCTGCCGCGGCGACGTCGACGACAATGTTTCAACAGCCGAATCTGATGACGGTAACTACTCGGTGGCACAATTCCAGCGCACAATGAACCCTACTTTCAGGTCATCATCTCCACAGCCGAGCACATTCGAGTCTCACCATGACCCAGACTCGAGCCTTCGTGAAGAGATGGGCATTCCAAAGAATCGCACATCCATGGACATGTTTGATGGACGAGCCTCCAGTGGAAGTGCTCACATGATGCCATTAAACGCCAGCCAGACCTCATACAACGGCAGAGGCTCTGTCACCAGCAACAACGTGCCTCCACTCAATCCATCCATGTCTTCGCAGCACAACCCATATGGCGACGTACCACAAGTTCCTCACAATCCATACCCGACAGACGGCATGACCCAGTTCTGCCGTCCGGATTCAGAGCGCTCTCAACGGTCTCCGATTAGGAACGGCAGTAATTGCAGTCAGGAACACAACAGTGATTACACCAACCCTACATCACTATCCGATCTCGAGCCCGCAAGCGGACAGCAGTCTCCTGTGAAGGATTACAATGGCTCGGCACTTTCGCAAATGTCCAACGAGCCTGTGGAGAAGCCAGTACAGAAGAAGAAGAGCGGATTCTTCAACTCGCCTTTCCGTAGGAGGAGTTTCAAGAAGAATGAAAATGCTCGTGCGAGCTCTGCTGCTCCAACAAACCGCAACAGTTGGGCTCCTGCTGCCATTGCTGCTCCTGCCCCAAATACCCGAGGCACCGAGAGCGCTACCACCAGTCCAGTCAAGCCTGCGTTCGGCGCTGCCAACAGGGCGAAGACCTGGCAAGCAAAACAGCCGTCGCCGACACCTGACGCAGAGCAGGTTGATCCACGAGCCACTAACTACCAGCTCGGTGTTGGTGACAACGTTTTCGACGTTGCTTCACCAGATGCGCACACATCTCCGACAAAGAGTAACGCAGCCCAACCTGGTCAGGACCCGATCGCACAGGCTCTTGCTGAACTCAAGGGCGTCACCAAGCATGCTTCCGTTCGTCAAAGCGCGGACAGGCACTATGGCATGTCTACACCTGCGCCTGCTCTGGACGCTCGTGGTGCCCCTGTAGGCGCGGTCCCTACTCCATATGCGAACAAGACGGCTCGTGGCACTCCACCGCCTGCCTATGATCAGCCACCTGTTAGTCGCCTCGGTGCACCACAGCCTGCGCACACAAGCAGAGATATGCGAAAGACCACTGAGCGATATGTTGCTCAGAAACAGGACATGTTCACTGCGGGTGGAGTCGCCCGACCAACTTCCCGTGCTGGCACCGTCGCTGGCCAGAACAGAGCTCCTGCTCCTGATGCGCGAGCGCCGTCTCCTGTACCAGCACCGCTTCGTAGCACCAGCCCTAGGCCTTCTTTCACTGGTGATCCTCGCCAGGCAAGTGGCGGTGCAGCATCGCCCAACCCCTACAGTGCACCAGCAGGTCGTACCCGTGCCAACTCCACGAGCCCGATTAAGCAAGCTCCAAACTACGGTAGCGGCTACGCTTCTCGCGGCAACTCGCCTGGTTATCAAGCCCAGGCTCCACGTGCAGCCTCGCCGAACCCAGCATACGCTCGTCCCGGCAGCTCTATGGGCGCTGCTAACAGCCGTCCTCCAAGCAGTCGTGGCGGAGATGCTGGCGGCGCGATGGCACTGCAACTTGCTCCCGCTGGAGACGCTTATGCCGGAGGTCAACCGCGATCCGGCCGACCGCAGAGCTCATACTATGCTGATGGCTCCCAAGGCTGGAGCAGCCAGCAATTAGCGACCAGGAATCGCAGCCAGAGCCAAAGCACTCAGCGCCAAATGACCAAAGATGGTAGACCCATTATCCACTACTGTAAGTCCACAATATCTCACCCATATACCACAAAGATAGTCCACTCACTAACCTCCCTCCCCAGCCCGCGCGATGTACATGTACCAAGCCGCCATTCCCGAAGAACTCTCCTTCAGCAAAGGCGACATCCTCGCCGTCTTGCGCCTGCAAGACGACGGCTGGTGGGAGGCCGAGGTCGTCGGCCGCAACGGCGGCAGATCGGGTCTTGTCCCCAGCAACTACCTGAAGAACTGCTAATGAGGGCGCATCCCAGCTGCGTTCTCTGGCAACTTTTGCGCGTGTACAGGAGCCTCCTCGCTATGCTTTCTCTCTTCTTTGTCGACTTTTACTGGCGTCTTGGCGATACCCTTCTTTTTCTCTTACGTGTAGGTGCAGGCGCAGGCGTCGACGGTCTTCTGATTTGCTTGTTTTGGTTTCATTCTGCTGACAGTCATCATTCGTTCGGGAGACGCTGTGGGAGGGGCGTGATGAGTCTGGACAGCTTGGATGACTGCTGCAGCGTGACTTATTGACCGTCTGGGTTCGGTGTGATGGCTGTAATGTTGACGCAAATCGGGGCGAGTACATACGATACTTCAATTCATGTTTTAGTTTTTCGACCTGCATTGCATACTTTTTCCCAAGCAAACCATGAAACAGTCCTGGTCTGCTGCTGTGCGACAGGGAAGTCGACGTAAGCCTTCTAACTGCATACAAACAATCGGGGAAGAGCGAGAAAGGGACTGTGATCGCCTGAAATCACGGCGCCCTATCGCTGCACGCTGCACATATACCTCTACAAATCAAAGGTAAGATCCCACGGAAATCGTGATTGAATGAATGTATGGAAGACTGTATCGTACGCAGTCCTGGCGGTGTCCCGATGGCCGGGTAATGAAAGGCATGTAGGTCTTATGACATGCATGAGTGATCATGACGTGAGCATTAGCGCAGTAGCTGTTGCTTTATAGCTCTGTATTGGCTAGGCTCTATGTCTGGTTGTTCTGGTTTGTAGCAGAAAAAGTATGTTTGCTATAGTGATTAGTCTGACCTGATCACCGATCAACCCATCAGTACCCATGGAGCAAGCAGTCTCAACCAACATTCAACTCCCAGTACCTGCGGCAAGATGGCGGCGGCAACTTCGGGCCAGATACCATCATCACCGTTACCACCATTCGCACCAAATGCCGCTATATCCCCTATACGAGAGACATCAGGAGATGCTAATTCAACTTGTGGAGGAATACGAGAATGGTGCTTCGATGTAAGCTTGTGGTCAGTGGTCAGTCGCTTTGTCAGGGTTAGCAATCTTAGGGCTTCCACAGAGTAGGGAGGCGACGATACACTAGATGAGATTCTGTCACACCGTTCGTGAGCACAAGAACGATGAGAATGTGAACAGGCTTGGTCCTGGTCGGAGGCGCGGGTGACGGGTACTGCGGTGTTGGAGATTGGCTGGCTGGCTGGCTTTGCTTGTAACATTTGACGAGCAGCAGGAAGGAACGATAGACTCGTCTTCAGCGTATCAAAGTGGCCTCGCAGCATCTCCGCGGGCATAATGGGAGCAATTGCGGAGGGCTTGTCGATGCTTGAGTTGTTGGGAGGTCGCTGTACACCAGCGCGAAGATCCAATAGTATTGTATGTAGCACACGCAATCCTGATAGAAGTGCAGTATCATGGATGGCCGTAGTGCCTAAGAGCACTCGGTTGTTCTCGGGCTATGGGCCAACGGCTGATGTGCGCCCTCGAGGTATTTGATGCATAGTCATCTTTTCTCGATCTGGGGATTTGTCGTCAAAGCCCTTCCCAAGTGGAAATACAAATCCAGCAATTCTTCCCACGCCGTAACACTGTGTCCTTGGTCTAGTAAATGTAACCACGCACCCATGACGACTTGTCTCAGCAAGCCATCGAAAATGTAATTATGCGATAACGTGATCATGTTAGCATGACCTAATACGTGACGAGTATGCGCATCTTGTTGTTTGTGACTGCAACATGGAAGATAATTGGTGAGCAAGGACAGTTGAGTAAGCCCCTGGCGAAGTCAATTCCACCGCATCTCTTCGCCAGCATAGTGTCATCTATCTGTCCTGCTATCGTACGTACATATCATCTGTGGCTCCAGTACCCTATGCTTGTCAGGTGAAATAGGCCTTCTAAAAACTTAACGCTTGCGTTGATGGTTGCTGTGGAGAAAGAATCTTCAGGTTTAGTCAACGGTATTGAAGGTAATGTGCCCTGTCCTCTCAGTTGCATATCTTGCCGGCTTTACGCGGCAGCTATGTGGATTTAGAGAGTCTATTGTGATGGCTTATCAAGCAGGAGTGCAGAGCCGCATTCGCTGCTGACGAAGGAAGAGAAGGCTTAAAGTAAGAAAGCAAATGAATGAGTCGAGAGGGGTGAGGACACGTGATGAATAGCTATACAGCCACTGTGTGTGCTATTTCGACGTGGGTATATCATGGCCAAAGACGAACGATGGCTCTTGCCATACCGACAACAACGACGTCTGCGTGTTCCGCCTTCCGCCCGCCTCATCAAACAACATCCGTGATCTCTCCACCTCCACTGCGCGGCAACGCTTCCGACCGGATCCATCGTGTGATCTTGGCAACGCCAGGGGGGACTCTGCTGACATAAACACGCCCGAACCACCTCAGCTTGCAGCAAAGCAGACGGTCAGGTTCTCATCAAGTAAGTCATAACGTGCCGTGCCCCCAGCATGGCAGCGTCGCGTCATTTGCCTCTTACGGCCGCCGGGTCCAGTACTGATTCGCTCATGTCATGTAGCCTCATTCCATACCCTCTTCGTATCCGCCTGTACCAAACACCTTAGTCACCTACGTCCACCTCGTCGCGCACGCGCTTGCGCAGCAGGAAACACACGCCAGCATCAGAGCGTTGAGCCGGGTACCTCGGCCTACCCTGCCACCGGAGCGCGTTGATTACGAAAGAGGAGGGTCGCATCAAATCATACACTTTCCTGGTCTGACGTAAAGAGGTTCGCCGCGGCCGGGTCGACCGACCGCCAGAATAGAGTAGCACCGTTGTTGTCTGCCGTAAGGATAGCCTGTACGATGCAACAGGCAGCTGCTCAGGTAAGCTCAGCGCAGCCGCGTTCCTGGCGCGCGCATCAGCGGATATAACAGCACCCGCCTGGTCGCATGATGGCCACCTCGCCGCTTTATACGCGACTGGCTGTGTCGTACTTTGCTTATGCTGACATGGCGCCGTGCTAGGACTCTGCCCAGGATGTGGACATGGCAAATTACAGTTAGTAAACTTTGACGCAGCGCGATCATCGCGATGATGGGGATATGCTGAGCTGACTTGCTGAACAAAAACAGATCAAACGCAAAAGTTCAAAGAGATCAGGGAGCGCTTCTTTAGCATGCCACCGTCCGAAGCTCTTTCGCGCTCTCAATTAGCTCAAGCGCAACAGCCGCCACCACAGTCCCACACATCCGAGCACAAAGACCAGCCTTCTGCTTCTGCTAGTCCACGTGATCACATGGAATCAGGCCTCGCCGCTTTACAGCAAGGTTCTTACAGCGCCATGTCTAATGATACCCCAAGCGAGGATGCCGATGCGCGAAATAAATCGAAGCGGGAATTGTCAACAAGCAAACGCGCTGCTCAGAATCGGGCTGCACAGGTGAGATCATTTTTTACCTCCACCGATGATTACTGTATGCCAGATGTGCTGACCTCCGAACAGCGAGCATTCCGTCAGAGAAAAGAGCGTTACATCACAGAGCTGGAGGAGAAAGTCAAGCAATTCGAGACGATGGAGACCGACTTTCGCAGCCTGCAGGATGAGAACCATCAATTGCGGGAATACATTTTAAGCCTGCAGTCGCAGCTTCTCGAACAAACTCGAGAACCTTCGTCCGCGCCGTCCTCGCCACCTCGCAGGAGGAGAGATGCTGAGCAAGCACCGGATCACGTGTCACACGATCGCATTGCCCCACCTTCACTCCCTCCAAGCGTCGCCGCCCAGAGTGAGACTACGAAGAGCGGATCCTGGAGTGAGCATATCGACAATTTGCGCCAACGGTATAGTGAATACCCGGCGCATCGAAGTTCTATTGGGGGTTCGGCGTCCTACACTCCGGAGGAGAAGCGAATTGCAAAGGATTAAATGGGTATTCGCGGTATCTTTGCGAGTCGTGATTGGACGTCGCTGCTCAGCATATACCAGGGTTTTGTACGTTGGTGGAAGTTTGTTTTGGTTGTTGCTGCTGGTCAGGAGCAGCCGTTGTTTTCTATTGGTCGGACTTTACCTACTTGCAGTAGTTGCACAGGAGAAGATATGTTTACTTTGCATTACAGAAGTCCACGCGAGTCGTTACTCGACCGTTGTGCAAGCCTTGTCCACAAACCTGTACCTCTAGTACTGTTCAGTTTATCTGATTGCTTTTGCGTCACACATTCACCTCCGAGACGACTCCTCCCTTTTTCGCACGTTCCTAACTTCACTACCGAACTCCCCTCCACATCACAAAGCGCTGAGGCAGCCGCCGATGCGTCATCAAACACTCCAACCACCTCCAAATCAACAAACGGTCATCACATGACTCAGCTCCGCAAGTGAGCTCGCAACTCTCTGCAATCACCACCGCTCGCCTATCGCAAAGCCTCCGACAGCGGCAATCACAACGATTCACTAACATTGCCGCTTGAGCAACGCAGCGCAGCAAAATCTCGGTCGTCAACTAACTGCGGTGACCTTCGCTTGGATGAATTAAGCCTCAGTCACTACCATAACGACCATACTGTCACCACAAGCGCTGCCAAAAACTGCCATAACTTGCCACTCCTCGTCTGAAAACTATGACATCGCGCGAATGCACTCAAGCTGACAACGTCACCACCACCACAGATGAGCTCAACCGCTTCGCGCGTTACCTCGAGTTCAGAACCAGGGATCTGAGAGAGTCGGTTACAACTTTTCTCGTCGGACCACCCAAACCAAGCCGCCCGACCACTTTCCACAAACGGAGACAAGAAGAAGAAGAAGAAAATGCAGACCTCTGGGACGACGCTGTCAACATTCCCGGCGACGATTGGGTCGAAGTCACCGACGACACCATGAACGTGCCCGAGGTTGAAATTCCCCCCATCCCAAAACATCACAAACCCTCCAAAGCTCCCTAAGAACACACCCACCCACATCGATAAACAAACAAAACAGGACTTCTCCCAACAAATTTACCACCGCCCCGCAACTACACCCCCGGGCCACATCGAACAAACATCCCTCGCCGCCCAGGAGGCCGCCCTGCAAGCCCTCGGCCTCACGGGCACTTACCTCGAGCACGCCCTGCGCCTCGCGGCCGAAGACGTAGGCTGGCTTACGCACACGGCGACGTTCGAAGACGCTGTGCGAAAAGTCCAGGAGCAGTTTCCGATGCTAAAGGCGCTGGGTGAGAGTTATGGGAAAGGAGCGAGGAAGGCTAGCGCGGGACGTCGTGAGGAGGATAAGGGGAAGCTGAGGCTGCTGGAGTGGGAGCCACCGTCTAGGAGTGCTGGGGAGAGGTATCAGAGGTTGTCGGACGGGGAGCTAGAGAGGTTTGGTGCTTTGGAGGAGGTTTGAAGAATGATGAGGATGGGTGGGATTAGATCTGCTTTCTTGGTGGTGCTTTGAAGGCGCGGGCAGATCGTGCTTGGATTTGTGCACACTTGTCTTGTAGCAAGATATCACATTGAAGCGAGATGTTCTTCATTCGTTATCACGGGCATGGCATCTATTTAGGAGGGTGTGTTTGATACACGCATACTGATTTTTCCCAAGCGAGTAGTGTTCTTCGTCACTCTCAGCGGTGAGAATGGCGTCTTTGTCGGAGGGCGTGTTGGGTACATGGACACCATA
This sequence comes from Melanodothis sp. VS III C KN 2, assembly GCA_019775565.1. Classification (NCBI taxonomy): domain Eukaryota; kingdom Fungi; phylum Ascomycota; class Dothideomycetes; order Cladosporiales; family Cladosporiaceae; genus Melanodothis; species Melanodothis sp. VS III C KN 2. The sequence goes on along the minus strand of JACWFM010000024.1, from coordinate 699,499 downwards.
TCCGTCGAAGCAAGTTCTGTTCTTCATAGCTATCAGCGGTCGGCATGGCATTGTTTTAGGAGGGTGTGTTGGACACGCACATATGGATTTGCTTGAGCCCACAGCCTTCTCGATTCTATCTGCGCGGCGTGAACAATGGCAATTGACGAGGACATCCCAAGCACTTGCACAAAAATCCGTTGAATGAAGAGAGCTCATATTATAGGGTATCTCTGCCAAAGAAACAAACAAAACATCATCGTGTTGCGCGTCGTCTTGCCACCCTGCATCTCTGCCGTCACATCAAATCATACCATCTTCAAAGTCGTATCGTAACATTCTGTTGCCGAAAAAGTTGTCGTGCCTATCATCATCACCACCACTCAAACTCCCACACTTTTCTCCGCCTCCAGCGCAGCACCCTTCTCGCCCTTCTCAGCATCCGGCAGCGGCACCTGCGCCGGCTCCGGCTGGTTAAGAACATCATCTTTACTCTGGGTACTGTCCGCCTTGACTGCTTCGGCGATTTCCTCCGCAGCATCGTCGATTTCACCTTCGTCGGAGTCGGTGGCGTCGTAGTCGGAGCCGTCGTGTGCTTCTTCTTTGCTGTCGGCTGAGTTGGCCTGGCTCTCGGCGCTTTCGCGCGCGAGGCGGACTTCCTTGCCGCGCTTGTGGGAGTACCAGAAGACGAACATGAGGACTGCGAGTGGCGTTAGCAACGATACTGCATAGATTTTTGGAGGTGTGTTAAGGAGTACTTACTGAAAACAGCTAAGCTCATCACGACATTAGTGGTACTGACAAGGAAGGGGAAGCGAGTTTGCAAAAAGGTGACAATGTTGCGCAAGATGCTGGCCACAACGCCGTTGGAGCTTGTCAAGGTCTTCAAGCCGGGAATCTTTCGCTTCTTCTTCTGGTCTGCTTTGGGCTCGCTTGGTCCAGCAGACGCGCCACCGGCGTCGGACTTGTTGGTCGACTCCATTCTGGCTTTCATGTCGTTGCCGGGTTTCTCGCTGGCAGCAGCCATCAGCTCAGGGCCTAGAGTTGCTCCCAGCTTGGCAGGAAGGCTCTTGACTAGAGTCTGCACGAAAGGTGGCATGCTGTTGAAGTGTTTCTCCAAAGTTGGACCAGCGTCCTTCATCAGCTTGTCCATGTCCTCGTAAGCTGTTGGGGCGCCATTGAGCGTGTCCTTGAGCACTTGCGTGAAACGGTCGTAGTACTTCTGAGATTCAGCAGAGAAACTGAAGACGCGATTGTTGATGTTGCTGAGGCTGAGATTATCGAGCAGGACGGAGACTTCCTTTTCCTGCTTTTCTTTGGTGGCTTCCTCGTTAACCGTGCCGTCTTCGTTCAAGACGGGCTCTGCACGGAAATCCTTCTTGTTGGCAAAGGACCATGTGCTTGGAGCCGGAATGGAGGGCAGAGCGGAGGTTGAGGGGATGTACGTCGAAGCGTACTGGGCCCAGGACCGGGCTTGATCCATGGCCTGAGTTGTCTTGTTTGCAGCGGCCGACGAGTCGGGACTCTGCGCATCCTTCTCTTCCGAGGTCTTGCTCTCCCCAGTTGCTTCATCTTTGTTCAAAGTTTGACTCTTGCTCAGGTTGGGGAGATATGACGCCCATGTCCGCTTCTCGCCCTGCTGTTGTGACTTATCGGTCTCGGAAGCTTTCATGGCCTGATCGGAGTTAAAGCCTCTAGTGGCTGCCTCCGCTTCCTCTTGGCTTGGAAGGTCGAAGGTGTCTTTCTTCTTGTTCTTCTTTGGCTTCGCATTTTCGGCGCCATCGCCTGGAGTCACCTCTGGTGGGTCTGGGACTGTCTCTGTAGCGTCGCTTTCTTCTTTGCCAGAGTCCTTTGGTTGATCTTTATCCTTCTTCTCCTCAGCTCCTACAGTAGTTTCCTCAGGCTGAGTCGCAGGCACGGCAATCTGATCAGGGCTCGTCGCGCCATCTGCAGCGGCGTCGGATTTAGGAAGCTCTTTCTCCTGGCCGTCGTCTGTGATTTGGACTGGTGTTTGATCCTGCACAGCTTCGGGTGCAGCGTTATCTTGAGACGCGATCTTGGTCAGGAACTTTTCATCGGCATCGTTCAAGACTGGCTTGGTGGGATTTGTTTTTTCCAGCTCTTCGGTGTTCTTCTTCGCGCGTGCAAAGGACGGGAGGGTGAAGTAAGACGACATCTTGGGCGTCTCAAAACTCGTACTGTTTATTCCAAGGTAGTGTTAACAAAGAAAGAAGCAGGTATAACTCCCAGCACAAGTAGGCAGTAGTTGTACACTTTATTGCCCATCATTTTGCCCTGTTGCCCCCGCCGCGATAGGGCTACGTCATGCCACATGTTTGTGTGGCTGTGAAGTTGACGTGCAATGATGATCTGCATTGTGGGAACGTGGAAGCGAGCGTCTGGACTCGCCTATCATCAAGCCGAACCTGAACTCTGTCCAGCTTCGCGACCTCACCTCTTCCCAGGAGCCGGGGTGCCTTGTGTTCGATGGTTCAACCAACAACCCGACCTCTATACCGCACCTCACTGCTGCTGGAGTGCACAAGAGAATGTGGTCTAATTGTGAACAAGGCGTGATCTCTCTAGAATAGATGCGGAAGTCTAATTGGTGAGCAATCATCTTCAACGAAATGGTTTTATCGGATGTTTGCATGTATTGCAGGAATTGCTTGACTGCCACGATTTTTCGATCTCAAAAGTGTGTAGTAGTAAGGGGAAGTGTCCAGGGTCATGTTCCGGCCGACGAATGATCCCGATGATGGAACATCACAACTCACCCAACAACCACGATTAGTATGGTCAACAGTCTCCAGACGTGCTATATCTCACTTTTCCTGGTAGTCGCAATGGATCAGAACAAGGTCTCTCGATGGATTGATAGAGTGACTGGAAGACACGGATACAGTTTCTGAGCACCAGTGAGAACTAGTGTTGAGGATGGTGCATTCTTCAACGCTGAGGCCGACATTTCAGGAAGTATAGTATGGCCTCACTCTCATTCTGTCTCTATGCTGTTGTCTCTCGGTCATGCGTACGGCAACGCTGCTGCGGCACGCTTTGCTGTAGGAAATTGCGAGCTTACCATGGAGACCATGTGATCATGAAGCAAAATTGTATCACTCCAGGGAGGATCTCGACACCTTTAAGTACAGTAAGAGTTCAGAATGTTGCCACTGGTCCCCTCATTTGATGTCCTTCATTCCACTCACTGGCCCTTTTATCTGTCAGCAGATCAAACGGGGCCCGTGCTAATCTCTGTTGGCTCTTTCACTCAGTGAGGCATCACACACTAGCGCACGTGTCCCAACCGACTCACTGTGCCATCGAGAGCATTTAAGCCGCCGTCCCCTCCTTCATCAATGACTCTCTCCAACAACATTTCATCTCGATACCCCAAAACCGACGGCACCACCACCGAACACCCACAGCACCGACAGAGAGAACACCACACACCCGCATCACCACTGCTACCATGTCTTCCTCGATGGCGACTGGCGCGCTGTGCTTCGCGGGCACCAAGAAGCTTGAAAGTAAGTGCCTGCCCGCATGAAACTGCCTCCATCCCTGCCGCAGAAACTCGGTGCTCTCAGGCCTTTAATTGCTAACGCACTGCCACCTCAGACCCAGCCGATCGTCCGTCCAATGGCGCAGTAAGTAACAGGCTCACAATGGGTTCTCCAATTCTCGAAAGCAACATTCTGCTAATTCGCTTTCTCCCATCAGGACTCACACAAGCGCAACAAATTCACCGACTACAGCAACATCCGCGTTCCGGGTGGCAAGGCCGCAGGCCCAAAGCCGATCAAGGCAAACTACGATGCCGACGATGCCCGCATTGTCGACCTCAAGCAGCAAGGCTACTCTGACGAGTATGTCGCTCGCAGGCTGGCGGAAGAGGGCCGCATTCGCTACGTCGCTCGCACCATCGGCAGCCGCTGGCTGCGCATTCGCAAGGCCCTCGAGGCTAAGGAGGAGGAGATCCTCGAGGACGAGATGAGCGACTGGCACGACGGCGAGGTACGCTTTCTTCCTATTGCCATCTGAAGAATATGACTAAAATGAAACAGGACGATAAGCTCGAGAGGGCTGTTAAGGAGATCGACAAGAACATCGAGAAAGAGATCGCCAAGCTCCAGAACAAGAAGTGGGCTCAAGTTGCAAGCCACTTCGCCGAGCTCATTTCAATGAAGAAGTACACTGCCAAGCTCTGCCGTGAGCGCTATGATAGCCTCATGAATGGCTCCGCGATCAAGCCCATCGAGCTTGACTCTGACCAGGAAGGCCGCGCCGAGATGCGCCGCACCCGCATTACCACCAACAAGCGTCTCCGTGAAGAGGCCGCCACCGGACAGGAGCTCGAGGAGGAGCGCAAGGCTATGAGAATCGCTGCCAAGAAGCAGGCCAGGGCTGCCAACGTTGTCGTCAGGATTACCAAGGCCCAGCAGAAGAAGATCAACGATGAGAAGATCGCTAAGATGAAGAAGGACAGCGCCGAGCAGCGTAAGACTGTGAAGCTGAGAATCCGTCAGTGGAACGCTTACAACAGGGTGGAGGCTTCCTGGTTGAGCCGCAAGCAGCACGCTGAGCGTATCCTGCAGAACAAGCTGCTCGGTCTTGCGCTGAGCTACCGTCCGCCGAGGACCAAGCGCATCCAAGCCGAGCCGCAGTCCGAGGAAGAAGAAGAGGAGGAGCAGGAGGAGCAAGACTCCGAGAACGACGAGGTCGAGGACGAACAAGACACCATTGTCGTCGCTCACACCAAGCGCAAACACAGTCGCTCATCCGGTTCAGTCAGCGACAACCCTGCACCTCGCAAGAAGAAGGCCGGTACCAAATCCCCTGTCAACGGGACTCGCACCTCCCCTCGCCTTTCCAAGTCTGCTTCTCCAAAGCAGGTCGCCATTGGCGAGGCTCCGGTCACTGACGAGGTCCGCGCTAGCCCGCGCATCAACATGACCATCGCCAACATCAAGGACGCCTTCTCAGTTCGCGATTTGCCCGAGGTCGGAGGTCAAGAGACTCGTGAGCAGGCCGTTGCTCGTCTGGAGATGTCGGGCCAGCCGGCTACCACCCAGGATCTCAAAGGATACCTCAAGTTTCACGGCCTCAACGCCAACGACAAGTCGAAGGGTGACTTGACCAAGCGCCTGCAAGTGTACGAGGGCGAGGAGAAGGAGAGGATTGTCTGAGTGGGCTCTCTTCCATGTTTTTCCTTCATTCTTGTTTTACACTTCCTCTTGCTTTTGCTTTTCCCTTTTCTCTTGCTTTGCTTTGTTAATCACCCCTCCTTTTTTCCTTACTTGTCTTCTTTACTCTGTACAACACTAGCGAGAATCCCTACGACGGAAGCACAGCTTGGCCTCACCAAAGCTTTCCCAGCGGCTGGGATTTCTGTCAATTTTCTCATGCCAGAAGGCAGCAGCGGTTGTGCTACTTGACAATGCGGAGACTTTGAGCGCGAAGCACTGCAAGCATGGTCAAAAGGTGCGGAGCAGAAGAAGCCGCTGCGACGTGCTTCGACGAACTCATGGAGTCTGTGCGAGTATGCGAGTATGCGAGCGAACAAGCGAGATGGAGCTTTAGCAACCATCAAAAAATGTTTTCTTAAACCCAAATCCCACTGCTCGACGCCGTTGAGGTGCTTTCATCATGTCCATGTTTGCTTTCGCTGCTAAGTATTGTGCTTTCAATGGCTATGCTTACTGGCACCACCGTACGTATTTCGAGGTGCTGCCGTTCGATGTTGAGAGTGTGTAAAGATAGTTTCTTACCGGCAAGCACGCCTAAAATGAACCCCATACTAGTGGACGGTGGCACACACATCGTGGAGGTACGATCTTACAATTGCATTTGGAATCTCGTATGATCCCAAATGCCGTGGCGCAATATATTTGATCATATCAAATCCATAAGTTCTATCTCCCACAATGGCCACCACCGAGATCAAAGATGTTCTATGTCTGATGAAATCAGATTATGGACGTTCGTCGAAAGGTATCCGGATAATCGATTACCAGACCTGATTCATCGACTTCTAGAATAGCCTGAAAATTCCTGAAGATGCCTTCGTACAAGTAAGACCGGTCTTGTTCCACGCAAGTATAGCGTTGCTCAGCCCTTTGCGCCGTGAACTCGCCCTCGATTTGGTTCGGGAGCGGTACGTAGCAGACAGTGATGTCCTGACTCTGGTCTTTCCGCAGCCCGAGGCGTTTGATAGGAAGTGTGTTCGTCGCGGGCGTAACCCCGATGTCGACGTCCATACATCCTTGTAAAGATGGAAGGGGTTTCTCCGTTGCGTGATCTTTCCAATTCCCTTCGCCGTCGGAAATGATGTGCAGTTTGGGACCGTTGGTATATTCAACCATGACTTCCCTTGTGCGCAGTCTCGCGTCGGTGCGAACTAGGTAGTGAGCCTGGTAGGTGCTGTCGCGTGTCCCAGTGACGACTCCTTCAAGATTAATGCCATCTTCATTCTGGACAAGCTTGCAGTCCTCCCGACCTTCGTGGTCCCAATCGGTCCACTGTACAATTTTTTCCATTATTTCAGGATGAATGCGTGGTGTTGGAATTTGGAAGGCAGGTGAGTGTTGTTATTGTTGTTGCTGCTGGGTATGGAGCAGAACACATGTGCAAACAGTTGCTGAGTATACGCTAAAAAATACTCTAAAGATGCAATGTCTTGAGTTCGTAGTAGTCATCTGGGACTTGAGCTTAACGTCAGATTACTTCGGATGACTCACTTGTGGCCAGATTGCCATTTTTATAGTTACGAAAGACTGTCCCCATCGAACTAGTGATAGGCAACAGCATTGTGAGCAATTGGACAAACGGCGATACCGTGTCGCCGCACGGTTGCCGCCCGAGCGAATTACAAGTCGCGTACATTGCGACATCGGAGCTTCTTTATACATGGCTATGGTTAGCAGGCATGAAAGCTGATCCTGCAGACAGACTGACCTGGTGCTTATTTGTACGCTACAACTCCGTTCGCGGTTTCTAGTAGGCAGTATTTGAACCTAGTATGTTCTTCTTATCAAAGCACACCTAGCATATCAACTTCTAACCCTATTTGAACTATGAGTCGCTACTACGAGCGCCTAGACGTAGAGACGTTGATTGATGATAGCCAGGATTGAGACGATAGAACAGCTATTTACGCGATTAGCATTCTGGTATATTATAGTCTAATATATCAGCAAGTAGAAGGAGAACAGTAAGAGATAGATAACGAACGAGATATAGGGTGGATAAAGGATGTAGAGCGAAAATCAGAACAAGTGTTTTGGCACGGTTGGATAGACATATGGGACGAGTTTGCGAGTATTTGTTTGAGAGTAAAGAAAATAAAATGAATCTGCAGATCCAGGAGTCCTGTTGTCCCTTCTGATTAATTCCCTGGCCACTGCCCCCATGTCTTTCCTTCCCTTTCCGTTTTCTTTTTCTTTCTTATATGAACCAAGGAAATCTTCGGCGTAAGCAACGTTCCAGTCTTTAGATGATGATGGCAAAATGGAAAATCTATCTACATGACAAAGAATGCCGCGATGGCACATACGGCAAGACTCACGATGCTGGTGCGAGAGACTGAAGCGTCGCCCTCGTAAGGAGCCACCGGCATGCCAGTGGGAGAGGGAACATAGCTGGTGCCGAAGCCAGACGAGCCAGTGGGCTTCGGGGAGCCACCGACGGCGTCGGCAGTTGGAGTGGCAGTCGGGTATGCTGGAGCAGCAGTGGGAGTCGTGTATGCTGGCGCCGCGGGAGGAGAGCCAGCAGCAAGACCGACGGAGATCGTGTTGGTGGAGCCTGCAGCTGTGATGGTCGAGGTGACGAACACGACTTGCGGGACGGTGATGGTGGTGTCAATTGTGGCGTAGGTGCTGCTGCCGGGGATCTCCTGGCCGTATGATTCGCCGGTAGAGTATGTGCAAGGGACCTGAACGCTTGAAGAGTAGGTGATGGTTGTGCTGGGACCAGCTGGGGCTGTGGCTGGTACGGCCGGGGTTGTGGGAGCGGGGATTTCAGAGGTGTATGGCGAAGGAGCCTCGCCAGTAGGAGAGGAGGCGCTGGTGATTTGGGTGGGAACCGCAACTGGCACGCTGCTGCTGGTAGCCTCGGGTAAGGCCTCCGAGCTAGATGCAGGAGTCGAAGCCTCAGAAACAGGACAGACAGTCGTCGAGATTGCCACAGACGAGGTAACAACGGCAGTAGTGTGGGATTCAGCCGGGCAGTCCGTGACATCAGCGGCACACGAGGTGATCGTCGAGACGACGGTTGAGTAGACAGTGGAAGTGATGAACTCAGCAGGAGTGGTGAATTCGGACGGAGTGGTGGTGGCTGGAGATGCCTCACTCGAGCTGGCTGTAGTCTCGTATGTAGGAGGGCTGAACTCGGCGGGTGTGGTGAATTCGGATGGAGTAGTGGTGGCCGGGGACGTCTCACTCGAGCTAGCTGGAGTCTCGTATGTAGGAGCAGTTTCCTCGGGCACACTAGAAGTGACAGGAGAGCCTTCGGTGGAGCTCGAGCCATAGACAGGAGCAGTCTCCTCTGGGGTCTCAGCAGCAGAAGTCTCAGACGCAGGAGTAGGCGTGCCAACGGAGGGGCAAGCAGTGATGATGGCTGGGTTCTCAGGAACATAAGGCGCACAGATACCCTGGAAGTAGCTGGCAGAGCCGGATGTCTTGCTGTCATCATCCGACCATGCCTCAATGCAGCCCATGACATTCTTGACAAACTCGGCGTCGCGGCAGTAGCATGAAGAGTCCGCGTTGTCAGTGCACTTGGTCTGCCCAATCCATGTGTTGACACACTGAGGAAGGATGTCGGGGCAGTTGGGAGTCGCGTAGGTCTGAGTGGGAACCTCCACGTCGCTCGATGTAGTAGCAGAGTAAGCGGGCGCAGAGCTGTTGGTGGGCACGGTGGAAGAGCTCTCGTAGACGGGTGCAGTCGACTCAGGGCTGACTTCGGTTGAAGATTTCGTGACTGCATATGAAGTGGGAACGCCGACGCTCGAGTCGAAAGTGAGAGTGCTGCTAGCATTGACGTAGCTTGAGAAGATGGGAATGCTGGTGGTCTCTGGAGAAGATTCTGAGCTGGAAGTGGTAAGAACCTCCGATGAAGATCCGTAGCTGGAAGGTGATTCAACATCGCTGGTGGTCTCAGGAGAAGACTCCGTGGTGGAAGTAGTGGGCACCTCAGAAGAGCCGTAGCTGGAAATCGATGCTACGTCCCCGGTGGTCTCGGGGGAAGATTCCGTGGTAGAGGTGGTTTCAATCTCGCTGGAAGACTCGTAGCTGGGTGCAGAAGAAGTTGTCTCGACCTCGGAAGTGGTCTCACTGGCACTGCTGGTCTCGGCTGGCGCAGAGCTGGTGGTAGGAGCGCTGTAGGCTGGTTGAGTGCTAGAAGAAGGGCTGTTATCGCCGCAGTTGAAGCCGATCGAGTGAATTCCGATCGAGCACGAATCGCCGCTCTCGTTCTTGCCGGTCTCGCCCTTCTTCGGCTTGAAAGTGACGCTGGTCGAGCCGGCACACTGAGTGTTCTTGACAGTGTTGCCACCCTGGGTACAGCGGTGGGTTTGCTTGCAGATTGAACCGTCAGGCATCTCGTGGTGGGCATCGATGTCGGTGTCCCAAGAAGCGCTGACTTGGTAGCTGTCGATGGTCATCTTGTCCTTGCCATTACACTCGATCTTCGGGTGCTTGTCGATGTCTGCAGTGATGCACTTGTCCTGGAACGCACGCTTGGTAACGCCATCACGCTTGCCGAAAGAGTTGCCACAAGTGAAGCCAGAGAACTTGTTGCTGCCGTAGGAGTCGAATGAACCAGGATTGAGGTTGTCCCAGTTGTAACCAGACTGCTGGTCGGTGGAGCACTCGTTGTTGGTATTGTATGGAGAGGAATACTTCGGGGCGTCCAGCTGCCATCCAGTGGCAGTCGCCTGTCCGACTGCCAGGCAGGCAACGAAGAGGGAGAAGTGCATGTTGAGCAGAAAGTAGTTGTAATGCTCAAAGAATGGATGGTTATTGATTAAAGAAAGTATGAAACCGCAGAGAAGCGAGTGACTCTGCTTGCAAAAAAAGAAGGAGGATTAGGAGGAATGGGATCAACGGGTGAGTTTGGGGAGAGATTCATTGACAGGCAGTGGGCGTACGAGAATGTTATACCTTTGCGCCGTCTCGACGTACCAGTACATGTCTTGCACGCCAATGGGATGCCCTCGAAAGGCCTCAAACGTAGGCTGCATTAGCGCCTGGAGGAATCGGGCGTTCGCTTGTGGTCTTGCTTCCCGAAGCGTCAGAGTCAGACAGCATCCTGGTCAAGCTGGTGGAGGATTCACCTATAGTGAATACAGCTGTTTTACCATGCTTGTCGAGCACGACTTTTAACACCATCAAGTTTCATCCTCATGTGTTGGATACAGTACTTTCTCTATATCCTCTGCTATTGACTGCAGGTCTCGCAGACGCCCGTTGATCGTCGTCATGTTAGGCCTTCACGGCCTGGAGATCCCGAATAGCCTTCGCTTGCATCTTGCTGGCCTGACATGGTTCGCAATGGAAAGCGGCGGCTAATGCAGGAACATGCGGTACGATGTCAGAGTCTCGCAGGGCCCCTGTTTCACAAATCAGCCAAGGTTAGGATAGCGCTGCGTGTAAAATCGTCTAGCCGAGGGCCCGATTCGCTCAGCTTGGATCCGGCGCAAACAGCGCTATCGTTTCGACGTGACCTGCCTCGCCTGCTCTGTTTTTCGCGCGCGGCACTCGCAGGTCTTCGTCGACCAGCCAGCCGTGCGTGCATGCTGTGGTGTGATATGCCGGGCAGGAGGAGGCTGAGTCTGCATGGCCGCTGTTCTCAGGCAATGCATCATGCTTTTGTTTCCCGTCAATCAGGTGACTGTGCTTCTCATTCTCGTCCCCATGTGGCTATAGGCTGCCATGTATTGAAACGTGGTGTATAGATGGTTACGTACAGGTCCGGACTGTTCGTCAGGTTCCTCGCGCACAGCTCATCGGCGAAACGGCCGCTTTCTCCATACGTGCATCCTCCGCCTCCGCTCTACTTCTTGATCCTTTGTTTCCGCCGCCTCGTGGATGGTACACTAGGGCATCTGGTCAGAGCAATCATTGATCCCGAACCCGCAGTCTAGCGGTGTTTGTTCTACGAAACCCACGAACGCAACGCTCGGAATGCAAGCTCTGTTTGGCAATCAACGCATCTGACGCCGCTAGATCTGCATACCATTTTTGTGTCAGTCAATCAGCTGCTTACATTAACATGAACCAGGCAACTACCAATGAGACTATCAGATGCACACGGATATATCAATACAGAACCCGCTCACATCACCAGCAAAATCGGCATGTCGCTGCATCATTCTGCCTCACCAATGTCAAATATGAACAGTCGTATCCAAATTAGTGCAACCCGAGCCTTCCGTGCAAGTTCTAGCTTGGAGCATAGGGTTACGGATCCACCCAGCCGCGCATGAATGAGAATATATCGAGTGAATACGATAGAGCTTCTTCTATTTGGCTGAAGTAGACGAGTCATGAGCTGTCTGCTCATGAACAAAAGAATAAAAACATACAACAGGCGGGATTCCCAGATGGTCACCCACTCTAGTACTAGTCGCCCGGTTCAGTGCTTATGTATGGCAGAGCGGACGGGATGCCCAGTTTTCACTGACCTATGGTCGTATGTACACGTCGACCTGTTATTGAAACTATATCCCTAAGACGCGTGCTAATGCTTCGATGTCGACAAAGAACTAGCACTGACTTACCCAACCACAACCTTTCCCAACAATGCCCAGCTATATTGACACAGCTCATCCTTGCTTGATAATATCGGCTGCCTAGAGCGCATAGTCAGTAAGATGGTAATCACTGATAAGCAGTGACAGTTTCTCACCTTCTCGGCGATCGCATATACCGTCGTCATCAAATGCGTGGCAGGTAGGAGCGGTATCACGCTAGCATCTGCGATGCGAAGCCCTGTAACACCGTAGACGCGCAGCTTCGAATCGACGACGCCTCCAAGTTCTCGTGCGCCCATCTTGCAAGAGCCGGCGGGGTGGTAAAAAGTTTGCGTATTGGAACGAGCGAACTGCTCGAGCGCCGCGTCGCTCGTTACATTGGCACCTGGAACAACTTCGAACGGTTGTAGCTCCTGCACCGCCGCTGTGGCTGTCAATTTCCGGGCAAAGCGCACACCCTCGCTCAAAAGCTTGACATCGAGGGGATTGCGAAGATAGCCAGAGTCGACTGTGACGCCGTCGAAAACGTTGTTGGTAAGCGTCTCGACAGTTCCTCGTGAGTAGGGATGCTGAAGACCAAGTATCACGACGCCGTCTGCCCATATGATCTCAAGGGACGCAGACTCGTCGCTGAGCAGCTTTTCGTTCAGAATTTGGACCTCTTGCGCATATCCTTTTTGTACCTCGGCAGGTGTTGTGGCTGGCAAATAGGTCGCACTATTCTGCTTGAGTGCCGCAGCGTGTATCTGCGCACTGGCGTTTGAATAGGTCGTCAATGGAAGGAATTCGAGGAATTCTCCAGTAGGACTCGTATATGGGCCAAGCTTTGATTGTTTGTACTCTTCCAAGGCCGCTGCTGCGAACGTTGTATTGGTGGTTAGGACACTTGAAACTAGAGAGTTCGTTTTGACTGAGAGATAAGAGTCAGAACGCCGATCCACTTAGTGATACGGAGAGGGATGGATACTGACTGGTATTGACAACTGTGAGTAATACATGGTCTTGGAAGTTTTGCCCGACAGCAGAAAGATTGACCTTGGTTTCGACGCCAATCTTTGCGAGAAGTTTGGGGTTACCAATCCCAGATAACTGTAAAATCTGGGGCGTGTGGACTGCACCTGCAGCGAGGACGACTTCCTTGTCAACTGAGACGACATGTCGGTCTGCACCATTGCTCGAAGCAAACTGTATGCCAGCGTTAGCTCTAGACACCATGGTCGCCTTTTCCTGCGGCCTACCTCTACTCCAGTGGCCCTGGTAAGTGCCGCAGTTTTCTTCGTGATGATGCGGGTCACTTGATAGCCCGTGAGAATCTCAAAGTTCGGGCGACCCTTGGCTGTTTCGTAATACGCTTCCCTGGCGGAGGACCTTGTTTGCGTGGTCGGATCTTGGTTGTGTGGGCAGAAATAGCCACCAATTGCATCACCACTGGCTTGATCGACCGGCATGGGAATGCCTAGCTCCTTTGTCGCTTGGATGATGGTCTCTGGAGTCAAAGTCAGCAACACAAAAACCCATGCACGTTGTTGAGAGTCTTACTCGTTAATGGCCAAAAGAAGGGCGCATAAGTGGAGTGCATATAACCACTCGACCCGTGGTACTTTTCGTCATATGTAACGTTGTATTCAGCAGCGATATCTTGCGGTGGGGGCGTGAAGATCTCGTTCTAGTTTCAATCAGCATCAATTCCAAAATCTCTCCAGGCTCTAAGCAGCGTTCACGGCAAATACCTTTTTGAAATATGGCAACAACGATTTCCAATCCCAGCCATGGTTTCCCAACGCCGCCCACCTGTCGTAATCAGACTTAGACCCTCTGTCGAAGACCATGCGATTGAGCTTCGTGGAGCCTCCGACAACCTTGCCGAGAGGAATCGAGACATTCCTCCCATTGACAGATTCGCTCGGCGCATATGTTATGTTCCAATCATACTTGGTGCCAATAGCGCCGCCGGCCAGACCAGGAACAGTGACAAAATCTTCGTTCTTGTCGAAATCTCCCGCTTCGATGACTAGAACAGTTGTGTTTGACTGTTCTGAGAGGCGATTGGCAACAGTAAGTCCCGCGGCGCCGCCGCCAACAATAACGTAATCGTAGTGGGTTTGAGCTGTAATCTGTGTCTTTGATCGAGGGTGCGGAGTCGCGCAAGCTATTTCAGCAAGCAATGCTGTAATGACAAAGTATCTCATGATGAAGACGACGCTCCAGGCGCAATCTGACTAGACGATGAGTTACAAGAGACGAGGCTGTTGTTGTAGAGGCAAGGGTCATTTGCAACTAACGCACACACATACATATATATGCCCTTTTTGAGGCGCAGCACCCATCTACAGTTGCGAAGTGAACCAAGTTGCCAGCCCTAGACCTACCTAGACATCTGCCGATAACATCGGCTTGGCCCGGTAACTTTGTAGCCTCGGGACTGCGCACGTTGACGAGGGATATCACTATACCTGCGACATATTAGTTTAGCCCAGTGTCGGGGGTGGCCAAGGGCCGAAGCATACAAGCGAGCCTATACTCAAAAACTTCAATGATTGGAAGTTGGAACGAGAAGCAAAATCGTCGCAGACCCTTGGGGCTGTCTCCAGCGCAGACGCGTCCGGAAGACTTGTTTTGTGTCTGGTTCTGCTACGTATTGTTCAAAGATCGCCGCGCTAGAAATCCTACGACGCGATGGGAGAAACCCTTGTCAGTGGAACTATTCTAGAGCTTCACGATATGCTTTCTTTTTCTAAAAGTGTTGATAAAAGGCACGTGGCGTGGTTACATGCAGATTTTTCTACCTGCATGTGTACATCAATGTGCTCGATCCATGTTGGACTAAGTTCAGGCCGATGTCGTCATTTCGATCACGCCTTTACGAGACATTAGGGCTTCCGCTAGCTAGATACATATATCATTGGTATCGATACATAAACCTATCTTGTAAGGATGGAGCCCTTCGGAAAGGGGCTGTGTCAATAGTGTGAAGACGACGAAAGGCCTGTAGAGCGGTACAACATATGATACGTGAAGCTGTGCTAGATCCTGAAAGAATAGTGCGCGGTCGTTAGAGGTTGGGTAACATTAGCCTACTGGAAAAATAGCAGCAGTTGTAGCCCAACTCGGAGTTTAGCGAGTAGTGAACAAGCTCGAGACAACCAGTTGAAAGATTGGATTTTCAAATGTCCAAGATACCGAACGACTGTTTGCTTCCAGTATACGAATCCTATGAAATATATCGAGGGTGTATGATTTCGGACAGGATGCCGGCTACTGACTTGTAGTCGCATGTGCTTATTCTCTGATCGGCTCAATATAGTGCTTTCCAAATTATGCTATCTCCATGGAATCGGACGGAACGCGGCTAGTTTGGCTTCACCATCATCTTAAAATACAAGACCAACACAAGCGACACACCGCACACCAGTCCACGCAAGCATCCCTCCATCCCTAGTGTTCCACAACATCTTCATGCCATCTAGAGATAGCTAGCATCAACGTAGTGAGCACTAGCATATCCCGAGCCTAGAACAGTAGTGATAGCAACCGGACTAGAAATTTTCTTCGAGAAGCTGACACGCGACCCGCTAGCACCAGCACCAGTGTTGCCGTACTCCTGGAACACAACATTGGACGTACGAGGATCATTGGTGCTCCACACGTGCCAGCCAGCACCGTTGATAACGTTTGTCATGCTCGTGCTCTGGAAGATCACGCGGGCGAAAGCTCCCCAGGGACGACCGAGGTAGTATGCCCCAGCGGCCACGGAGTTGCCAGCAGCGGCGGCGATGGTGGACTTGTTGATCACGTAGTATCCGTTGTCGTTAGAGGCGCGTCCGGAAGCGGTGACGTAGCCCTGGGAGGCGGCGAGGACGCCGATGTGGATCTGCTCGAACCAGGCCTGGGCGTGTTGGCCGAAGATAAAATCGGTGGCCCCCTCGATGTAAGACTTTGCGTAGAGCTGGACGCCGTTCTGGGCGAGGACGGTGTCTTGGTAGCCGTAGAAGCCGCATGCGTAGTAACCCTGTTGACCCGAGTTGGCGGAGAGAGCGAGAGCCTGGGAGCCCTGGCCGTAGGTATTCTTCACGTTGACGTTGTCTGTATGAGGTAGAGATGTGAGCAACTGGTCGGTTGACGAAGCAGCGTCGAGGTATTGTATAATCACTTACACATCTTGAAGTTGGTGGTCCACACTCTGAGTGTAGCAGTGGCATCGTCATTGGCCGCGTTCAGCAGAGCTTTCTTGGCAGTGATCGTGACTTGGTTGCTGGCGTAGGATGTCGTGTCCTTGGTGGAACCGTAGATGGTCAACGGACCCTTGAGCTGAGGAATATACACCTGTTCATTGTAGGTGCCCGGCTGGATGAAGATGATCTGCTCGCTGGTAGACGAAGCAGAGAGAGCAGCAACAGCTTTCGAGACTACAGAATTGGGTCAGCGGGCGGGCCTGCTTGTTCGAACCAAAGACACCACTTACTAGTCGTGTACTTCTGTCCACTGCCAACAACTAGTGCGCCAGATGGAGCAGTCGTGCGGCTAGCAGCAAGTGCAGAAGCCGCAAATGCGACGAGAACGCTGAAGACCTTCATGTTGACAATAGCGAACCGGTCTGCTATGACTGTGATGCAACGGGTTTGAAGAAAGCAATGATGAATGAATGAACGAATGAATGATGTGCTGAATTATCGTATTTTGGAAGGTCGTACAACCGGAAATGAGTGGACGGCTTTTCTTGTACAGCTGACAACCCCCGAACCAGCAGAGTAGTATCGTATGCAATATGGACTTTCTAGATTGCCGGATGGCAGGGTTGAGCACTTGTCGAACTTGTGCCGCTCCAGGAACATGGGTATTCAAGCCACTTAAGAATACTAAGCCTCCGCGAACTCTTCCATCGTTCGGTGCTTGACTTGTGCCCTGAGACCTAGAACGCCTCAGCACTCTATGCTCACGCAGCGTGGCGTCGCTACATAGCGGTGCCTTGTTTCGTCATCCAAGCGGCGAAGGCGCGTTGGTAAGTGCGACAACCTTCTTAGATTGAGGACAATATGGGTTTGGGGGCATGTTGCGGGGAAACAGCGCATCATTGGTGGAACGAAGAATGTGGGTGCCGGGAAGGTTTGTTTCGTACTTTCGAACTCCTGAGGGCTGGTCATCAACTTGGAACATCCGTGTCCTTTTTGACCCCGGACCTCGGAGGGTTCTAGATCCGCCTGTCAGTGGTTTCGTCTTACGTTTGGCCCAATTTGATCACCAAGTTGATACAAACATTATTGTGTTTCTAGCATAACGGCAGATTTCGATGTGCTTACTCCCTAATCGGAGCTCCTATAACGCTCACCACCTGTTCCAGTTCCTCAACGTGCGAATGGTCGTCTACAGTTCGTGGCTATGAATTTGCGTACAACATATCTGCAAATCCCCATATGCTAAAACCATCGACTAGAGGCGTTCGAACAAGAATACTGAACCACTGAGATGCTATCTTGAGTTCAACCTTTCTACAGTCCGTAGTACGCTACTATCGTGGACTGCCCATCACATGCTGGTTCTGAAAGACCACTGAGATACTTTTAGGGTTGTAAATTTATTTCACAAACAGCACGCTACTATCAATACATGTAGATTTATGACACCCCCAGCCTTGCCGCTGAGATACTGCTGACGTTGTCTAATCAGCTTAACGACTAGTCTGTTGTATCTTGAACGATAGAGCCTTGAAAAGCCCTGACGGCCACTGAGAGATGTCACAAATTTCAGCGGAGCAGCTGTGAGTCCTCCATGATAAATGAGAATCACCACCCAGAGCGCAAGCGGAGAACGAAGATCAAAGATCGTAACATCATTCATACACATTATATCCCCCTCTACTGCCTATCGACCCAACAACAACCCAACTTTTGCTTTTAGTCTACAACGACTCCTTGCCGCAACCACCCTCGTGGTTGTGCTTGTGCGCAGGCACAGCATTCCTCCTCCTGTTGACAACAGTAGTGGCGTTGACAGGGCCCAGGCTCTCGAAGCTTGTGGCGTACTCAGCAACGGAAGCAGCGATGGCCTTGGTGTTCCACTCGAAAGCATCCCATGCCAGGTTGGTGATATTGTCGCCAGCGCGGTGGTAATTTACGTCATAGCTCACACCGGCCTCTCCGCCGAAGAGCGCAGCCTGTTCTTCGGTCTTGACGACCTCGGCACCAGTGAAAAGACCACCAGAGGCAATACCAAGGTTGAGGAAGCCAGCGTAGTCACTACGGCCGCTGAAGTCGGTGGGAACAGAGTTAAGACCGTTGGCAGCGAAGAAGTCCTCGAAGAAGGCCTCAGCCTGGCCACTGCCAGCGGGACCGGTCTGGTTGTAAGCACTTCCGTCACCGTCGTAGATGCCGAGGATGTAGTTGGGCGAAGCGATCATGTCGAAGTTCAGGTACAGGCGGATCTTGGCGGCCTCTTCGGCAGAGAGGTTCTCAGTGTAGTGGTAGGAGCCGAGCAGACCAAACTCCTCAGCGGCCCAGAAGGCGACGCGAACGGAGTTGTTGACTGCGTAGCCGGTGAGCTGCTCAGCGACCTCGAGGATACCGATGATGCCGGAGCCGTCGTCGTTGATACCAGGGCCGGCTTGCACAGAGTCGGAGTGACCACCAATGACGAGGACGGAGTCCTTGTTGCCGCCGACAGTCTCGGCGATAACGTTCTCACTGTAAGTAATTAGTTTCACGGTTCACAATCAATTAATAGATCTCAACTTACACAGTAATGTTGTAGATGTCGCTTTGAATGTCCAAAGTAACCTCGATTGCCTCACCACCAGTGATACGCTCGATCCAGGCGGTGGCGTTGGCCTGATTGACACCTGCAGTAGGGACATAGTCACCCTCAGGGCGAGGAGGCGGGCCAAGGGTACCGCTGCCAAGAGGCTCGGGGGCGTTGTTGTAGATGATGGCACCGGCGGCGCCGGCAGCACCAGCGAGGGCGGACTTCTGACCGAAGGGACAAGTACCACGCTTTATGAGAGCGATCTTGCCCTCGACCTCAGCAGGGTAGTTGGCTGCCTCGCAACCAATGTCGGCAACGGGGACGAGCTCCGCGGTGACTACTGCACCAGGGGAGTACTCGAAGACTGAGGCCGCGGTGGTGGCACCATCGACAGTCAGCTCACCCTCGACGTGGCTGTACAGCGCGGTGAATGGCTGCCTGTAAACAGTCCAGTAGTCGCCAAGAGCCTCGATGCTCTCAACAAGATAGGTCACGGTGTTGTTGTGGCCCTCAGAGCCAATGACTCTGTTGCGGTCTGGGGTGGCGTACGCAATGTCCTCCAGATCTTGAGCCTTGGCCCTCAGGTTTTCGACATCGATCGCAGCTTGAAGAGCCGCAGAGTCGACAGGAGGGCTGACAGGCACAGTCGGCTTTCCAGGCTTTCCAGGCTTTCCAGGTTTACCGGGCTTGCCAGGCTTGACAGGGTAGTGAGGAGGATGAGGAGGCTGCTTGCTCGGGCCCTTGTACTTGGAGGGCACGTTGGCGTACTTCACCTCCTGCGGCGCGGCAGCTGCAAGACCAAGAGAGGCCGCGATGACGGCAGTAGAGAGCTTCATGGTAGTATAGAAATTTCTTGAAGATGCCGTGAAGGGATGGTCACGTCTGGAAGCTTGGAAGTGAAAGAGGTGCATGAACAGAGGGCGAAACCATACTTATACTTATACAAGGGTCGGTCGGCTGCACCGTCCATGCTGTGCACGCAAGGCGAGGTAACGGAAGATCGTCCATAGGTACCTGCATTCGCATCGAACGAACGCACTTGCCCGTTGGTTCGCGGAGGGGCAGCCAAGAGATAGCAGTATTGCGCGGGAAGGCGAATACTGCAGGGTCGCATGATCGTCTTCCCATTTTACGTAGTATCGGCGGGCTCGCCAAGTAATAATACGCTCGAGTGCATGGCGAAGCATGGCTAGTGAGGCGGCGATAGCACTATACACTTCATACAATTTGCGGAGGAGTAGCTGAAGACAGCAGGCGGCAAGCAATGCCCAGAGGGTGCCAAGTAGAAACTCTGCAAGGCGTGGAGCGTGATGGCATTGGCAACGGATGGCTTTAGTCCACTTTGGGCAGGACCACCTGATTATCGACTCTTGGTATAGCAACGTGGATGATGAAATGTGCGCAATTGATGGTGTGTGAAATAACGAAGGAGGCAGGAGTGTGAGTCGATGGGTGGCCAATTTTGATAGCGCACATCTCGAACTCCAACCGCGCTTTACGATTGGAAAACTCTCGATGGCAAGCAAGGCTATTTAGCCTCTAGAATCATCGAGACTAGCACACTCTGTTATGATCTTGATAGGGAGAACAGTTAATCTCTCAATGGTCGGCATACCCGAAAACTTTCATATTGCCTATAGTATCAGCACATTACGATAGCTTTCGCACCGCAGCTCATGTTGAGCTGTCTACAAACTCCGGCGCAACAATCGTACCTGCGCGATAGCACAGTTGAAAGGCTAAAGGCGAGTATCGCGGCGACGCCGTGCAGATTGCCGATCATAGTGCCCAGACGCCACCGCCACCGCGTGAACCTCGCGTGTACTCGCTCTGTGATAAACCGCCTAGTGAACAGACAACCAATACGAAGCATGATTTTCTCGAGGATGATATGGGCATAACTTTTGATCACTCGACTCTCTAGCGGTTCGAATGTCCAAGGTGGGATACCGCTATCCTTCCGCTTGTAAGACAGATGACATCTGACCGCATGAACTTGAGACAACCCTGCCCCCCGTACCACATCCACCTGATCCATGGAATATGTTTGCTCGATTCCTTGTGCCACAGGTACAAGCTGGAAGGTCTCACTAGGAATCATACTCACGCTCATGTAGATCGATAGCAAGTCCGCCATCGAAAGCACCTAGTACTACATTGTACATCTCTATCACGATTCGAGTACAGACATCTTGATCACCAGGCACAGCATATGAGATTCCAATAATCATCGAATTATGCACTATTCTACATACACGCTTCACCCGAAGAAGAAATGATAGCCTGCTCTCTCCCCAATCTCGACCAAAAGGAAGAAGGGGAGAAGCAGGGGAAGAAAAGTCCAACATCAAACAAAAACGCCACCCAATGCTCTCAAACTGCCATCATACAATATTCTTCTTGGGATTGCCTTTCATTCCGTGCCGCCGAGGATAGAAGCAGAACAAACGCCGTCGCTCGAACTTTTTTCATATGGTTCTCGCAAACATGCCCGTATCCCGAAGGCCGTTTCTCCGTCCATTCCTCGTTTTCAGAAAGCTGGAAAACAATGTCGTCCCCGTTGGTTTGTTTGTCAAGTAATAACATGAATCAGATCGTAAATTTTGCGTCTTCGGTGAACCTCGTCTTGAATCTTTTCCAGATATTCTAGACTGAAGTTTCCAGCGAGGACTCGCGAAGCGCTTAGGTACAACTCGGTTGCCGCGGAGTCGGCGTCCGATGTGGTTTCAGGCCGTGGACCTTTGTTTGTGCATTACCAGCTCCGTCTTTCTAGGACACAGAGCGAAGCGGGCTGTTATGCGGCATGCGCTCTTGGTGCTGGACCAGAGTCATGAGCATGTTCTCGACCTGCGGGTGGGCCTTGATCCAGGAGAAGTTCCAGATGTCGTAGGCAGGGTTCTTGATCAGCTCGAGCATGGTGACCAGGAGACCCCAGGGGTGGGGACGCGCCATGCTGAGTCTGTTGACGAAGACGTTCATGAGGGCCTGGCGGATCTCGTCCGACTCCACGGAGAACATATGCACAAGGGCTGTGGAGAAGTACTGGGTGTGGCCGTTGACGTAGCGCAGCTGGTTAGTCAAGGCGCACAAGATGTGGAAGCGTACTTCAGGGCGTGCTTCGGTCAGCAAACGCTCGAGGAACTTAGCAGGCGGTTCTGCAGCTGAGAACACGGTAGATGTCGCAGTGGCGCGAACACCAACGTGCAGGATCAGCACGTTAACGAGGAGGGTGACAACATGGCCTTCTTCGTTGTCAAATGCTTCCAGCACAGCGGAGGTCTCATCGAGGTTACCGTCAAGTGCGCGCTCAACAGACTGGAGGATGTTGGCCTCACGAAGAACCTTCTCGTGGTCTGTGTGGACTGGCGGCGCCGATCTGACCGCGTCAAGCCTGTTGATCTTCAGGCCACGCTCGAAAGGGTCGGGCTGTTCGGCAACAACTGCATGCGTAGCAGCACTGTTGATCAAATTGTGAAGCTGCGAAATACGCTCGGGGACCATAGCGTTCAGCACGGCGTGGTTCTCAATAAGGAACTCGGGGTAATCGCGGTGCAACATGAGCATCAAGCGGCAGATACCCGGGTAGAACTCCCTGAGCGTACCGCTGCCCTCTCCCTCTGCAGATGCAAGTGTGAAGAACTTGAAGAGGGCGCCGAAGAGCTTCAAAAGCATATCCCAGCCTCCAGAGGAACGGCCTTGGCCCTGAAGCATGGCGGGGAGGAACAGCCTGTGGGTGATCAGAGTGAGCCATCCGAAGGCGAAGCCTTCGAAAACGCTGGGTTGGACTGTGTGGAAGGCGGTGCCGAAGGTCTGCAGGATTTCCTTGTGCACTTCCTCTCCGAGCTGCTCCCTCAGGTCGTGCATCTCGCAAAGTAACGCCGAGAAGAGACGGAAGTAGACACGGCTAGGGAAGCGCTCGCCTTGCTTGTAATATTGGTCCTGGAACACAAGCAAGATTAAGCGCATGATAGCGCCGAAGAACTTGGCGGGAGGTGCGTTCTCCTTGGAGTAAGGGCTTTGGTATGCGACCATGACAGCGATCAGACGTGCGAATGCGTCGGTCTGAATGTGAGAGTTGTCGATGCTGGTGAATGGCATGGAAGAAGCACGCTCAAATGCAGCGATGGACATGTCAAGGCAAGAGCGGAAGAAGTGGGATGCCTCCTCCACACGGCCAAGAATGTGCTTCTGGTGGAGCTGCTGCACGAACGCAATCTGTGCTCTTTCAGGTGCATGCTTGCGCTGCAAGTGAATCCACTCCTCGAAGATGTACTCGAACTGATCCTGCTTCTCAGAGCCAGGTGGGCTGGGCATGCCGTTGGGCTGGTCTGACGGGAACTGCAGCTTCGCAATGATTTGGCGTG
The DNA here is from genome assembly GCA_019775565.1 of Melanodothis sp. VS III C KN 2. NCBI lineage: Eukaryota > Fungi > Ascomycota > Dothideomycetes > Cladosporiales > Cladosporiaceae > Melanodothis > Melanodothis sp. VS III C KN 2. The sequence continues at coordinate 676,669 of JACWFM010000024.1, read as the reverse complement.
CGAGATCGTTGTCGGGGTCCTCTGCGAGCCACTGGCTAAGTGCCTCGTAACATTGCGTGAAATCGGAACGGAAAGCATTGACGGGGCTCTCACCGAGAACGACTTCCACGATGAGATCGTTGAGGAACGGCAATGCAACCTCCCTGCGCTGACGCATAGCCTTGGCCGCCAACATGTCAATCTGTTCGACGTCCATGAGGTGCTCGGTCATCATTGCGACAGTGACAGGTGTGTTAAACACCTTGTCATCCTCGAGAGTAGCCAAGAAGGAAGTCACACCACGGAGCGCGTTGTTGCTGAGCTTGCACAGCGACCAAAGCAGTCTGACGAGGACTTCGATCTCCAGGCGCTTGTGTGAATCAGTGTAGACACGCATGAGAGTCTCCTGGCCGGCGGCAAGGGCAAGCTGCTCCCTCTGAACAGCACCATCAATAAGGGCGATCAACTCTTCGAAGATACGGCGAACAGCACTAGTGTCGGCGATCTCGGAGATGTGGTCCTCGGCGGCTTCTCTGCAGGCTTGCTGGAGGTTCTCGAGGAGACTGCGGATAGTCTGGCCAATGTTCTGCGCTTCGGCGAAGCCATTGACCTGTTGTTGTCCACCTGGCACCTGCATTTGCATGCGTTGCTGCTGAGGAGTGGCGCGAGGCATTGCGGGAACTTCGGCCGGGGTAGGCAAGCTCGGCAAGTAGTTGTCGTTGAGCACGTCTCCAATCTGGCGGGTCGCATCTCCAACGCCAGGTGTGGCCTGGGAAGACGGTGCAAGGCGAGCTTGACGACCAAAGTTCTCGTACAGGGCGAGCTGCTGTCTGTTGAGACCTCCAAGTTCCTGGCTAAAAGGCGCAGGGATCAGTTGAGACCACCTGGTCAGCGGCGGGTTGTTGAAGGGGTCGTTGGGCCTCTGCTCGTTGTGGTGCTTACGCTGCTCGACTGCCTGCGCCAATTGAGCGTCAGACTCTGACAGCGAGTGCTCCTCTGCGGCTTGCTCAACGAGGCTGCAGACAGTATCGATGTTGTCGTTCACGAACATCAGAATCTGACCTTCCGGTAACTGACCGGGGAGGTTGTTCGACGCAAGGATGCGGATGTTGTTCATGATGCTCATCCTCAACGGCTCCTTGCACGTCACCAGGGCAAGGCTTCCGGAAAGACTCTTAACCATGGTATGTGCACCGTTTCTCATCTTCTCCACGTCACTCTCCGCGGCGAAATCCTTCTGAATTAGCTCTGCAGTTGAGATCGCTGCGATAGTAACGGAGCGTTCGACCACGGGCGCAATGATTTCATAGATCGCCTGTTGGGCGGCCTGGACGAAGATGCTGCGGAGCTGTGGCTGTGTAACATTACCAACAGCAGTGGGGATTTGGAGCATGTTGCCCAGGTCGGGGAGTGCTTGAATGACGGCCTCAGGAGTGAAGCGCTCGCTTGCAGCACGCTTGGAAAGACCCATGAGGGCCATGTCACCAAAGCCATCTGGACCACCTTCCGGCACGTATTGCTGCAACATATTGTTCTCATGCAGCATAGGCCTAGAGCGGATGACGTCCAAGGGCTCAAGCTTGTTGACATCGATGTTGAGTTCCTTACACAGGACCTCGATCTCGAACTTCTGGTTGAGCTTCAACTCCATGAAGTGGTAGAGCTCGGCAAGGAAGCCAAGGAGTTCCATCAACCACGGGTTCGGAGGCTGAAAGATCTTCGACTTTGCGGCGTGGACAAGAACCTTGCAGGTAAACGGAATTGCAATGATGAGTCTCTGCGTTTCGTTGGCTTCGAGAAGGAGATCCTTGAATGACAGGTTTCGGTGCAGGATAGGCTGGTTGCGCGCCAGAGTCAGAGAACCCAACCAGCCAGCGAGGTTCTTAAGGCTGGTACGTTCTTGAGGAGAGTCCATGGTACTTTGAGCGTTGAGCATCTTCGCGCAGCTGATGTACGTCTCGCGAAGCACTTCTGCCCAGAGATACTTCTGGTTGAAGTTATCGAGGAGTTGCAGGTACATGGTCTGGTAATTCGGCTGTGACTTGGCGAGCTCTTCGACAAGGTAGTGAGCGAACCACTGGTGGTGCCTATCCTCCAGAGCACTTTGCAGATCCTTGAACTTCTCATCCAAATTACGTTTAGACATGTTGTTGAGTACGAAAATGACCTTGTCCGAGACCTCCTCGTCCGGCGTCTCATAGATCTCTGGACGGAGAGGAGCATCGACGTTGATGCTAGAGAAAGGTGGCGTAGGGGAATCGACAGGGAACTCATCATCAAGGGCACCGTTGGTGATGCCATTGGTGCCGTCGCCATTCAGGCTCACACTGTCTTGACGGAGTTCTGCGAGTACCTTTTCTGCCGCTGGAACAACTTGAGTGTTGCGCAGGTTCGGGATGTGCAGGATACGTTCAGCGAGCTGCGGCCAGTCCTTCAGACGATCAGTGAAGTGCAGCATTGCTTGCATGCCGAACTTCCACATGGAGTCCTCGGAGCCATAAATGGACACTGCCTCGAACACCATGTAAAGAGCCACTTGCATGCTGAATCCGAACAAGACCTCGTACTTGATGAGTCCTCCAAATAGCACAGCAGTTGTAGCGAGGGCCTCGTTGGGGTACTCGCCGAAGCAGTTGTATTCGTCGAACAGTCCGTGAATCATGCTGGCGAAAAGGTCCTGGTCCGCAGGGTTGTCGGATGTTTTGAGCTGCTTCAGCTGATCGATCACGTCGTTTGCGTCCACTTCGCCACCGTACATCCTCTTGTATTGCTCTTCCATTTGGGTGCCTGCTTCTTCAGGCAAGCTGTTACCACGCTCACCGTTGGCTGCAATAAGCATATCCCGTCTGTCATCCTCACCGTAGTTAACCAAGCGAGGGTAAACTTGAAGAGCTTGTCTGAGCAACGGGACAAAGTCATCCTCTGGAATCGCATCGTTGATCATTAGGAGCAGCTTGTGTGCAGTCTTGAGTTGTAACTGCGGGCTCGCAGGCTGCAAACGCTCGCGTTGCACAATCGCTTCGCCTTCCATCTTGCTTCTGACGAAATCGACAATCGCGCGTGCGAACGACTGAATGCCCATAGCACTCACATGCTGCTGCGCAAAATCGTCAAGATCACATGTTCCTTTGCTGTGGGCGTAAGCTGCAAGCTCCAGAACGAAGCTGCTTTGGATTGTGAGCAGTGCCTCAAGCCAGCCGTGCTCCAACGCATGCTCGTAAATGATACCAATCAACATGTTTTCCTGCTGGTAGAATTCCACCATGCGGCCGGCAACCCAGATTTTGTCGTTGCGCCACAGAGAGTGCATCACAAAGTCGTAGTTCTCGTGCTGCTTAAGCAAGAAGGGAAAGAACAGCTGCTTCAAGGCTTGGTCTTGCAGAGCTCCCCATGGCTTCGGCACCGCAGCGGCGGCGCACACGAAGACAGTCATGTTCGGATTGATCAGAGTTTCGGGGATTCCAAGCATCTGGGCACCGTTATATGTCTCCTGTGATTGGAAGATCATCGTGAAAAGAGCTTCGGTCGCATCCATAGAGACAAGCGGGTGCCTGACGGCCTTTTCGGCGAAGGTTCGCACGCTGTCTGACGCATCCTGAAAATCTTCAAGCAAGAACGCTCGGCGCAAGTTGGGAATCTGCGAGACGTCAAGCTCCTCCGGGGTTGTAGACAGGAAAGCGACAACAAAGCTAAGCTGCGTTTCGGGGACGCTCCATGTACCACCCCAGAGGTTCTGAATGTCGAAGTTAGCGTACTCGCGTGCGAGAGGAAGAAGCGCCTTGTAAAGGACCAGGAATTGTGTCTTTGTGACATTCAATTTAGGGATGTCGAAGCCTTGGACAACATCGGCCCAGTCAATTTTGGCTCCAGCGCGGTGCTGCCTGAGCGCCTGGACAAAGATGCTCGCGTCGTATGCCTCGCCGTTCTCGACAATTGCCATGAGTAGTAATGCCATGGCAATGGTTCTGTACGCAATTTCCTGGGTTTGTACGTTGGCCAGTACATTTTTGCAGGCCTCAAGGCTATGTGTGCAACTTGGTCCAGCGCGCTGTACGTGACGAGCTAGCCTTCCGTCTTGCGAGTCCAGCAGCTCCATGAGGGTGATTGTAGATTGCACAATGGGCGGTGGTCTCTGCTTGAGCTCACTGTACCTCCCGAGGGTCGCAAATTTGAGGTTTTCACGGTGCTCTTCACCCCAGTTCCGAGGAGGATTTTGGATTATGCGCTCAATGATGGATGCGATCACTTCGTCGGACACATTCAATTGTGATTGGGCGCCTGACTTGAGCGCGAGGACTTGGAGGAAGTTGGAGAGGTTGCTGTTGAAAAGCGCATCGCCTGTAAAGCAAATTATTGTCAGTGTAGGTCAAAAGCCTAATAGGAGTGAACATGATCATACCTTTGGATTGAAGATCTGATTTGGCAGCTTTTCTGCAGGCAAGTGCAAGGGTGACTTTCGCAAGTGGATCTAATCTGAAGTGATCCACGAGCGCGTACAGGTCGAAGTCCCTGAACAGGTCGCCTTCATTGGTGTCCAATGCCTCTGCGATCTTGCTCGCCTGCTGTGCTTCAGTCGTGATCTTTTGCATCTCTTGCACCAATAATTGGTAGTTGCCCGCGGTGCCTGTCTCTGTGGACTGTCTGGCACTGCCAGGGAATATGGCGGCTGCATTGTTCTGCAGCAGACGCCTGAAATATTGTGGGAAGACCTCCATGCCGTTATCCTCCACCAGTTTCTGAATCTTGTCGACTTGGGCTTGCCACTTCACACGGTCTCCGTCGTCTTTAATGGTGCTCAGCAGGATGTTGAGCTGTGTGACTACCAAGCTAGTGAGCTGTCCGGAATGGCCACTAGCGCTGTAAGGTCCAGATGACGAGACTGGTGAGCCTGCGGTCGAGAGTGAAATTGATGGCGAGTGCCGAGAGAATCTAGATGCTCCAACACCAGTGAGTCCTGCTTGCGACAGTGAGGAGACGCCTGCGATCGGCGAAGTCACACGTGGACTGCTGCCCGAAGTGACTGTTCGCGTGCGCGGGCCCGAGAGCGAGGTTGCTGACGCGTAGTGTTGCTGCTGGCCTACGGCTGGGATACCACCGAATGAATGGGTGGACGAGGTCGAGGACTGGCGACTCGCGACCTGACGGTTGACGATGGATGCAGTCTGGCCGGCGTCGAGGCGAGTGGGCGAAAAGGTAGCTCGCGAGGGACTGCTAGTCGCGCTGCTGCCGGTAGGCAACGGCTGGCCTGAGCTTGCGGTGGAAATGGGCGTCAAGCCTCGTCGTGTGAACTGACGGGTGGATGAAGCTTGCCAGGGCGATTGTGATTGCTGCTGGGCTCGGGTGCTGTTGCGGGTGGTGGAGGGTTGTTGATTGCTAGATTGGGTGTTGGTGGTGTTGTTGAAGGAGTTGTCCTGGGAGGTGGGAGGAAGGCGGCCGCTCATCGATACGGCGCGCACATTGGGATTGAGGATTGTGGGTATGATGGAAGGTAAGCTTGGTGATGGTGGTGGAGGAAAGGGTTGCGGCACGTGTTCCTGATCGTGCTGTGAGGTGCCAGCCCGGCGAATCTCAAGCATGCGGCCTTCCCCCGAACTTTAAATTCTACGGTGGGCTGCAATGCACATGATTGACTTCACTCTCCGATGTTACTTCCTATCACATGTTCAAACACACTACGGCAGTACTGTTTTCAGTGGGAGAGATGCAGTATTGCTTTCAGAGATGTTGCATGCGTTGACGAAATCCCCCATTCCAAAGAGCAGCATGTGTGAAACAGCGCTTCAACAGAACCAATACGTGCTCTCGTGCTTGCTGACACCTGATTTGGTCGATCCAATGCCTGGCTTTCTGGATATCAGCACATGTTAGCACATGCGGGCAATGCCGGGACCATCTTTCACACGCCCCAACATACACCATGAGAATATGTTTCCTCCATTGACCAAGTTCATCATTTGGCTTATCAGTAGAAACCACACTACCCGAATTGCCGTCTTGAGCCTGTTACGAGAGTCTGAATGGTAAGCAAGGTCATTCAGGTTCAACACTTTAGCACACTAGCCTTCGAAATCAGCAGACACTGGCCGCCGCATCTCAATGGTCGATTTACTCATTGCTTTGCCTACTGCATGAGATGTGGCTGATACTGGTGCTAATGTTGTACATAAACTTATGTCTTCTCATGGGCACAGACTTGGGCACATGTCCAGCTGCCATGCCCGGTGTCACATTATACAACTGCCATGGCAGGTCTGTCTGCGATCGAGATATTTCTGCAAGACGCGACTAACATATGTTCGAGCTACTATTGTCAAAGCAGAATTGCTAGGTGCTGTATTCCTGCTACAAGGATGATCACTATCATCTGTATTCGGACTTGTGACGAATGCTTGTCGGAGACAGTGAAGGCATGTTGCTGGGCAGTACATGCTTTTCTCTCCTTTGGCATACATGTAGCACTTCCTGTGTGTCGTAGTGCTACGATCAATGATGATTCGGATGGAACATTTTGGTGCCGTTGTTTACATCCGACAAGCTTGTGTATTGTGCATCACATATGGGGTAAATTGAGCGTGTCTTTAGCTGGAAATGGCGTGGAAAGCAACCCATGAGCATATAGCATGCCAACGCCCATAAAAGCACGTTTTCGTTACAGTATCCCATAGTATCGACATCTAAAAGGTCTTCCTAACGATAATCGCGTATTCGTGATCAAACTGTAGCTTTCATAGCACATACTCCGAAATGTCACGAAAGTGAGCCTGGGGCTACAAGGGTTTCAAGGGTTACAGCTACAACTTCACTAGCGGGCCAGCTGTTCAAGCTCCAGCTGTCTAAAGCCGACATCAATCAAGTGAACAAGCACGAGCAGAAAGACATTGCACTCAGTGACCCTCACTACCCTTCGAACCGACCGCACGGGCATTTGGATCTTTGACAACAAAATCGCGACAATCGACCGGCCAGCCAATTCCCTACGAGAACAACCCAAACAATTACCACTCAAACCACATCTAAACACTACCTAACACAACTCCGACCCAAGAACACACACCAAAATGCTCTCCGCCCTCGCCGGCATGCAGCCCCGGCAACTCGCTGCCCAAATCCTCAACTTCGCCCTCGTCCTCTCCACCGCCTTCATGCTCTGGAAAGGCCTCTCAGTAGCCACAGATTCCTCCTCGCCCATCGTCGTCGTCCTCTCCGGCAGCATGGAACCCGCTTTCCAGCGCGGAGACTTACTCTTCCTCTGGAACAGGGGCGCGGAAACACAAGTGGGAGAGGTGGTGGTGTACAATGTGCGCGGGAAGGACATCCCGATTGTGCATAGGGTTATTAGGAGGTTTGGTGGAGGGTGAGTTAACCTTTTTTTGCTATGGGTGATATGGACGGATTGCTGATTGATATTGATTTGAACAGAAGCGCACCGCTGCAGCTATTGACAAAGGGCGACAACAACGCCGCAGACGACACGGAGCTTTACGCGCGCGGCCAGAGCTTCCTCGACCGCAAGAAGGATATTGTGGGAAGTGTGTTGGGCTACGTGCCGTTTGTGGGTTACGTGACCATTCTCCTGAGCGAATACCCCTGGCTGAAGACGGCCATGCTCGGGTTCATGGCCCTCACGGTCGTTTTGCAAAGAGAGTAGTAGGGATAGCTTTGTCTTTGTGCGTGGATGCGAGGAGCAGTGCGTAATGCAAGACATGGAATGGTCGGGTGACGGGCTCGCACTACCTGTTCAAATGTCACGATCTGTCTACCCTTGATGCTTTTTCTGAAGATGATCGATGTGTCTGCTCCAGTGAAGAAACCAATCAAATACTGCTGATGATGTCGCTGTTTTGTTATCTGCAATTGGTGCATGTATGAAAGGATATTGATATGCCACACGAATCGACAGTACACCAATATACAGCTTGAGCTGCCTCAATGAGAGCTCTCGAGATGTTTGTAAGTATCTCGTTTGCCAATGTGGTGCTACCACCCCCGCCCCGACATTGGATGGCGAATATTTCCACCGAGACGTGAAACTTGAGCTCCCAGCCTCGATATGAGTTGCGGCTACCCGAGTCTCTCGTCACGGAAGTGGTGCCAATTGCCACTGAGACTGCAATACTCAGCTCGATAAATCTCATTGACCTCTACGCGATCACCTGCAACTCCTGTGGTGGATTCGTTGATGGCGGCCTCGGAGGGCGTTGTATTGGAGACTCAGCATCTCTTCATTCTTTCTTTCTGGGTAGCAACCCAAAGTTGTGATCACAGAAACTAGACAAAATCGACTAGGACCATCAAGAAAACGATAAAAATTATCCAAGCTGGATTTCGCTGTGTAGGTATCCACGACTTTGCAGCATTCCACTCTGACTAGGGCTCTCTTCAGTTGTTGATACGATTTCCCCATACTCTCAAGATACGACTTTAGGAGTTGATCTCCCATGCTCTCGTCCTCCCGTCTGGTTCCTCTAATGCACGCACCTCACCCTCAAACCCCAAGAGGATCTCGTCCATGGAAAGGAAGGCATCCTGCCCAACGGACGTCAAGACATACTGCGGTGCCGGAAAGACACGAGACGTACGCAAGAACTCCGGCCTCTTGCAGCGCGACAGGAACGCTATGAAATCGATCATTTGAGGCGCGTAGGGCAGCTCTTCAGGAAGTCCCAACGCACATAGCTCGAGCGATTGCAGCTTCGGGAAGTCGATGTCTTTGACGATTGTGTCGAGGCTGGTCTCGGGCCTCTTCCTGCGAACCGCAGCGGGATTGTGCTTGAACGAGAGCTTGAGGGTTTGTAGGTTGGGAGCCGCTTTACGGAGGAGCTCGTTGGAAAAACGCTGCCATCCACTCTTTTGCCAGCCTAGGTGAACGAGTAACTCGATGTGGGTCAGATGATCGAGAGACATGGTAGCCAGCGTTCGCTCGTCGGCGTAAGGGAGCTCTTCGCTCAAATTCAAGCTTGTGATATCGAGGCGGCGGAGCGTCGTGACAACCGCGTCAAGGTCTGAGAAATTGAAACCGCGCTTTGCTTTCGCCTTAGGCATGGCTGGGTACAGTTTTGCTTCTATCTTTTCAAGCCTGCTCATGACGCGCTGCTCAGCCATCGCGTCCCATAAGCGCGCCACTTCAATAGTTCGGAAAGCGAGCTGGTCAATCCCTTGCTTAGACACCATGTTGAAGCCCGGCACGTCGCACGTGTCCCTGAACGACAGCGTTTTGGCTCTAGGTAGAGTCGCCAGTGAGGCAAGGAATTCTTCGTAGCACCCAGCGAAATCCGGGTTCAACTCGTTCTTTCGCTCGTGGATTCCAAGACTCGGCCACGAGTGGCCAAAGCTCTTGTCAAGATGTGTAGGGGCGCGAATCATATCCCAGCGGACCTTGTTGATGAAGCAGATTTCTTCGATGGCAGAAGCTAGATCTGTCTTGCAAAGTGCAATGGCTCGTTCCACGGAGCCTGTTCCTGCGTGGATGTACAGTGTCTTCAAGTCATTTCGAATTATGCTGCTGCAAGCCGGTACAAAGACTTTGCTTGTCTGTCGGAGTCGGAGCACTTCGGAGATGCTGTCAGTGCGTTCGAGTATGGCAAGTACGAGTTCTTCAGGGATATCCAAGAAGGTGGCGTATGCTTCGGCCTGCGGTTTCTCGCGGGAGCGGCGCTTGCTTTCGGTGTGGAAAACCATTCTGAGACCATCCAAAAGCAGAGTGGTGGCACCGCTTCGTGACTTGATGTGTGATGTGCTGTGTACTGTGATGTGTGATGAATGTTGTGCTGCTACCAAGTGAGCGTGCTTTGTCGTCTCGAGTATTGAGGTGCTACTCGGTAACGAGGAAAGAAGAAAAAGTCGCTGGCTAAACGCTGTTAATGGAGGGGTCGCAATCGGACTAGAGGTTCAGGCAAAAGCAGCGACGCTGAGTGGCTGCGTCACTCGAACAATAGAGTGCACTAAGCGTCCACGGGTCTGCCACAGTGAAGGTGAAGACTGGTGAACTGAACTGATGATGAGCCGAGGCCAGGTGCGAGCGCAGCTCGCAATTGATCTCGAACAATAGATCTTCCACAACACCTGAGCAACTGAACGCAGCGAAAGCCCTCAGTGATCCGTAGTACTCGAGCTAGTGTCATTAAGTTCAGCTCATCCAGCGTCATTGTATGCTGCTAAGAAACATTTCTTCGACCTCTTCAACATGCAGTCTCGTAACAGTTCCGCTGACCATATGCCGTAACATCATACCATAACCATCGTACAATCCTCCCATGCACTCCTTCCACACCCACCCTCTTCGCACAATCTACTCGTCCGCCTCAGCCTCCGCATGCCCAACAGGCACCAACTTGCCCACCACCAAGTACTTCTCACTAAACCTCTCTTCCCACCCACGCATAGCCTCCATCTCCTCCGCGCCCAAATCCTCCAACCTATCCAGCGGCCCCTCAAGATCCTCCGTCAACATATCCTCATCAAAGCTCCCGCATGCCAGTCCTCTGCTCGCATCGCGACCAGCGAAGTTCGCGTACGGACCACCCGGACCGTAGAAGTTGCGACCGGGCGAGACGTCGAAGACGCGGCCTCGCACGGCGAGGTAGACGGGCATGTTGTTTGTGCCGTTGTAGGGTTTGAGCTGGGGCGGGGTGAACGTTTTGAAGACGGTGGGTGCGGGCGGGGCTGGTAGCACGGTTGCGGATTTGGAGGGGCGGAAGCGCATGTAGACTAGGATGGAGAAGAGGCCGAAGAGGAGGATGTTGATGGGCGTCGCGATTGTGGCGCTGTTAGTGAGTTTGGTTAGAGAGTTGGTTCGGATTGTTGTGGAAATGATATGGTAGCGTACACTTGGCCCGCGGTCGTCGTTTCGGGCGTGCTCGTGCTCATTCTGTTTGATCTGCTGAGGATGGTGTTAGCTGGAATAGCAGTATGCACTCCTTGGATCACGGACCTTGAACAATGACGGAAATGTGTGATTTCCCAAGTGCACGTTGTCGGTGAGAATAGCTTGATGACGCTCCAGGGCCAACATCACATCTCGAAGCTGACATGAGGCGTTTCGGATGGGGCACGGACTGCCAGCTCCACAGCTCTCTCAGCCCTACGGCAGGAGACTTCGAAGTGGCAGCAGTTTGCAATCTCTGTGGGCGCCGACTAAGAATAAGCGCCACCAGCGCCGAACGCTGCTCGTGCTCGCGAACAGTCGTACGCCTGGAACGCGGCTTGTACTCCTGCAATCATACCGTCATTTGACAAGACGCATGATACCACCCTCCGTATGCATTATTGCTGCACGCCAGAAAGGGGCACTCATTTCGTCCGATCTGATCATATCTATCCACCCAAGGTCTTGGATCATGGCAATGTTGGCCGCGGTAAGCTCAGCGTGGATGGCCTCAACATATGGCTAACGCCGTATACAAAAAGCTACACTCCTGGAATGACATAGCGATGCAGCCACGGAGATCGTGCATACGGACCGTGATCTGTAGGCCACGTCTTCAATCTTCGATGGTACGAGAGTCTAATCGTGATAAATACGTTACTACTGAGCTGGTATACCCACCACGAGGACGAGAGGTGGACGTCAGTGACTTGTCGGTCTCGGGCTCCAGCGAATGGACGGAAGCAGAGCCATGCGATGGGCGACCAGCCACAGTAGACCGGAGCTCGCGGAGTTTGCGCCATGGAAGATGAGCTCGTGATCGTGTAGATTCATCTACCATCGTGACCGTGATCGAAGATTGAAGAGTGCATAACAGCAACGTCTTATGGAAAAGCAGAAGTAGATGTCTCGTTGCCGGAGGGCCATCTGGATCAGGAGGCACGCGCTAGCGAACGCCACTCTTTTAGACCTAGCCGGTTGCCGAAGACTAGCCTTGAATTAGAGGAGAATCCGCCGTCGCATGTAGAGTATGTCGATAGTGTCTGTCAGAGGGGTAGATGTTGGACAGAAGATGTATGGTATAGCATCGACAGTTCCAAAAGAGCTGTACTGAGGCGGCCGTTGGGCTACGAGAGGCCAAACACAAGCGGTTTGGACTACATCCCCTCTATGAACGCCATAGCTGTTTGGCCCTGGGGTACTGTCAACGGTTCTCTTTTCTTTTGACACCCGACTGCCACAGTGGACCCTGAAGAGACGTGGCGGCGCGCATTGGGCAAATAGCAGACACGGACGGGAATCCTGATGTGAGACTATGCAATTTTAATCTCGATAAACGGCGCTGCATGGCCCTGGTTGGATTCGGTTAACGAACGCCATGACGCCTGAGAGCCGTTGCTCCTGGGCGATGAAGCAGCACGTCCTCGAACCTGGTTGGGGAAGAGTGTGAGAGATATGATACACTACTGCGCCGTCTGCATTCGTGAGCAGCCCTCTCTGTCCAGTCAATCAGTCAAGTGTCGTGAGTAAGTGGTAGTTGGAACCACTGTTACACATTCATACGCCCTAACAACTCATCTCTGGACGGGAGGCAACCAGGCCATCCCTGTACAACCGCCTGGCGTCTACTGTGCGGCATCTCGAAACACGTCACACCATACGCATCCATCGCCTCTCGACGGCACGAACAAATAGCTCCAGGCAGCCGTCCGCCGAGATGTCTTCAACCAGGACCGTATCTTTGCAAAACAGCGCCCCGAGAGCGGGTGTTGTTAAAGGAATCTCATACACCATAGGGGACGACGCACCTTGGAGCGTTCCATTCATGGAGTCGCAGGCTGCCAGCTCGTCTAAAGCAGCCCCCACCTACGGCTACAATGTTGACATCAGCGCAACACAACAAATACACGTGCCCGACCACGGCCCGCCAACCACGCGACAAACGCGACTACCCATCTTCGATCAGGTTCGCAACATGCTCAACAAGTCAACTGCAAACACCAAGTCTGAAGACATGTCTGGCAAATTCCCGGATCCCAGCGCGAAAGTGTCACCATGGGACAACGTCTTCAGCACTCGTCGCTACTCACCCAGTCTCAAGTCGCTCACGACGAAGAAGAACTCATCAAATGTCTCTGTCCTGCGGGATTCCGAGACCAGCTCGGTGGCATCCGGCCAAAGCTCACCGACCTCATCGCCTGCACGCAGCATGGCGGCGCCATCACAGATCTCAGTCAACTCTGTGTCGCAGCTCCCACGTGGCGTCACTGCAAAGAACCAAGTGAAACGCAAGCCTGTAGTGTCACCTTCACCGTCTGCGAGCGAGAACGTGCCGCCACAGGACCTGTTGACTGTTCCTGATGTCAACCCACAGAGCAGATTTAGCTGGTCGACTGCAGCGCCTTCTCTACTCACCAAACGAGCATCCACAGACACAACCGCCACTGGCTTCGGTAGACCACCCCTTGTATCCCACTTCAGCTGGACCACCATCGGTACGAGTGCCGCACCTACCCCGATGGAAGATCTCGAGGATCCCACTGCTTTGCCGCCTATGCCATCGCCGTCGCAGGAAAAGTCCTACTTCAGCGAACGTCCGAACGAGTCTATCCTCTCCCGCAAACGTCCTGTCCAGCGCCTCGACAGGGAAGAGCGGAGGCCTGCCACACCACCTCAGCGCCAACGCGCCGGCACTGGACTATCAGACGACTCAACTCCCCGCGCCACCCCAGCATCCACTCCTCGCGCCCGCACATTCTCTCTCAGCCTTAACCAAGACACTCCTAAACGTCCAGTTGCTATCTCAAACTCCACCACGCCAGACATCCGCAATGGCAAAAAGGCCTTGCCAATCATTCCCGGTATGGCAGACAAGCAGGACTCCCATGTTGAGATGCTGCTCTCCCAGGAGAGGAACATCGTGATGCAGCGACGCAACATCGAGCGCGCCATCACAGACCTGGAGAACGTGGAGCGTGCGAGTCCACTGGAGGTGTCCTTTGCTGCGGTTCGCGACGCTAAGCGCAAGCTTGAAGAGCGCAGAGAGACACTGCGAGAAGTCAAATTGGAGGAGATGGACATCGGCATCAAGATCGCGAGAGCCAGGCGTCGCGAAGACTTTGACGAAGGCGAGGGCGCGCTGTGGGTCAGGCGAGTGACTGGGTAATGAGTTCTTGAACCAAAAGTCACCCAAAGAAAAATCCAACAAAAACGACAACAAGGCGCAAACAATGGCGCGATACGATTCGACATGCTTTTTTTTGTTTTAATAATCTGTAGGAAACAGGAAAAGCTAGCAAGCGCGGTGTTTTGGGCTAGGAACTGGTTCTGGTTTCTCTTCGACAGCGGAGGCGCTTGAGCCTTCTCCTATAACAACTTTGTTCTTTTTGTTTTGTTGGATCTGTGGATGGTCATGACTACGGCATTGATTGTCCGTGTAAGAATAGGAATACTGGTGCCGGAAATGAAAGGCGAGACTGCGAGGATTCTTGTGTAAGATACTACTGCTGCGTGGATACCCAAATACGATTGCTTTTTCTGAATAAATTACCAGTTGCTAGCACCACTAGGCTCAAACCACCCCCGGCTAAAACGTATGTCTAATTGACCGTACCTCCATGTGCAGTCAGGACGTTCCCAGAGGATACACCAAGGAACACATGACCGTAGAGGCAGCTTGTAGTTGCACCGGCATATTACATCTACACCCGGCGTGTGTTTGTGACTGCTTGCATCATTTGATGACCGTGAGGTTACATCGAGCTGTTGTCAAGCTGACATTTCCCCTCTTCCCTCTGCATGGGTCCTGCAATTCAAGTGCGCTACTCTGTATACGGAACCACCATCGTCTCACCGGCTTGTACGGATGGCGACCTTTTGCAATCCATCAACCAAACCAAATTTTACATCAATCCACTGCAATGAATATCATCGACTACATACACGAGACGGATCGCGCAGACAGCATGCTTGTTTGGAACCAGGACGCCCTCGTATATGGACTTCTGTGCCCTCACCATCAAGTGCTCATCATTCACACCGGTATGCCACGCGTTGGCGAGCTTTACCATGCTCTTAGAACCTGATTGCTGTTCCTGCATTGTGTGACCTCAGTCGTACAGTACCAATTCCTTCGGCACCCCGCCGTCGTCCTACAGGTCGACACGCATAGCCAGCTTACATGCATAGCGATCACTAGATCCTCGAGCTGACAGGTGAGATCTATGTATCTCTCTTTGTATTCCCCGACGAATCTACAATTTTGTCTTTACCTCTTTCCCCAAGAGTCCCAGAATTGCAAGTCAAGCCTAGACGTTAATCATGGCTCATAAAGGTGTATGGCTCGCCCTCCTGGGTGTCGTGTCCGCTCAGACGACCACCGGATCATCAGCAAACCCAACCATATCGGCATCCGCTGCTTTCAATGGCTCGACAGCTCCGAGTCCTACTGCTCCGGTGATTCAATTGAATTTGAACCTCGAAGACGTGTGGGACTTGCTCATTGGTCCTGTGGCGGTCGCCGAAACTACCACGGTCTACGAGCCATCGCCTGTTCCGTCGAGTTCGCTGATTCCGCCTCCACCGATCTACTACAGCCCTTTCCCAACTGGCCAGCAGGTGCCTCTAGTGCCGAAGAATGAATCTTGGGCGTTTCCGGAACACTTTTGGTATGTCTGCCATACAATACAGAGGTTTCAGAGTCTGACAGTCTTCAGGTGGGGAGTCGCCGGCGCAGCTTTCCAAATCGAAGGCGCCGCGAAGGACGAAGGTCGTGGCCCCAGTGTTTGGGATGCTCTGTCGCGTGTGACCAATCACATTGTAGACAACTCTACGGCTGATGTAGCCGACAACGTGAGTTCCTAATGATCGAAAAGCGAGAATGCCATGGATGCTAACAGAACGGCAGAACTACTATCTCTACAAGGAAGACATCTCTCGCCTGGCTGCTCAAGGAGTCAAGATCTACAGCTTCTCGCTGTCGTGGTCGAGGATTTTGCCTTTTGGTCGCGGTCCTGTCAACCAGAAGGCTATTGATCATTACAACGATCTTATCAATACTTGCATCGAGTATGGTGTTGAGCCATCGGTCACTTTGTACCATTGGGATACACCTTTGGTACTACAAGACACTTACGGTGGATGGTTGAGCGAGGAGATTGTTCCCGACTTCGTCGAGTACGCACGTGTTGCGTTTGAAGCATTTGGCGATCGAGTTGAGAAGTGGTACACTGTAAGTAACGATGACAACAAATACTCCAAAATATTCCCGCTAATTCGAAGACACAGGTCAATGAACGTAAGTTTCTCAAGTCACCACTTGCCACGTTGCATTAGTGGCCAGGGCGAGGAAGTCATTCCATGGGTCGGTACTGACCTTGAATAGCTATTGTTTTCTGCAACCAATATCCTCTGCCGCCCCAGTACTTCAAGAACTTTACTATCCCTAATAAGGAACAGCCATTCCATTGTGGCCAGTCTGTCCTTCTCGCCCACTCCAAAGCCTACCATCTGGGCAAGTCTATCCTCGGAGAAAACTCTTCCATCACCTACAAGAACAACGGCGGCTACAAGATCCCACTGACAAACTCCTCCGCCGATGCCGAAGCCGTGCAGCGAGCCTGGGACTTCAACGAAGGCTGGTTCTCCGAGCCTATCTATCTCACTGGCGACTACCCCGCAACCGTCAAGGAGTACCTATCCGGTTTCCTAAGAGACTTCACCGAAGAAGAGAAGAAAGACATCCTTGGCTCCGCCGACTTCTACGCCCACGACGCTTACAGCGCCCAATTCTACATGGCTCCCGAGTCGGGCTTAGATTCTTGCATCGGAAACGAAACGCACCCGCTCTACCCGACATGCGCGGATTCTACTTACTTCTACTCCGCAGAAGACGGCGGCTGGGTCGTCGGTCCTGCAGCTGACCCAGGCTCTCCATGGCTGCACAAGGCCACGGACTGGGTCCCGGCTTTCCTCAAGTACATGCAAGACACCTGGGTGACGCCATCGCCTGGACCAGCGAAAGGTGTTGCTGTTACAGAGTTCGGCTTCTCCGAGCCTTTCGAAAGCTCGAAGGTGCTGTTGCAGGATATCCTTTACGATACTATCAGGGCCAGTTACTACCACGACTACATGGAAGCTATTCTCATGGCCATCGCAGAGGGAACGGATGTGATTGGCTCTCTTGCCTGGTCGTTCGTTGACAACTATGTAAGTGCCTACTGCGACACATGGTGGGCTCATGCCGTAGGGGCGATGCTGACGAATGCGATCGACAGGAATGGCAACAAGGCTACAAGTCCAGATTCGGAATGCAATATGTCAATTTCACTGACCCTGCCGTAAGTGGTAACCCTTCTTATGTTGTCCCAGATCGTCACTGACCGTTATGCAGCTGCCCCGCTACTACAAAGCCTCGTTCTTTGAATACATCAATGCATTCAAGATCTACGGTGGCTATGACAAGGAGGATTGATGGAATGGTCGTCTAGTGATGTCGATACTCGTATCAGAACTGTATGCAGATTGATTATCTCTGAGGCTGTAGTTCTTGTACGCGCGAACTCTGTATAGATTCGATCACTTCGTTAGCTTTCAGTGGTAAGTACAGTCGTGTTTGACGCTGCCATGGATAGTATGAGCGTACTATCTGGCGTGATAGGAAGTCGATCCAGGTAGAATCTCAGAGGTAAGCATGGCCAATTTTGGCTCCGGCTCCAATAGCACTAGCAAATCGAATATTGAGCTTCGGATAAATCTCTGTTAGTATCTCGCTGGCTTTGACCAAAAGATCGCCGACTACGTTCCTGATTATCACCATGAGTGCAAGGAAGAGCGCAGACATCCGTCTGTGCATCTCAATGGTACTTCTAGCCAAGCTAGAAGCTGTGCCCGCAGATACGACCCCAATCGCTACCGAGATCATTGTTCGTCAACCAACATGCAGCGACTGCATTGTATATTGCTGATCTAAAAGGAATGTCTAAACTGTCTAAGCACAGTGATGCTTTTCGTCACTTTCTGCCGGAAGTAGGACTCAGTTACCCGTTTCCATGCGCCGACGCCTGCTGTTGAAGCAAAGCGATCAATTCAAGATCCCACTCGCCTGCCGTTGAACTGCAGCTCGTAAATCAAATTCCCACGCTGCCGTTGAGATGCGTGTTCGCAAATGCAATGGTGTTGAAGACCATGTATTCCTCCTCCTCTACCGATGGCTCATCGCGGCGCTCATGCGATGGCTCGTTCCCACCTCTGCTGTATGGTCCCATGAGATTTCCGAAGAACCCCCAAAACTACCAGCCCTCACAGCGCCCTTCTACCCACCGCCTTTCAGCAAGTGTTATTGGGCGCCGCTATCTTTGATCTCTCCTTTCTCCGCTTCGGACGATGCATTCGTATCCCACTGCATCAGCGGTAGACCGGTGTTTCTCTTCGAAGAACGTCTGCGGAAGAAGACCCGTTTGCCCAACTTCCACGCTTCAACTCCAGAGAAGAAGAGCAACGTGGCGACCACCACGATGGCCCATTCCCAAGTTATCGCTGCGTGCTTGAACACCACGTGATTGATCACCGGGATGTAAAGCGTGGGGAATATCGTGACGAAGCCGAAGATGATGGACCAAAACAGGAACTTGTTGCGGCGAACGTCATAGATCCATTGCGTGAAGTACTTCTTGCTCCCCGGCTGCATTCTGAAGAAGCTTCTCCTCATGTCGACGAGCTCCCAGGCCAGGAAGAGTGCAAACCAAGTCAGGCAAGCGAAACAGGTGGCGCGAGCACGGAACACCGTGTCGCAATCTTCCGAGTAGGAGTCATTGCAGTTCAGTCCGAGATTGCCGTCGCCGAAACCGAAAAGAACCAGAGAGAATGCTCCTAAGCATAGTGCTGCGATCCAAAGACCGTACACAAGCATGTCGATCATAACTTCGAGTGTGAACACGCCGCGCTTAAGAGATTGCGGCGGCCGTCTCATGATGTCCGGAGTGGCCTCTTCGAAGCCTAATCCCATGTCGGGGCACCTACAAAGCGAAAGATTCAAGTCAGCAAAGTGTCTCAGTCATTATATTAGCTCGAGGCCTAACTTCATAAACCGTGCTGCTCGCTCTGCCGATGAGAGCCCAACACGGAATCTGAACTCATCCCGAATGTTTTACATACCCGGAGGTGATCATTATAACCCAGAGGATCTCAACAGGTGCAAGAGGGAAGACGGAAAGCCCTCGAGTATCTTTGAAGGCGAGGCCAATGAGAAGAGTGCATGCCTGGGCGATGTTTTCGGCGAGAAGATGCAGGATGAACTTCTGAATATTATCGAACATGCGGCGTCCTTCTTCGATTGCGTTAATGATGGATGCAAAGTTGTCGTCCGTAAGTACAATGTCTGAAGCATCTTTGGCGACATCAGAGCCTGCTTGGCCCATAGCAATACCAACGTCTGCGCGCTTCAACGATGGCGAATCGTTCACGCCATCGCCAGTCATAGCTGCGAAGAGCTTCCTGCGGTGTAGAGCCTCGATCATTCGTACTTTTGTGTTTGGGGCGCATCTTGCCACTACCAGTGGTAGCTGTGGCAGCTGATCGATTTGATCGTCGCTTAGCTTGTCGAACTCGCCTGCTGTCATCACGAGGGCATCGGCAGCATCCTTTGACATAATTTCCATGGCATTTTTGGTAGGAAGGATGCCGACATCGATTGCAATGGCGCGAGCAGTGCCGGGATGGTCACCTGTAGCGCGAAGGGTTCAAGTCAGCACAATGCCTCAAAATCTACATTGGCTAACATTTTTTTTTTCGCGTACCTGTGAGCATGTGCACTGCAATGCCAGCCTGACGACATTCCTTCACGGAGGCAGCAGACTCTGCTCGAGGCGGATCGTAGAGACCAATGAGGCCGCGGAATGTCAAGTCAACTTCGATCTGGTTGCGGTCGAGCTCCTTCTCGTAGTTCAAGTGTGAAGGTGCCTCTCGACTGGCCAAGGCAAGGACACGGAGACCGTAAGAAGCAAAGTCTTCCATGGTGTTGAGGATACGCTCGCGATGATCGTCGGTCATGTCGGTGAGGTCGTTGGAATCGCTGGTAGCATAGAAGTTCGAGCAGCTTTGCAACACACGCTCTACGGCGCCTTTAGTGAACACTTGTAGCTGTTCGGTCTCCGTGTGCTCGAGTACCACTGACATCTTCTTTACATCGGAATCGAAGGGGAACTCAAGAAGTGTCTTCCACGTGGCATCATCGGATCCAATGAGTTTCGTCCTAGACCATCCAAACCGAGCAGCAAAGACATTGATAGCAATCTCAGTGGGATCTCCGCGAGCGTGCCATGCGCCGTCCTCTTTCCCTTGCCAGACAGTCGAAATATTTGCGAGAGCTGCAACATCGAGGAACGAAGCGAGGTTTGGGTCAGATACGGCGGCCTCTGTATCCAGTGGCATGCGAGACTTTTCTGAGTTGATACTGTCGGATTGGGCTAAGCTAAGCGTCAGGTATCCTGTGGTCGGGTTGTATGGCTGATCCGCGTCCTCGACTGAGAAGGTTCCACAGGCTGGCACATATGCCTTCTTCGTGATCATCTTGCCTTGTGTCAGAGTTCCTGTGACGCACATTAGCAAGGGAAGCGAGAAAAGCCGTACGCTAGGACTCGCAAAGTAAGGCGATGGCAGTTTCCTGTTCTCTCTGCGGTGACCGGATCGAAGACACTGTGCGTCGCAGCATCAATGACCGCAAACGCTAGTATACAAGCCGCCAGAACACTGAAAACGTAGCTGGACCAACATAAAGAGTGCACAAACAAACGACATCAAGCAGAAAGGTAGTACTTACCAGTTTTGTCAGAGCAGATATCAGTCACTGCTCCGAGTGCCTCGAGCGATTTGAGGTTTCGCACGATAACATGTCGCTCGACCATGCGCTTCGTTCCGGCAGCCATAGTAATGGTAAGAACCACGATCAAGGACGCAGGGATCATACTTAGTCCCGTCGCCACAGCGTAAATGATAACTTCTTGCTCACTAGAAAAGTCATTCGCAGCTAGCACGATGATCGCACATACGACCGCGACACAGAACAATAGAACCGCGAGGCGTGAGAGCTTTTTCTGCAGCGGTGTACCAACATTGACTCCGAGGAAGCGTCCGATCGCATCAGTGGTCGTGAGACCCCAGGCTTGAGCGTACCGATGAGGACCGGCTTTTCCTTGGTTGTTGCGCTTGACTTGACGTACCTGGCACCACGTTAGCACTTAGGTGTGAGTGGGAGTTAGAATCGTATCACCAACCTTTGACCCAGTCGCCCGAAGTGCGGCAGCAATAGATCCAATCTCGGTATTCAGACCAGTAGCGAAAACGATGCCGCGAGCTCTACCTTTGGTGACAGTGGACGAGCTGTACGCTACGTTCAAGCGATCGCCAGGGCCGGTGTCGTCATCAAGAAGAAGTGCTGGGTCTTTGCGGACGGGGAGTGATTCGCCAGTGAGCAGTGCCTCGTCGGTCTCAAAGTTCACAGCTTCAACAAGTCTGTACGTGGTCAGTATCTGAACATTCAATGCTGCAAGGAGCTGCGATCTCAAACCTCAAGTCAGCGGGAACAGTATCTCCTGTTTTGAGCTCAACCATATCACCAGGAACAATCTCAACGGTCGGGATGGTGATGTTCTCGCTGTTGCGGATGGCGCTTGCAGTGGGCGAGCTGAGACTCTTCAAAGAATCCATGGTTTTCTCGGCATTGAACTCCTGCCAGAAACCGACGACGATATTCAGAACTATGACGGCGGCGACAACGCCACCTTCAATCCATGATTCAATGCCAAAGCTCACGGCCATTGCCATGATGAGCACCTGTAAGCCAGTGGATCAGCCGTCTCACCGCACACGTAGGTGGTAATGGTACACGTTACTAGAGTCATTGCGTTCGCAACCTGACGAAGCAGGATTTTGGCGGGCTGAACGCCTGCGCCTTCGCCGAGATCATTGCTTCCGTAGGTCTGGAGACGTTCTCTGGCGTCTATTGGCGTAAGACCGGCATTGGTGTCGCCCTGGAGCTCGTCGAGAACAGCTTCGAAGGTCAATGCATGGGCGGGCCTGGAGAGAGGCTTGTTGCCAGACCCCGGAAGTGCCATTGGCACTGAGGTAGATTTTTCAGCCATGCGGTCGGTGTCGATATCTTTAGCAGACGAAGAGTGGTACGGGTAGCAAGATGTAATGTGCCAAACAGCGTACTTAACACTTTATGAACGAAATGCCCACCACGCCTGTTATCTGAACCCTGGACTTGGTACTTCCATCGTTGGAAGGTTCTCATAGCTTGGCACATCATGATGACTTGGCATATAGACGCCTCGTACCTTTGCTTGTACGCCAGTGACATGCTCGGAGGTGGATCCAGGCCTTTCTCCTTGGCATTACGTGCAGGGCGGCGTTGGTAAAATGTAGGACATTCTCAGTAGGGTCAGTGTGCAGAGATAAGCATGTATCAATCCCACGACACTATCGAGTATAAAACATAGGGTAACAACAAAGTCGATGTGGTATTACAGCGTGGCAGAGAAGCACAAGAGTTCTGTGGTGTAGCGGTTCCTCAGCCCTGCCCTCCCGCGACCAAGGGCTTGGCCTCAAGCCGCGCCAACCGTCTTGGTCTTTCCACCGAGGATCAGGTAAGGTGAGATAGAGTCAACCTTTCGGACTCTGTGATACCATGATGTTGATGATTTGTTCTCAATGAGTATGGTAGGGACGACGCTGTGGTCCCTAAGCGCAACTTGATGGAAAGTGGTCAGAAGTCTGCACAGGCCATTCCTCATCTGTCTGCTTCTATATCTACATACGGCATTGGCAGTCCAAGTACCGCTCGGACGCGTACAGATTTCTCGCATTCTCACGGGCATCCGAAAATTATTTCTTGCTCAGACACAGCGGTATCAGCATAGCAAATTGAAGGATATGCGCAGAACAGGACTCGGGATGACAAATCGCACGATGTAAAGCATGTGCGATATCGCTGTGCAAAGCCGACGATATGGCTATGACTACCGTCGTGATATCGTTTTTGTAGTCGATCGCCTTCAATGACTTCCTGCCCGACTAACAATAAATTGACGGCGAGACGTACAGAATGTTGCACCCAATCAAGTTCATAGCATTTCTATACATCGCTTTGCTGCCACACTATCAAATGATCGAGCCAAGACGATGAGAAGATTGATTACATGACACTGGGAGACTGAGGTACAGCAGATACTAGTCATGATGGGAGGTATTGACCTCGAAATTACATTAGATGGACAATAACATCTAGTTCTAAATAATCGTTGCTTTCTCATACAAGAGAGTATTCATACAATACGAAATAGAGCGAGCATTATTATGCATCGCGAGGCTTGATTTTTAAAACGGCTCAAGCATGAAGCCAGCCAACAATTCATAAAACCGATCAACCCTTTAACCAGCAACGAACAGACCGAGAGCAGCAACATGGGGGTTGATCATGCTCAAGTTGAAGGGCGTGAGGTAAGGGTTGGAGTCGGTAAGAGCAATGAAGGTCGTCTGGTTGACAATGCCAGCGCCGCCAGCGTAGACCTCACCAGCGGGCTGGTAGGTGTAGCCCTCATTCTCGCCGGTGACGGTGAGAGGAGTGTAGGTCAGGTTGAGCTGGTTGACCCAGGCAACGAATTGAGGAGCACCAGCCTTGGTGTCGGTGACGTAGCTGTTGTTGGGACCGACGGGGAGGCCGGGAGTGTCCCACAAGAGGCGGACCTGCTTGCCGGGGAAGGAAAGAGGCTCAGAGCGGTTGTGGGCGATGGCAGGACCACAGCCAACACCAGTGACGTTCAAGTTGACGCAAGACTCGTTAGCGGGGATAGTAGAGATGGCAGGGCTGGAAGTGCGGTTGTCGGTGCGCTCCCAGTCAGCAGTGTTGTTGGGGTTGAAACGGTTGATGTTTGCCTGGTTGGCGACGTGCAACGCCGGGAAGTTCTGCCATGCGAGACGGGTGGTGTTCTCCGGGCAAGAGCTGATGTAAGGAGCGAGGAAAGTCCACGCCCATGACTGGGGAATACCAGCCTCGAACCAGACGGGCATGGGGTGAAGACCGCTCATCTGACGGAAGATCATTTCCTGGCGAGCCTCGGTGGCGATGGACTGAGCGAGAAGCTGGCCAACCTCGCGAGAGTCGAGGTGGTTGATGAAGCCCCAGACACCAGACTCACCCCAGCGGGTAAGAATGGCGTTGAAGTCGACGAACTCGCGGACAGTGGTGAACGGGTAGTTGTAGGTGCACTGCGGTGGGGCAGTGTGTCCGAGCATGTTGGACAAGAGGGTAGCGTGACCCTGCTCCTGCTGAGCCATGAACTGGATCAAAGAGCGGTCCTCAGCAGTGAGACCGGCAGCGATGAAGTCCTCCTCAGAGAAGATGGCAAGACCATTGTTGAACAAATCAAGCTCGATCCACTCTTGGTAGAGACCAAGGGTGATAGACTCGTAGTCGAAGTCGCTCTCGACCATGTATCGGGGCTCAGTACCGTTG